>CAJGYO010000007.1:126096609-126627413 GCA_904845875.1 Miscanthus lutarioriparius | reverse complement strand
ACAAAGGACATGGAGTGAAGAAGCAACAGTGCAAGAGCGTACGTAAGACCAACACCTCCTCGTCCATCTCTTTAATTTCCTATGCAACCTTTTCTTGCTTCATGTGAAAGCGACGCTAAGCCGCTTTACCACCAGTGTAGGCAATGATCCCTTGAATCCACGCATAGAGTGACCCGCGTCTATCTAGGAACTCATCCTTTGGGCCACTCCTTAGAAGGACTCGAGGCCATAAAGGGATAGGGGCAGGGAGGAGATGGGCCCCCACAGCTCTAATCGGTGGTGTGGAGCCACACGACCATCTCTCCCTGTGTTTGAGTTGTCCACTTCGAAGTCTCCCGGGTTGACCCCCTATGGGGGAGGCATCTTGCCCTCTAGCTGCTGTGGAGGCGGTTAGGGACTGACGGGATTGACAACCGATGATTTATGGGACGTCTCTTGACAAGGCATATCCGAACTCCACATCAATTGGGGAGGATATTGGGTCCCGCTCGGATTACCCATTGACCTTGACAAGGCGCACTGCTCTGACAACGTGGTTATGGTGGACATGCCTTTCCCCACATGGGGCGTAATCAAAATTAACCAAAATAGGCCGCAGTGACCCCCGAGGCCACCAGGGATCCTAAAATAAGCAGGGCTAAATCCCCGTCGTGACAAGCCCCTTCTGGGATCCCAGATCCACGACCTAAAACCGATGAACCTACAGGGATTAATGACCCCTCATGAATGGTCACTCGGGTGCCCGGGGCTTGCGACGATGCCCTCTTCACGAGGCAATGCCAAACCCCATAGAAACAACCAACCACGATCTGAGCACAGACGATCTAGGCCCACCTAAGCCTAAGTGACAACTTTTGGCTAGGGGGATACACCCCAAGATCGCGCCATCGTTCGAAAATGAGATTACAACCCATCGGTAGACAGGGAGCCTTTGGCTCAACACAGTCAATGCACAAATAAGGTGAAGACTTCCGAGTTGAGGGTGGCCTCCCCATTCCATAGGAATGGAGGTCGACAACAAGCTTGGAAGTATCAACTTTGGTAATAAAGCCCCATAACTGGACCTCACGGCCCAGGGGCTTGACACAACCTCGAGGAAGGAATATAAAATTCAAAAATTACATTCCGTGGGTAAGGGTATTACACGCGCGGCCAAGCCACGGAGGCAAGAAAGAGAAAAGCCCGACCACGCCTCGAGGACGACGCCACCGGGGGTACGAACTATGAGCACGACCGGACAAGGTGGAAAAGAACACCTTGAAGGCTCCCTCGCAGCATCGCAACCCCCCAAAACTGAAGAACACAGGGAGGAGAGGAAGGTAAGATGGCCCCTAGTGCATAACATTTAACCGGGTTGCCACGATGCCACGACAGGGCACAGTGATGAATGACTCCCTAGGTCCATTATTCGATGGCCAGGGAGCGACGAACGTTCTCTTTAGAGAACAGACTTGCTGCCTACACACTCTGATGGTTCACGGTAGTGGGGCGAACCTTCCCCTGATCAATGGCCACCATGGGTACCCATGCCACTCATGCATAGGTAAAACCAAGGCCGCATGATCACGGAGCCAGCCTCCATGGCGTCTTGTCCTCCCCTACTCGCAAGACCCCTTCTAGCACCAGTCGATTGAAGGGGTGCCATTAGCTTCATGATGGGAGCCGCGTGGTGAACTATGGGAGGTCACTGTCGATGTCGATGCCTATGTGAGGTTAGGAAAATCGAGACCCTCTTAAAGCGGGGGGCCAGATATAGTCCGACGAGACGCTTGGTCTGCCCGAGTCATGAACCTCAAACACGGCACACCAACACGGCAAGGCTCAAGATGTCGCATGCCATGTGGTCAAGGCATCCTAGCAAGGCTGAATGTAATGACCACCCTCGCATTGAATGCACCAGCCCACAAGGGGTCGAGCGGCAAAGCTCGAATAAACCACGACTACGACCCCAAGCTCAAATGCACACGCATGTTAGCGCTTTCATGATCACTTCGAGATCGCAAAAATGCTCAGGGGCTACTGTCGGGGTTATAACCCTAGGGTGTCTTAAGGCATCGATTAGTTAGCAGGCCAAGTGGCCCACGATACATCATCCCAAAAAGAGCCCAAACGATCGAGGCTGGTGATCCAAGAAAAACCTAGCCAAATGCTAAGGCGGGTCGGCCGGCCATGACCCCTTCATCGAAATTAGCGCGCGCTAGCGCACAAGAGACGCATCGACCTCACCACCGTCCCGACCCTTGAGAGGAATGGGGAGAGGTTGAACATAGCTAGGCACGCCCATTCTGGCAAAGATAAGCACGCTACTCTGACTTCGCAACGACTGAGGGGACAATAGTCACCTCGGTCTGGTCAGATGCCATCCCTGCGCCATGCTGTGAGGATAAGACAACACCGCACGACAGTGACGACCGATACGATAACCACCAACCAAATATGGCCCAACAAGACGCATGTATGATTCCACCCGCTATGGGATGGGATCCACGGTGAAGGCCTTGACTTAGAGGCCAACCAGACCAGCGAGAGCCACAACCCCAATGATCAGGATCGTGGCCCTCAGCTCCTCAAGCCAATAAGGCAATCGATGACCCGAGGCGTCTTCAATCTCCTATACGACGCCCCAGGAAACCAGGAGGCAATGACGAGGACCACGTCGCATAGGATGGCCGGTGAACCACCACCATGCCTATGGTGCTGCCATGGCCGACACAGTAGCACCACGTCACACAATGCCATGACATGGCCACAAGACCATGACAACAACCACACCCAAACATGCTCCCCAACCAAGTTAGCTAGGCCCTCCCTCAAGCTCATGACCCTTCGATCAGGAGAACCTACTACTTTGTACAAGCCCTAGCCTCTAACTCTATATAAAGGCAGCCAGGGCACCATCTTCAGACATCCTCTACCATTTATTCATTCTCCATCGTAGTAGAGCTCCTGGAGCTTCCCTTCAGGCAGTCCATCTCCTAGCTCTAGCTCTCCAACCTCTTCCACCATTCTTGCACCCCCATTGTAAAACTTCAGAGCATTCAAGCGAGGAATATGCACTTGATCATCTCTGAGACTGGACGTAGGGCTTCGGCATGAACTAGTATAAATCCTCATTTATTTTGGATGCTACCATCATCTTCCTAGAGGAGCGCGACAATCGAATAAGTTTACTAGTTTGGTTTACAGAACACTAACAAGAGGTGTCACCATCTGATGGCCCATCATGTGACATATTGTCGTCCTGGTTATATCATGTTTGAACATCGTTGATGAACCTCTCCTAAAATGGCAACGTCTCACTTTCTAAGTAAGCCTCCACAATTGATCCTTCAAGGCTAGACCTGTTCCTTAAGAAATTCTTCAACGTGCTCAGTCGTCATTCTATTGGGTACATCCATCCGTACTGTACGGGCCCTCTAAGAAGTGCCTTATCAGGTAGATGAACAGCCAAGTGCACCATAACATTGAAAAAGGCTGGTGGAAAAATCTTCTCAAACTTGCATAAGATGAGTGGGATGTCCCGTTCAGCTTTTTCATGACTTCTTTCCTCAGAGTTCTACTGCATAGTTGCCTGAAGATGTTCCCAAGTTCTAAAATAACTTTGTATACATCTTTGGGAATAAAAGCTCTTAAGCCTGCAGGTATGATCCTCTAGAGAAGGACATGATAAGTATGCATTTTTAGCTTGCCAACTACCTTGGTACCATCTACACTTATGGATTTTGCTAGGTTGGCTACATAACCATTTGGAAACTTGACACCTTTAAGGAACTTGCAAAATTCTGCTTTGTGTTTTTCCTTCATGACATAGCGAGCTTCCGACAATTTAAGCAAGGTGCTTTACTGCACATAGTGATATTGAGGCCTTATGTTCATATCATGGAAATCTAGCCTAGCGTTCGTTGTGTCCTTTGTCTTGCCCTCTACTTTTAGCAATGTCCAAAGAATGTGTCACATATGTTATTCTCAATGTGCATGACATCAAGATTGTGTGGCAGCAATAGGTCCTTCCAATACGGTAGCCTCCACCAAGCAGCTTTTCGATTATAAATTACTGGCTCCACATTCTTTCTACGCTTTTGTTTCTTGCCTCCATCGTGCTTACCTGGGCAGACATCTTTCACCTCTTGAGTTCCTCAAGGACCTCCTCTAAGGTGAACTTTTTTGGCTCATCTCAGTCCTCAGTTTCTCCATCAAAATCCAAGCTCTTTCTCCAAGAGTGATTCCTAGGAAGGAAATGACATTGTCCAAGGTAGACTAGTTTTTTTCTTAGCTTCCTTGACAATGGGTTTTGTCATAATAAATACATGCATAATAACCTTTTGTAGTTCGGCCTGACAAGGTGCTCAATGCTGGAAAATCATGTATGCACCAAAGCATGACAACGCAGAGTGAAGTCTTCATCAGGAAGTAGTACATGAAAAGTTTTGACACCCTTCCATAGTTCAAGCAATTCATCTATAAAAGGCTATAAGAATAAATCAAAATCCTTTTCTAGAGAGGTTGGGCTTGGGATCAGTAGAGACATAAAGCATTTTGATGGGTTGACACGTTCCCATGGTGGTAGGTTCAGAGGTGTTACAAGAACAGGCCACATACTACATGTCGAGCTAAAGTTGCCAAATGGATTGAAACCATCTGTGGCGACAGCAAGCCTCAAGTTCTTTGGATCATCTGCAAAAGTTTTGTGCTTACTATCAAAGTGCTGCCATGCCTCCCTATCTGCTGGATGGCTCATTTTATCGGTATTCTTCTCTCGCATAGTCTTGTGCCATTCGACGTCCTCTATTGTTTGTTGTGAAGCAAAGATCCTCTACAACCTTGGTATTAGTGAAAAATGCCTCAAAACCTTATGAGGAACCCGCTTGCTACCATTTGCATCATCCCATCTAGACTCTTTGCATTTTGGGCACACTTCCATTGACTCACGATAAGCCCGAAACAACACACAGTTGTTCTTACACACATGGATAATTTCATAACCATGTCTAAATTCTTGAATATATTTGTGTGCCTCCTCACATGATTTTGGTACATTGCTCCTAGGGAATGCATCTGACAGCAACACCAATAGCGCATAAAAAAAATGTATCGCTAACTCAATAGTGGGACTTGATATAGAGCAACCTAACAAGAAAGGAGAATCTTGAGTAGATAGATCCAGATGAAACTGATTGCTTCAAATAATCCAACACTCTTTTAAACTTTGGCTCTCTTCTAGCCCGCTCTTCAGATGTCAATAGGTTTCTAACTAAATAATCAAAATCTAGGAATCATATCGTCATTGCCCTCCTCCTCCTCGTCCTCCTCTACAATCCAACCATCATGATGAGATCCATGCATATCCGATGGCACTATAATATCAAGATTTCCTAAAGATTCTTCCCCATGATGAATCCATCTAGTGTATGTGGGCGACATTCCACGCACAAGTAAGTGGTCGTACATCCTCGCCAAGTATGATCCACTTGGTTAAGACATTGTCTACACGGCAAGGGATATTTTGCCCCGGTATCTTTGTTTAACCCACTTGAGGAACTCTCTAACTCCTACGGTGAACGCTTCCGTGAATGGTAGCCCATAACTAATCCGGGTTCTATCCATCTGTTGTAGCAAAAGTATGCAAATTCCGTTAGAGTTTAGACCACCGGGTGGACAATGGCAAAAAACTAGCATTAGAACAAAGCATACAATGTTTAAAAGCACTAATATGTGCATTTATTCATATTATACTATGGGACAGTCTAGTTTTTGTGGGTGACAAAAGCATTGATTTCAATTGAAATTCATACAGAATAGCCTTTCTTTATGTGTACTTTACTTTATCGTGTACAGAAAATACAGTCCTATAATCTTAGAAGAAGGTACTCATACCTTTGTTCTATGAACTGGCACGGCTTGGCTACAAGCCGCCTCTCCCATGGCACAAACCTGATCATGTGGATGCCAATGCCGCCAGGCTCCACTGGGAGAGCCCCGCCATGCCTCTAAAAGGACGCCTAAGCCACCAAAGCAGACCGAAGATACTCTGCCACTGCCTCCGCCGCCGCCGCCGGAAGTCTAGCGGGCACATATTTGTTTCCACTTGCAAGGGATATCCAATCTAGGTCAACCTATTGGGCATCCACATAGACAATAGGATACTATAGCAACACCAAAGAGATATGAACATAGCCAGGCATCTAGCATAATGGTAAAGACGTTCCTTCCTTGGTCCAGGTCCTGGGTTCGACTCCCAGGTACCAGACCTTTTTTTTGAGAAATTAAAACCCAGCGTCTCACATGGTACAAGTGACACACAAGACGTCAGGTCCCACATGTCACCTAGAGATGGAGAAAGGTCCCACAGGTACACGTGACACGTAAGCTGTTGGGTCCCACAGGTTGGATGAAGAAGGGTCCCACAGGTGCACATAGGATAGAGAAAAGACCTAGTGGAGACTTTTATAACGAATTGCAAGCATCATGGATGAGTAACTATTGGTCCCATAGGTACACGTCGGATGGATAAGGGTCCCACAGGTACATGTCGGATGAAGAAAGGACCGAGTAGAGACTTTATGACAAATTACAAGCGTCATGGATGAGTAACTATAGGTCCCACAAGTACACATCGGATAGAGAAAGGACCGTGTGGAGATTTATGATGAAGTGTCATTCATTACATCCGAAAACTGTTCATCACATATGTATAATTAGTTCAATGTCGAAGCCCTGGTCATCATAGTTCTAAATTAAAGACAATCTGGATAGGCGTTACGTCAGCTGGCCCTACACGACCGCTTTGGTCTACACGCGCTAGTAAATTTAGCATGAGTTATTTCCCCATTTCCCAACTACCCACAACACAGTTGCATTACCATTCCACTTCTCCATCTTCAAGGTTGGCACATTGTTCCTCTCTCCATTGCACGCCTCGTGTCGTGCCGCCGCCACCTCCCGCATGGGCGGCACATTGTTCCTCTCACAATTTGTGTGAACCATTGCACGCCTCATGCCACATCATCACCATATCCAAAGGTAAGGGTATGCTTTCACACTTCACTGATGGATCTTTGTCGGATTATTTTTTGCTTTAGTGATCTCATTACTAAGAAGGCTCTCATCCAACTACACAATGATGATCGCAGGCTCTTCGAAATGGAGGCGGCCCCAACAATAGGAATGCACTGGCCAGCCTCACAG
This sequence comes from Miscanthus lutarioriparius, assembly GCA_904845875.1. Lineage (NCBI taxonomy): Eukaryota > Viridiplantae > Streptophyta > Magnoliopsida > Poales > Poaceae > Miscanthus > Miscanthus lutarioriparius. The sequence goes on along the minus strand of CAJGYO010000007.1, from coordinate 126,620,228 downwards.
AGGATCTTGTTCTAGAGATCCTCCACCGCCTCCTCACCCGCTCCTTGTTCTCCTACAAATGTGTCTGTCGCTCCTAGAACCGCCTCATCTCCAACAACCGTAAGGTGCTGTCCTAGACTGTGGCCGACTTCTTCTACAATAGTGAGAACGACAATCAAAACTTCACCAGAGTCTCTGGTGTACCCCCCCTCCTTTGAATTCTTGCCCTTCAACCCTGACAATATAGCTGTCTTAGATTGCTACAACGGCCTCATCCTATGCTGGTGCCTTGGGACTGATGGATACCGCTATGTCATCTGCAATCCAATGACCTAGAAGTTTAGTGTACTACCGCCTAGAACCCATGATGTTGGCCATTCTGTTGGTGAGGCTCGCTTGGGGTTCGATTCGATAGCCTCCTCGCACTTCCATGTGATTGAGTATGTGGATGTCAATGGTTTGTGCGCAGGTGTGGAGATTTACTCATCTAAAACTGCACCATGGATCTATAAGGAATCTAAATGGGGCAAGGATACTGATGTGACATTTTACAGACAACCAAGTGTGTTTCTTAACGGTTGTCTGCACATTATGAGGCACTCTAGAGAGTACTCTATGATACTTGCTGTGGATATAGAGGGAAACACATGGAGGAAAATTGATAGGCCTAGTGGTCTTCAACACTCCATGCATCAAGCTCAGGGTCACTTGTGTGTATGTACTATTGCCGATCCCAATGATTGCAAGCTTTCAATCTGGATCCTTGAAGACTATGGTACTAATAATTTGACATTGAAGCATACGGTTAGCACGCGGATCCTATTTGGAAGGATTAATATTAGATTTGGTTTCATGGATTGGGTTGCCGAGTACACAGTGATTACAGTTCACCCAGAATGGAATACGATTTTCTCTGTTGGGGAGGATGGAACAATCATCGCATATGACATGGACCACAGAAGAGTTCATGTCATCCCTACCCGTGTCTTTCGGTATGTCAGACATAGCATTAAAAAGAGTTCAACTGCAGACCATTCTGTCTTCCTTATGTTCCCTTGTTCTTGGAATCATTAGCAGAGCAACAAATAAAGCTATATTTGATGTATCTCTCTATCATGCATTTTAAATGGACCAATGTTGTTTGCTTGTCTATGGACATGTTAATTTCCTCAATGATGGATGTTGTCATTATTTCAGCTAAACTAGTGTGCCATCTTTGTTTTGTTTGCAAATTGAATTATTTATTTGGTGCACACATTCATTACGGTGGTGTTACAATAAGATTTCAACACAAATGGCTCCTCTGCTTGGCTTTTAATAGAGGGACATGGTCACATATCCTGCCTTCTGCTTGGCTTTTAATTTAATTCCTCACAAAAAAATGTGACGCGAGACTTGATCGGATGAACTCTGTTATGCGATGAATATGGAATTAGACATCAATTCTCGGTGGTGTGACAACTCCCGTCGCCGTTTCATATGGTGATTCAGCATTAGTAGCGTGGAAAGTACTGTAGTAGAACACTTATATTGAATTATGGAGTAGCTTCCTAACTAATTCATAGTACAACACTTATATATTGAATTACGGAGTACTGTAGTAGAACACTTATATTGAAGAGTACTGTAGTAGAACACTTATACAGAAAATCAAAACCTAACTAATAATTCACTCTCGCATGTAAAGAATGAATTAGTTTCCTATTTCAATTGCCTTTTTGAACAAAATAATTCCACGATGAAGCCTACAGTCCTCGCTTCAAAATAGAGTCCTTTCTTCCCATCCTTTTGGAATGCCACAGTCGCCATCTGCACATGGAAGATCGCTGCGTACCTATGCTGGCGGCGAAGGTGGCCACTTGTTGTGCCACCATGTCGTTTCATGAATCACTTTTGTAGCCAACTCGTGGCACAACCAACAGCCCTTGTTGCTTAGCCGCGTACTCGTTGGTCCATCACCGCCGCCCACCACCGTCGTCCGTGATTCTTCCTCGCCCTTGACCCGTCTTATGTACCGCCTCGTAGTGTTGTCGACGCCGGCATTGCCATTGTGCCTATAGAGGAATATGGTGACCAGATAGGCCACCACATTGTGCCCACCATCGGTGGCGCGGGTGAGATACTAGAGGCATGGCGGGGGGCTATGGTTTTCCATGAATGCGATTTGTATCCTGGTGAGCAAGCAAGCCTTCGGGTTGTCCACTTGGGTTAGCCTAGCAAGGAGGGCGAAGTAGTTGACGAGGTCGTTCGATGACCTCGCCCCACGTCTGCACCGATCCACTGCCACGCGCCGACCGATGGTGGGGTCACCACAGATGCCGCACATGGATGAGCATGTCGCCCGTAGGCTACAGAGGTCGTCCGTGGGCCGCTCCAAGGTTGCAGTGAGGTGGCCGACGATCTCAATTGGCACCTCGACAGGGAGCGCCATCAGCGACGTGGGGTGCCGCCTCACCGCCATGATTCCCGGCGTGGATGGAGGTATGACGAGTGGATAGCGATGAGCCAGAGGGCTAGAGAGGAGCAGCGGCGTGATGTACGTTGATTGAGGAGTTTTTTTGTGAAATTTAATTTGATTGATTGAGGAGTTATTGTGATGAACTTGTTTTCCGGTTATTTAAAGAGTATCGTCCGGCCACATAGTGCACTATGCCACTTGATCTTGGAATGTGGATGTGATCTCGACAGCGTAGCCCACAACATCGTAGTTGGGTATGGCGTGTTCTTACGTGTGAATCGCACTCTCAATTGATGACCATTGTGATTGTTGCGTTTCCAATGTTTTTGAACGCTTTGGGTACACTGCTAGGCCAAGTGACATGAAATACTACATGCCTTGGGAACTCGATGCTACCAAGCGAATGGTCGCCATTGAATGGACGTGTTGGGTACACAATGAGGCGAATCGACGGGAAACATTCGCCTAGGGAAGTTGACGTTGCCATGCGAATCGTTGCCATTGCTTCATATAAGAAGGGGGTGTGGTGTGTTGCTTTCTCCACTCAGAACTTGCAAAATTTTACAGTTGATCTTTCTCTTTCTTTCTTCAATTGTCTCTGCAAACATGGTAGGCCACAGTGACTGAGATCGAAAACTCATATTCAGATGATTCTGAATTCGAAGAGAAGGAGAGCGAGATCCTACTCGGCCTCTCCAATACAGGCGTTAGGTTTCATGGTCTTGGCAAGGGCACCTTTGTGTGTCCTTTTTGCCATGGCAAGAAAGTGCCATCATGGAGTCTTCGTGAGTTGCTGCAGCACGCGAATGGGAAGTCTCATAGAGGCGAGGGGATCTCTGGGCCAGAACATAGTGCTTTGGCCAAGTATATCCTGAGCAACGACGCCATGGCCCACGACTATGAGCTTGCTGGAGTTGGGGACTACGGCGGCAATCAGGCGGTGAAGGCTCGCAAGGACAAGCGCCACGCGGCCAATAGGGCTGACAAGGAAGCACTCAAGGAGAAGGTACTAAAGAAATAATAACTCTGTGTGATGATATTTTTTATGATCAACCTTCTTTTAATTTTTTATAAGTTACTACGTACTTCATTTCCTGTCACTAATCAAAACTAACTATATATATTTTAATTAACATAGCAGACCGCGCGCCGCATGGGAAAGGGCCACTACTACAAGCCTGACAGAAGGCCCGACGGAGGGTCATCCGCATCCCGCTGAAGCTAGTCTTGTAGTAGGATTTTATTTTATGTACTGAATTTTTAGGGTAGAATATGTATGTTTTATTTACATGAAATATGAAATGTTCTTAACTTATGTATTTTTTGGGATCTTCCTTTATCTTTACTGTGATGTTTATTTTGTGTGATGGGGAAGGGGTCTTCTATGATAGGTAGTGTGATGGTAGCCCCCAAGCACCTTAGATTTCACGACCGTATGTCACGTCCTTTGTTAGGTGATATTCGTAACACGCAACCACCACTGTTGGCAGACTTCATCGCCGCTTCCAGAACATCAGGATGGCACCGCTATCGTCAATTTCCAAGCGTATTTACGAAGTTTCGCTCAAATTTGCATTGCCGCGGCCCTGACTTTAGCTTACAAAGACCGCTTCCCCACCCTGTCTGCCTCCTCCTTAGTGCTACTATTCTCCATCACCGCTGCTCACCACCGACAATCTAGTGCTCCTCGCCGTGGCGCCGGTACGCCTCACCGCCCCACATAGATCCACCAGTGACCAAGGTGGTACTCACCGTTGTGCCTGCTAAAGCTCACTGCTGCAAGATCCAAACACAAGGGTAATGCTTTCGCACTTCCCTTATCCATGTTTCTTGGATTTTTATTCCCCTCTTCACTCATGTAAGTAGAAAGCAAGCTTCCATCTGATTAGTGTGTGTCTATCGCTCCAGTAGATCCTTGTCAAGATGGAGGAGGTCCCCAACAAGACGAAGGGAGTGGGCATCCTAACAGACCATGTCTTGGTCCTCATCCTTCGCCACCTCACCGCCTGCTCCTTATGCAGCTGCAAGTGTGTCTGCCACTCCTAGAACCACCTCATCTCAAATGCGGAGTACCGAAAAGAGCTGCCCTAGATTATTGTTGGATTCTTCTATCGCACCTGGAACAGCAAATGCCACTTCGCCAGCGTTACCGGTGAACACCCCTCCTTGTCCTTCTTGCCCTTCCCCATTCACGATGTTGTCATCTCAGATTGCTGCAGTGGCCTCATCCTCTGCTGGTGTTTTGGGTGTCTCTATGTTGTCTGCAATCCGACGACTAACAAATGGTTGCTACTACCGAATAACCTCTATTCTTGTGGTGAGGCTCGCTTGGGGTTCGATCCAACAGTCTCCTCGCACTTCCATGTGTTTGAATATGGGAAGATGAGGGATGGTGAGTCCGTAGGTGTGAGCATATACTCATCTAAGAGTGCAGCTTGGATCTTTAAAGAATCTAAATGGGGCGATGGTATTACAATATCCACATATGCGAGAAGTGTGTTTCTTAATGGTTTTATGCACTGGCTCGAGTTCTGCCAGTTTGTTGCTGTTAATATGGAGGGAAAGACATGGACGAAAATACAGAAGCCACGTGGTGATGCAATCTCCATCCATGAAGCCCAGGGTTAGTTGTGTTTATGTACTGCTGATATTTACACTATGACTCAGCTTTCAATCTGGATCCTTGAAGACTATGGTACTAATAGATGGACATTGAAGCATACGGTGACCACGCTGGAGATATTTGACAGAACAATATTGAATTTGGTTACGAGGTTTGTGATGCGGAGTACATAGTGATTGCAGTTCACCTTGAATAAAATTTGATTTTCCTTGTTGAGGAGGACAGAACACTGCTTGCATATGACATGAACCACAGAAAAGTTCATATCCTCCATACACAGGTCATCCGTTGTCCTAGACCTACCTGGAGTCTTTGTATCAATGGACCTCACTATCTTCCTTATGTTCCCTTGTTCACGGAGTCATTAGCAGAGCAGTAAAGGTGCATATGCTGTATTTTGTTGTTAGGATATGTCTTTGTTCAGCTAGGGAGTTGTTTTGAGTCTATATATAGTCCAATTTTGGCTTGGTAACTAAACCAATGGTATGTTGAATATTATTAATTATTAATTCTACTACTTTGCATTGTGCAGGTTTTGGAGTCTCAGTCCTTTTGAACGATTTTCCTATAATGGCAATGGGAGGAAGAAGAGGGGTTCCATCGTGCATTGGCTGCCAAGCTGATCAAGGAGTGCCAATGTAAAGGAGCAGAGCACATCTACCTTACATAAGTTTGTAGGGAGCAGAACCTTTATTATGCTATCTATGTACCGCTTGTGTTAATTCATTAGTTGACATAGTTGTTATGTTCGTGTCGAGCATTGTTATTATAACAGGTACTCTTTGTTGTGGACATGATGAATGATGTGTAATGGTTATATCTATATGGTGTGTTTAGTAAGTTGTTAAGGCCCAGCTGAATTAGTAAATACATTGTCAAAACTGGAAGCAATTCTGTCACCGTCGGATGTACAGGCCGTTAGTTGTTTTGTCATCACCGCCATACCACTCACCGTTGGTGAAGCAGACGGCCATCACCGTCGCTATTCGTCTGATGCAGCAGGGGTCAATAGTGTATCACCGCCGAATCGTTTAGTAACCTGATACCGACTAAAGGATCATCATGGGCGGATCGTACTGCAATGCGACGGTGACGATGCCCTATGACCAGGTGGTTCATTCATTGAAGCGACGGTGATGTTCGCCTTGACACAGGCGGGTCATGCTCCAATGCGACGGAAACAAGGACCTGATCACGGACGGATCATAAGCTAACATGGTGGTGTTAGTGTACACCTACATAGACGGGTCAGGCCTCAATGCAATGGAATAAGGATTTGATCATGGATGAATCATAAGGCATGCGGCGGTGTTAGTGCATACCCACACATGCGAGCCGTGCTCTAATGCGACGGAAGTAAGGATCTTATCACGGACGGATGATAAGCCAAAACGGCAGTGTAGTGAACATCCTAGTCAGTCTCAGATAGCGACGGTGATGGCTATGACTATCATTGTTGACAGCTTACTGTCGAGGCTGAAATCAGACTACGATAGGGGTTATGACGTGGCTATGAAAGGTGCGAGTGTAGTAGTGGTTGGAGGATCATCACCAATGATCTATGATGAAATAAAAATATTCGTCATAGAAAGCGATCTTCTATGATAGTTTTGGATTTGTCATTAAGATTTTTGTCATAGAAGAGCATATTTCTACTAGTGGACCTAAACGATGGGGCCTCCAGACCATAACCCGTAGGTCCAACGCCTACCCACATCCAACGCCTGCTCTCCATGTGTCCAAGTCAAACCTTTCGACCGTTGCTGTGCTCCAATGGTTCTCTACCATGCGTCGTACTCAGCCATCGGACCCACCTTCAGACCAATGCGTACCAGGGTCCGGAGCTCACGAAATCTACACCGAGAGGTTCAGAAATGTGAATTTCACAACGGAATCAGTTCGGCTTGACTGGCCGGACCAACCACTAGGGTCCGAAGCATCTTCACTACTTCTTGGTCGTGCCACGTGTCACCACCGAACCTAGAGCTCATAGTCCAAATCCCCTATTCACCAGGGTCCGGAGCCTGCGCCTGAAATGCCTAGCACTGTTGGACTCAGGAGACATAGTCCTGAGCCCACTTTGGTCTGGAGCCGATGCCACCACGCAAGAACAGCCCACCTAGGGTATGCAATCGGACCGACAAGGCATGGTCTGGTGCCTTGACACACCTGGGTCTGGAGCCCCTACTTCAACTCTTTCAAGCACAAACACTTCGCCCTTGTGCATGTGTGCCAACTCCAAGTATTCAAACACATGTGTACGTGAGTTAGCAACATTCTAAGCCAAGTTCCAAGGGTTTGTTAGCTAACTAGAATCTAAGTGCATATGCAATGAGTTAGAACTTCTAGTGGCACTTTGATAACCGCATTTCACAATGAATTTCTCCCCTCTTCATAGTATGACTATCGATCCTAAACCTGATCACACTCTCTATAGTGTCTCGACTGGCGAAACAAAAAATGGCCCTATGGTGTATACCTTTGTCTTGAGCCGATTTTTGTTTTTCTCTTTCTTCTTTTCCTAGTTGGAGCATAAGATCATCATCTTTTGGCCACCTCCATCACCATGAGTGCCATCTTGCTCCACCACTTGGTATGAACCAACCCATCTCATAACACTTAGAGCATAGAGGTTAGTCCACTAAGGTTTCATCAATTATCCAAAATCAAACTAGGGCTTTCAGTAGTGCTTCACAAGAGGGATTTTGCATTCAATCACAAGATCCATGGAGCAAAGCTTGCCTAAGATCCGCAAAATGGTAAGTTTCCATGGCTAATTGGACAGATCTACCCCTTTCAGAGAAGTGGCAGATATGGCAATGTGCATTAGATCTAGAGAATCATTATGTCTTCACGATTATTGGGTTGAATTCAAAAGCTTAGTGCAGAAACATTCTTTAGCTTGGCTGCCATTTTTTCATCTGCAGTACTGTAGAAGAAAAGCAATTCATGATATTTTTTTCTGCACTAATATATCTTATTGATGCAGCTTGGTATGGAACCACGTCTACCTCTATTATTAGTAGTATTAAATAGATATTTTCACACTTTGCGAGTGTTATTGTGAGGATTCCTTAATATGTTATTGAAGAGTCAGTAGGCATTTAACCAAACTTCTGTTAACAGTGAAGACTTGAACATATATAAGATGTTTTATTTGGAATCCATAATTTCTAAAATGTATATTTTTGTTATGAATACTAGAAGTATAATCGACTGGATAGTTAACTTATATAACCTACTAATTTATGTTGCCTTGTTATGCGTTTTGTCAACATGGTTGTGCAGTAATCATTTTGCACCAAGAACTAATTGTGTTGCTATAGGAAGAGAGGGAGGTTGCATATGCAGATAGTTGTCCAGCTGTAGTAGACGCAATGAATTTGAGATCTAACCCGCCTTTTTATACAAATAAATGCATACATTTGTTTTAATTTTATTCACACAACATCTTCCCCTCATTTTTGTCACTTAACTCTTTGTGCTTACAATTGCCAGCAACTCATATTACACTTATTGTATAATTGCTTAATGCTTCTAACACTCATATTACAATTGCCAGCAACTCATATTACACTTATTCTATAACTTATGTATGCTTTTGCAATGAGGAACACGACCTCATAATGTCAATCAAATCATGGTGGATTCACTACATTTTCTATATTTCTTTTTCAGGTAAAAGTTCTTATGTCATATTGTCATGGAAACAATTAAGGCCATGAATGTGAGCTATTTTTTTCCTTCCACTCAACCATTTCAGTCTTTATTACATTGCATTTTCAGGATCTGGACTTTTTGAAGAACATGTGAGGTTAGTTCTTGAGCTTATAGATTCAGTTTGCATGTATAGTTTTTGCATTCAATGTCATTTGTAGAAATATGGCCAGGCAACTTGATTCCTTTGTTCCTTAATCTTTTGTTCTGAAGTAAAAAAAACTTAGCCACAACATATTGTATGTCACCATGTAAACAAGGAACATTCTCTCTTTGTCATTATTGAAACAAACATAGAATAAAGGAAAACTATTGGAATTTTGTTTTCACGGTTTTGTTGACAATGGCAGAGAGCATGTCGCACACTAGCAAAACTTATCATGTCATCGTAGCATGTCGCAATGCATCATTCCTTTACATGTTTGTTTGCACACTTCAAATCCTGCCATAAATACATCTTTTATACCACAAGTGGATTCACCCTTTGACGATCTTTATTATTTTCAGTCTAATGTATGGAGCGGCAAATCCATCAATTCTTGCAATGGTTCCTAATAGCCCATTCCTCTACTTGGTTGACTTAATGTTGGAGCTATGACCTCAAACTGTAGTGATTTAGTCAAACATGGGAACAACTCTCAAACTATAGTGATTTAGCCAAGCGTCAGGAAAATATACCTTTCCTGTCGAGCAGCCATTAGGAAAAATATTTCCTTTCAATTTTGGCCCATTCCTGTCGGTTTTTGGCGTCAGAATTTTTGCTGCTCTGATAGTGTCAGCCTAACCTTGTAACACACGTGCATCTAACATGGATTTTAGGTTCAAAAACCTAGAACTGGACTACAAATTTGTCATGATGCATGGCTAACTCACATCGGGGTTTTTTATCATGAATGGATGACCTGTGGTAAATTAGTAAATTATAAATGCAAAAGTTGGACTATATCATATTTGTTATGGACAATTGGACACTTTGAATTAATCTAAGCTGCTAAATGATTATAAAATCTAATGGTGTTAGTGGATGACTCAGTATGGGAGCTGCGCATGAGTGCCTTAGGCCTACCTGTAATTGGGTGGAAGCAACGACATATACAAGAATCATTATCTTTTAATGTTAGAGTTTATATTCTATCAATCAAAAAACATATTCATAAAATGGTATTATAGTGATCGTGTATTGTTTGTCGTATAATAGATGCAACCTATCTTAACTAGTCAATGTCCTAGGTTGCTACGGGATGTAAAGATCAGTTTCATGAATTCTCTCGGTCAAGAAAAGGTTATGCTAAAAGTTTAAAGAGAATGAAAAAATGAAACCTAGAACATATTAGATAATCCATCAAGCTAAGAGAAGAATAATATAAGATCAATATTAAAGAATTCAGATATGGGCACAAGACAAATCGCAATATTAGAATGATGTGAATCAAATCATGTCAAATGATGTCTTTCTCTAGCCATACCAAAATTGTGTCACATAGCTGGATAGGTGAGTAATAATCTGCTCTAAATAGGAAGAGATCAGAACAAAACTTCCAAACAAATCATGTAGATCAACACAAAAAAATCAAAGTATTTGTTTGGTGTAGTAGGCCCATCTTGACTTTGGAATTGAAGTCTATAAGCATGTGTCGGGAGGCAAGGCATTGCAACTAGCCTCTATGATTCCACTAGAGTTTTCCTTCACGATCTCCTGCAAGGGGTGAGCACAAGGCCCCTCACAATCAACTCGACTGGAGCCACCAAACAATCACCAACAAGGCGCTCAATGATCCACCAAAGCTCCAACCCATCTAGGTGACAACAACCACTAAGATTAACAAGAAAACTGCTGCCACCACGCTTCTAGTGCCACAAGATACAATCCAACTAAACAATGCACTAGAACCACCTCAAAATCTCATTCTAGGTCAATCATTAAGCATGCAAGTGAGTTGAGTATGTGCTTCAGCTATCCAAGTGTGTATGGATCACAGCAGAATGTCCAAGAGGGCCTAAATGGCTGAGCAACTCCTCTATTTATAGCCCCTACAAGAATAGAGCCATTGGGAGCTCTTCACATAGATTCTGTAGGGTCACTAGAAAAGTACGGTGACCACCACCGGAAAAATCCGGTGGGGTCGAAAACTTTTGTAGTTCCCAAACTCGACAGGTCTGGGCGACCACCGAAAAAAGTCTAGTGGCCCACACCGGAGCAAGCGGCGCCATATTTGAAATTTCCCATGCTAGCCCCTTTCAAAACCTTTCTCTAGTGCTCTGTAGACTGTACCACTAGATAAACTCAGTGGCTTTTTATAGCAACAAATAGTTAGAAGCACACGGGGTTAAGCACTCTAGAGGGACACCGTGTAAATTCGGTGAGTGCAGAAATCCTACCCTAGGTCTTCTCAAATGCTTTTCAAATTTGTTAACTTCAAATGTGTTCTAACTTGAACAAAACACCTTAAGCAATGAGGTGGGTTATAAAAAGAATTCAAAGTGTTTTCACTTGTTTCCCACCACGTCACCAGGTCTAATGCACATGCACAGCTAGACAACATCTAGTGGCACTAGATAACCACAATTGCATTATAGTTCTCCTCTTAATAGTATATGTATCGATTGTAAACACGATCATGCACTCTATTGCATCTCGTCCAGCAAAAGCAAAAGCCTATCTTATATTTTTGCCTTCGATCCATCAATAGGGCTTTGCTTTCCATCTCCTCTTCTCTCCATGGGTGAGCACTTGCTTCATATGGTCATAATCACAATCTCATAGCTTTGCTCAACTCCATCAAGTGGACCTAGCTCAATCATCTCCGCTGAAAGCATTAATCCACTAGTTATCACTCAATTACCAAAATCAAACTAGGGCTTTCAAAGATGAAAACCCAAATAACAACATTCTCTATCTTGAATTGTACCCTATATGCATAGGCGGTTGAGTTAAGAATTATACATGGACATCAACTCATACACATCACACAAGAACACCCCTTGGCTCTACAAAGTTTATCTTCCACTGTAGTGTTGTCTAGTTAAGGCATATAATATTTTTCAATATTTTCCTTATATTTGAATAGCACTATTTTGGGTGCTCTCTCACCTTTTGGTCTCATCGATCGCACGTCTGACTTTTACATATTTAGCATCTCCCATTCGTCTTATATATGACATATAAGTAGGACGTGGCTAAATTACGGTCGGTCGTGTTAGGTCAGCCACATGGGCGATCGCTTCGAACAGTGAGCTTTGCACCCGCCCTCGCTCATGTTCTTCTTCTTCCTCACGCCACTCCCCGCCTTCTTCCTCGTGTAGGCGTGACTGTCGTCTTCTCCATCTTTGGCGCTCCTCCTACGCCTCATCCTCGCCCCTGCCCCTACCCACCGCCCCGGTGCGACACGCTAGGGCTTCGCTGGCTGCGGAGCTCTAGTGAAGCCCTAGCATGCCCGCTGCGGCTACCTTCTCCCTCTCTCCCCCTCTTGCCATGGGGCTCCCCCGCCCTGACCTGGCCCAGCCGCCTCCACCTCCACTAGGGCCCCTAATCGCCCTCCAGCCACCCCACCACCTAGCCGACCTTCCTCCTCCAAACCCCTTCTTCTAAGCCCGCCGGAGTTGGGAAAGAAGGGGGTGGGGCGGTGGGGCTCGGGCATGTTGCAGGGGAGGAGGTCACCGGTCAGCCATGAATCTGAGAGAGAGAGAGGGGAGGTGGCAGACAGGCGCGACGGGTGTTGGTGGGACCCACGGAGTTGGGCATGCGGTGGGTGTTGCGTTGCGGTGAGGTGGGCGTGCGTCCGTGCCATGGCCTAAAAAAACGCACTGCCGTTTTGAAGTCTTTGCCATATAAGTATTATATATATATATATATAATTTCACTATATTATTCAAGGTTATGGAAGCTAAGAGGTAAACTAAGTCCACGTCACTACTGCAAATGCAGAACGTTTTTTGGAATTTGAATTGGTTACAAATCACATGGCCATATGTAACCAACCAGATCGATTGTTATAGAATTGGGCGAGGATCATCTTTCTCTATAACTAGAAATAAATAGGATTAAAAGTAGAAATAAAGCTTCAATAGATCCTCTTTTCAACCCTCTTTCTCTATTTTTTTCTTAATTGAGAAAACCATCCTCTTAATCCCTCGAAAAAAGGGGAAGAACCTAATATTTTTCTCAATCTCTTTTCTTTGTTTCTCTCTCACTGCTGACCTCTAGGGCCCACGTTGGGAGGGTTACTGCCACCACGCCATGTCATGCCCTAAGCCAGGAAAGGTCACCGCCGCCACATTGCGCCCCGCACCGCCCACACTAGGATGGCCACGCCATGACCCCATGCCTGCTCTGTGCTGGTGTGCTGCCACCACCACACCATGCCGCGCCTCGGCCAGGCCTCGGTGAAAGGTCCTTGTTTGGTTTTGGTAATTGAGTGACAACCTAGTTGGACTAATTGTGTTTATGTGAGATACACAGGTGATTAGTCCACAGGTACATGTGTGTGAGCAACATATGCCATGAAGGTGACAATAGCTTGGAGATGTTGCAAAGCTCACACATGTGATGATGAAGGAGCTTATTGCAAATGAGACATGACAATTGAGTCATGTGATCAAGGTGGAGAAGATCAAGACAAGACTTGGCTTGATGGACCGGTTGCAAGCGTGAAGGGCAAGTCGGAGGCTTTGGAGTGATGGACCGCATGGCGGTGAAGCTTAAGCAAGACTTGGCGCCGATGGACAATGGCAACGGTGAAGAGCAAGTGAAGTCAAGATCGATGAACCAATATGATCACGTGATGATATGAAGTGGATCATATCATTGTTGATCGTGTTGGTGCATGTGTTGCATCGACGTTGGAGGAGATGGAATGGAATGCGCAAGGCAAAGGTATAACCTAGGGCATTTCATTTCACCGGTCATAGGTGTGTAGAGAAGTTTATGACCGGGTTTAGGATAGATGGCCATACTATCAAGAGGGGCAAACTTGTTTGCATATCGGTCATCTAGTGCCACTCGAGTGATCTAACTTTGCATCATTGCTAGGATCGAGTGACGTGGCAAGTTGAGTGGCTAATCCTTTGGAAAATGATTGTGAAAATGCTAACACACATACACATGGTGGTGTACACTTGGTGGTGTTGGCGCATTTACAAAGGAGGTGGTGTTTGCAGGGTTGAGATGGGTTTGGGCCCCTCTCTTGGTGGCGCTTTCAGGAAAATGGAATGCCTATTTTCTATTACGCCGGATGCAAATTCTTGTGGTTGGCACATTGGAGCAAGGGTGAAGAAGTTAGAAGTGAAAACGAGTTGATCGCGAAGACGCTGGCGTTGGTCTACTGACCGGACGCTGGGTCTGAAAGCACCGGACCCTGGCAACGTGTGTCCGGTCAAACTGACGGGTCTACGTAGTACCGAGGGTATTGCACCGGACGCTGATATGTGTCCGGTCAAGGTGGACCGGACGCGTCCGGTCGAAGAAATACGCCTCGGGGACCTTACTGGAAACGACCGGACGCTGGGGCTTCAGTGTCCGGTCAGTTTTACCAGAGCGTCCGGTCAACTACGTAGCCATTGAAATTGGGCGATCAGCATTTGAAGGAGGGGACACATGGCGAGTATCGCGTGATCGGATGCTGAGGTCCAGCGTCCGGTCGATCGGACCAGAGCGTCCGGTCGTCCCGACTTTTGCCCAGTAAAGGGGTAACGGCTCTATTTGTTTGTGGGGTTATAAATAGAAGCCATGGTCGGCCTTGGGCCGGTTGCTGAGCACACTAGAGCCTTGGTGGCTTTGTGTAGTAGTGCTTGGGAGCCCTCCATCTCACACATACTTGATAGTGATCATCCGATTATGTGAGTGAGCGATTCTAGTGCGATTGCATCGTGAGGTTGCATCGAGTGGCACTAGGTGATCGAGTTGCAAGCCGGTGGTGCTTGTTACTCTTGGAGGTTGCCACCTCCTAGACGGCTTGGTGGTGGTCTCCATCGAAGCCCGCAAGAAGCTTGTGCGGTGCTCCGGAGAAGTGCTTGTGAGGGGCATTGTGCTCGCCCCACGGGAGCCGCGAAGAGCAACTCTAGTAAAGCATGTCATTGAGCTACCCTCACTCAAGGGGTAGGTTCTTGTGGCGCCTGACGTGCGGGCTTAGCGGGTGATGCTAATTAGCCGCCGAACCACCAAGTGAGCGGTCGACACAACGGGGACTAGCGTGTTGGCAAACACGTGAACCTCGAGAGAAAAATCATCGTGTCAACCTTGTTCTTCCCGTTGGTTTGCATCCCCATTACACAAGCTTGCAATTACTTTTATACATATTAAGCTTGTGTAGTTGCTCTTGTAATTAGATAGCTTGTGTAGCTTGCTAATTACCTTCTTGCTTGTGTAGCATAGAAGTAGCTCCCTTGCGTGGCTAATTTGGTTTTAGTAACCTTGTTAGTCACATTGCTTAGTTTGTGTAGCTAAGTTCTTGCGCTCTCTAATTAGGCATTGGTTGCCATGTTATTGAGCATTGCTAGTGAGCATAGTTAGCTTTGTGCTTTTGCTTGCTAGCATGTGTAGGAGCTCTCTTGTTGCTTAAAATACTAGTGGCATAGGTTTGTGTAACCTTGCTCTTAGAATTGTTTAGGAGAGCTCTAGATAGCCCGGCACCTTTGTTGCATAATTGATATCTTAGCAAGGTGCTAGTAAACATATATAGAGGGGTGTAGTCTTGGCTAGACCGATTGTTTTAATTCCGCATTTATATCGGTTAGCCGACGCGATTAATTTTAGAAAGAACTATTCACCCCCCCCTCTAGTCACCATCTCGACCCTTTCACTCGGCCACCATTCCATGCCACCACTGTGTCTTGTCGCACCCACCACTACTTCATGCACTCCTGCTATGGCACTATCAAGATGGGAGAAACTAGAGAAGAGAGAAAGAAGGAATGAATATTTGTCTAGTGTTGTAATTCAGTTTTCTCAATACACTAGATTTCAAGAGAAAGGGAAAAGAGGATTTGATGGAGATACTCTAAGGACATAAGAAATGACCAATCTAACTGGCACCGTCTATTGAACATGTTAACAGACTTCATATTTTAACTAATCTAAAGCTTAACCACATATCACTACGCCAGATTTGCACATCACTGCCAGCATCATCACTGCCGGATTTGTGAGAACCGGTAGTGATGTACCTTCACTGCCGGTTATGAGCTTGAAAATGAAAAAATGATTGGGACTAGGCTAAAACCGGCAGTGAAGGACCACATCACTGCCGGTTTGTGGCTTGAATCGGCAGTGTTTTGGCGGGCACTCATCACTGCTGGTTTAAGCCAAGAGCCGATAGTGATTGGGCTCTATCACTGTCGGTTCTAGCCAAGAACCGATGGTGATAAGCCTACAACACAAAAAGGCTGCAGCCGTCCTCTCCTTCCTCCTCTCTTCCATCCCGAGAACAGAGGCACGCGTTTGGACCCTTCCCTCCATTGTTGCGGCTGCTCTTCACCATGAAGCTAGTGCTTGGATTTTGAAGAATGGCTTGATCTTTTTGCTTTAAGGTTAGTAACAAACATCCACTCCTTTGATTTTGTTGCTTAATTAGCTTCATTTTGATGGCTACATTGCTTGATTCTCATTCTAGTTCTTTCTCCATTCTAGAGAGCACTTTTCCAATTGGATATTTGTGCAAGGCTCAAATTGTGGTGAATTCCTAGCTAATTATTCCATGGTGGTCAAGATCATCATTGTTAGTATGTGATGCTATAATTAGTTCTTAGAAGTAGAGTAGAATAGTTGCTCTTCAATATTGTGCAATAATTGTTTTTTACTATGATTTTCAATTTACAGGGCCGGGGCTACCAATTTCAATTTTCCAATAATTAGTGTACAATAATGTTTTCCAAAAATTGTACTTTCGAGCTACAATTGTTGTTCATGAAGCTCGATTTCTTATTAATTCTTTGTAATTACTGTCTCAGTATTTTTTTGTGCAGAGATGGATCGAGAGTGGATGTATCTGTCCCGAACGGACAAGTGGTACATGCATGGCGTCAGCCAGTTTATCACCGATGCCAAAGCCCATGCTGGGAATGTGAACCCTGTCTTTGGCCCATGCAAAGATTGCAAGAATCATAGGAACTTTCATTAAATTGAGTCTATACAATCGCACTTGATTACTAGGGGGTTCATTCCAAACTATACGATATGGACTATGCATGGCGAGGTTGGTGTGAATGTTCTGTAGGAAAACGATGATGATGTGGACATGCCTGACGTAGCCATCCACGATGTTGACGAGGAACCCGGTGTCAACACGGAACCTATGGCCATAGTTAATAATGTGTTTAGGAACACGCTAGCTGACAACACCGAGGATAACGATGGCATTTCTCAGCTGCTACGTAATGTAGAGACCGGATGTCTTAGTGAAAGACAGCTGAGAAAGCTAGAGAAAATAAGACAAGATGGCAAAACACAATTGTATAGGAAGTGTTCAATGAGCAAACTAGAAGCTGACATCATGCTGTTAGAGTTCAAATTGACAAACGGATTGAGCGATAAAGGCTTCGATTAGTTGTTAGGTATAATAAGGAAAATGCTTCTAGAAAAAAATGAGTTACCAGAAAAGACATACTTGGCCAAGCAAATGATCTGCTCCATCGGCCTCGAGGTTGAAAAAATCCACGCGTGCTCCAATGATTGCATATTGTACCATGGAGAAAAATACAAAGACTTGGACAAGTGCCCCAAGTGTGAAGCTCCATGGTACAAGGAAGGGCCGTCAGATGAGGGTACCAACACCAGAGGAGGTCCCGTAAAGGTCGTTTGGTATTTCCCTATAGCTCCCCGAGTGCATACGCTGTTTGCATGTGCAAAGTCAGCCAAGTTGTTGTGCTGGCATGGCGAAGAGCGTAAGAAAGATACAATGATGAGGCACCCCATCGATGGGCATGACTGGAGGACTGTCAATACTATGTTCTATAAGGACATTGGTGGAGAGGTAAGGCACCTTTGGTTTGCTTTGAGCACAGATGGGATGAATCCTTTCGACCAGGTTAGAAGCAATCATAGCACCTGGCCAGTGACGCTCTGTATATACAACCTTCCACCTTGGGTCTGCATGAAGCGGTCGTACATCCAGATGCCACTACTAATCTAAGGGGCAAGACAACCTGGGAATGACATCGATGTGTTTCTAGAATCAGTGATCGATGAACTAGTGGAGATGTTTGAAAAGCGTGTGCCAAATGTTTGGGATGAGTACAAAAAGGAACATGTCATGATCAAGGGAGTACTTATCGCTACAATCACCGACCTGTTAGGTCGAGGTTTGTTGTCCGGAGAGAAGACAAAAGGCTATACTGGATGTGTCGAGTGCTTGGACGACACCGATGTGGTAAATCTACCAAATAACTCAAAGATAGTTTATATGGGACACCGTAGGTTCCTACCTAAGGATCACCCTTACCGCAGGAACAGAAAAGATTTCAACGGTACTATTAAGAAACGCTTAGCTCCAAAATATCGAGACGGGCCTACGATACTTTGAGAACTCAACAAACTAGAGGTTGTCCTTGGGAAGGGGGACAATGCAGTAGCAGCGCTTGATGGGAGCGTTTGGAAGAAAAAAATGGTTTTCTGGAAACTACCTTACTGGCCATTTCTGAGTGTACGCCACTATTTTGATCCCATGCACATCACTAAAAATGTGTGCGCTAACGCTCTTAACACCTTGATGGACACCAGGGGGACATCGAATGATTCACTAGCCACATGTCTGGACATGCAACACTTGGGAATCAGGAAGGAGCTGCATCCCGTGGAGCTAGAGAATGGCCAGTTCGAACTTCCGGTTGCGTCATGGACATTGAAGAAGGAAGAAAAGCGTGCGCTTATTTCTTTCTTCAATGAACTCAAAGTCCCGATGGGCTACTGTGCGAACCCGAAGAGGCTAGTGAACATGAGAGAACTCAAGTTCAACTATGGCCCTATGAAGGCCCATGACTGTCATGTCATTATGACTCAGCTGCTCCCTGTTGCCCTGCATGGTATCCTCCCCTCAAAGGTCCACGCCCCAATCATAAAGCTTTGCTCATTCTTCAACGCAATCTCAAAAAAGGTCATTGATGTGTCCACGCTAGAGCAGCTGCAGCAGGACATAGCCAAAACTCTCGTTAGGCTTGAGATGCATTTCCCGCCAACTTACTTTGATATCTCATTGCATCTGCTCATTCATCTTGTTGACCAAATTAGAGCCCTTGGCCTAATGTACCTGCATCAGATGTTCCCTTTCGAAGATTGATGAAAGTTTTCGGGGAGGTATGTTAGGAACAGATTTAGGCCGTAAAGGGGCATGGTTGAAGGATGGTCAACGGAGGAGGCCATTGAGTTCTGCATATATTATCTGGACATCAAAAGGGTCGGAGTTCTATAATCTCGTCACGAGGGAAGACTACGTGATAAAGGAACGATCGGGGAGAAATTTGTTACAGTAGATGGCCCTGTTTATTTTAGACAGGCATAGTTCGCTGTTCTCTAGCAAGCCGAGGGTGTGATGCCATACATTGACGAGCACAGGCAATCACTACAAACTCTGTATCCGAGCAGGTCACAGGCTTGGCTGGATAAAAAACATAAGGAGGAATTTGTCAGCTGGTTGCGACGTCGCTTGCTTGGAATAAAGTTGGGTAATCAACTAGATGCCTTAGCCAAGGGGCCTTTGAGTACATATCTTAAGTACCAAAGGTATGAGATCAATGGATTCACATTTTACACAAAAAAGCAAGATGGAAAAAGCACATACCAAAATTGTGGTGTTCGTTTTGATGCTCACGCATTTAAAACGGCGACGACGTGCGAAGCGACATACACTATGGTTTCATAGTGGAGATATGGGAGCTAGCCTACGGTCCATTGAAAGCAGCTCTTTTTCGCTGCCAGTGGGTCCGGCTAGAGGAAATCGACACTGACAGCGAAGGGTTCACTACCGTTGATCTCACTAAGACCGCATATAGAGATGACCCCTTCGTCCTTGCAAGAGATGTTATGCAAGTCTTCTATGCAAGGGACAACAAGAGAAAAGGAATGCTAAAAGTAGTCCTAGAAGGGAAAAGAAAGATTATCGGTGTCGATGGAGTGATAGACGAAGAAGACTACATGGCCTATCAGGAAATGCATCCATTCAGGGCGAACGTACCCCTACCTATCCTTCAAGAGGGTGACGAACCTGCTTACGTACGAATTGATCACAATGAGACCCTCATTGTTGATGCACCTAAAGATAGTTAGATTATTGTTAACTATGTAATCATTATGCAGACATTGTATCAGTAATTCGCACTGAATATTTAATTTATATTTTGTGCGCATCTCTACAATTTAATTATTGACTATGTAATCAAATATTAAGATGGCATTCACAAACACTATTATTTGATAATTATAGACCATTAATTAATTATCATAGAATTAAATAACCAAGACACAAAATTTTGTGTTATTTTAGAATATAAACTAACTGCATTATTTCTATTAATAAATAAATAAATAAAGAACAGCAAACTAATCGAACTCCCTATCCTAGCTCAACGGTTAAGGCCGCGCACTCTGTACTCTGAGACCCGTGCTCGAATCCTAGGCGGGCCAAACTTTTTTGATTTTGTATTTATTATTTAGTAGTGCATTACGATGGAATAAAAGAAAAAAAATAAAACCATTCTAACCGAACTCCCTATCCTAACTCAGCGGTTAAGGCCGCGCACTCTCGACCCCGCGACCCGCGCTCGAATCTCAGACGGGCCAAACTTTTTTATATTTTTTACAAAAGACTGCGATGGCAGGCTCCAAACCGACAGTGTTTTTTTTATATTTTTTTACTAAAAGATGGCGGCAGGGCCCTTCACTGTCGGTTTTGGTTTTAAAATCGGCAGTGATAGCTTCTATCATAGTCGGTTGCTCAAACCGACACAGAAGGCTCAATTCACTATCGGTTTTTAAACTAAAATCGACAGTGATGGGTAGATGCTCCTCACATGCCAATAGTGCTCCCATGACCACAACAGTTGGAACACTGCTCCCACCTACCCCGACAACTTTAGTTTAGAAATAAAAATGTACCACGACTGCTAGCCCCTATAATATGGTCCTCGGCTAGGAGCTAGCCTCTCCATGCATGTTGGTTTCAGCCATGCCTTATCAGCCATGATACAATGTTTTTTTTTTCCTCTCACAACAAACCACATATATCATTATGCATCGTAGTCCACCAAAATGGTGCACACATGAGGTACTAGAAGAATGCTACTGAAGATAGAGCAATGCCGAAGATTAGAGATGCCACGAGGTTCACAGAGCCATCCGTTGTGGTGCGCTCTAGACTATATGTCCAGAGAGACCTGGTGTGCTCTCAGCAATTTCCTATCCCGGAGCAGCATTGGTTCATCGGTGCGGTGCCGAGCTGAATCCGATGTGCTCTGGACTGTACCAAGAAAAAGGCCATGTACAGCAGAGGCATGGATTCATCGATGCCACCTTATCATCTCCAACCGGTATAGCTCGTAGACCACCTCAGTGTTGTTGTTTGACCCTACTAGAAGAATGCTGCTGAGGTGGTTAAATTATAATGTGTTGATACACATTGATGGTAACATTGACCAATACGCAAATAGGTCTTTATTATCGTATATATAACTTATTTCTAATTTTTTGTAATTTTTTGATGTATTTCATTACTATCTAAATAAATATATCATTGTTGTTAAAACTTTCCCACTGTAGTATCTAAATAAATATATCCTTTACATATATGCACCTTCACTGTCGGTTCTATTTAAAAACCGGCAGTGATGTCCATGCCTCCCTATATAAAACAAACTGTCGGCCACATACATCTATCCCACCCACCCACGAACTCTCTCAGTCTTATTTCTCATGCTTCACTCTCACTTCTTAAGACATCCACTCTCTACGTGATTTGGTCATGGCTCCTGCATTTTTCAATGGTATTGATATATTGCCTTCTCCAATATTCTATCTATATTCATTTGATCTATATTTATATTCATGTTTCTTTGCATTCTACATTTATATATATTCTTATTCCTTGCATTCGATCTATATTTAATTATGTTGCCACATTTTACTTGGAATATTTTTTGTGCATATATTTTATGTTCATATTTTTTTGCATTTTATCGATCAGGTGGTATGAACAACAGACCTCCCCTACCACAAGAACCAGGTTTCCACCCTGGCGATGAGCCATTCGCTCCTAATGTGGCCATTCCACGGTTCCCTGTTCCAGCTATTGTATGAAATATTTTCCAACATCTTTTGTTTTTTGATGCTAACAAATAATTGTAATTAGTTTAATATCATTGCTGCATGCATATATGTCGCATACTATATCCCAATAGATTGGCTGCGAACAGCACTTAGCTGGTTCTTTATCTCGGACATCGTCGAGAACATGGCATCTAATGCAAGTGGTCGGCTATGGACGTGTGAACTCAGTTTTTCCATCCCTGTGAGGGGTTCAAATCATCGGAACCATATCCACTGGACGGGAATATAGAGCATGGACGTGATAAGCGCCCAATTAAGTGTTGTGCGCTTCTATTTAGAGGCACTTCGACATATTTGCTATGATGTGCCTGATTTCTCGCACTTCAAGGCACTTGTTTTAAATGTTGGTGATATCCCCGTCCCACAAGCAAGCGAATGGTTTGCGAGCTACAACCATGCGGATGTGGTAAAATGGTCACTTATACCTGAGTCGTGGTTATTTGTTGTTTATTATTGTAATAACATTCTCTAATTTTTTTTTCTTTTTCTCCGCATGCAGATTGCGCTCCAGGACCTTACCTATGCTGCATATGGCTTGTGGGCCATTCTAGACCAAGCTACGGAGCAACTCGGGTACGATTGGGACTTCTGCAATGGAAACCTCGGCCAGCTCACTATAGAAGGATGCCAGTACTGCATAAGGATTACTAACAGGGGCAGTGGTCGTTCAGTAGGTTACATCTATGGCCGACCATTCTTTCGGTATTGTGAGGCACGAGAGAGTGCACTCATACGGCCATTGGACTTCATCGATACACGCGGATACATAATCCGTGACATCAATTACCATATATGGCTACAGAGGCATGTTAGTGTGCGTGGCCCGATCGATCCCGGCAGTGATTCCGATAGTAATTAATGTTTATTTAGCTAGGTTTTCAAGGTCTCGGGGGCTAAGTTGAGGGGTCTTAACCTAACTGCTACAGCACATCACTACCGATTTGGGGAGTGACCCGGTAGTGATGTGCCCCATCACTATCGGTTTACAAGCAGAACCGGCAGTGATGAGCTACTGCTATAAAAGTGGCGCGGGTTGAAATTATCCCAATTCATTTCAACCCCGCCACCAACCCTCCCCTCATACGGAGCACCACCCCACGCCGGAGCACCGCCCCACACCGTCCACCACCCCACGCCGTCCACCGCCCCAAGCCAGAGCACCGCGCCGTCCGTGCCAAACCAGAGCACCGCGCCGTCCATCCCACCGTCGAGGCCGTCAGGAGCCCATGGACAGCTGCTTTCCCACCCCCACGGTGAGTGCGTGGCTCACTGCCCACTACGTGTCTGATGAAATGTCCCACAACTGCTTACTCGAATCAGTTTGATCATGCAGTGTGTGATGTCATACATTTTGATCATGCAGCTGTGAATGCTAGAACCTAGGTTTGCCACACAGTGTGTGCTGTCTGTTTCTTTGTGTTTCTAGACACATTGCTAGTAAGTAGTACATTGTTACTTAGTAGCACGTTGCTCAGCTCTATTCATCAGTATACTGATAAGAACAAAAGCGTAATTTTATTTTTGGTTACCAGGATAAACATAGCAGGGACTCGTAATACTTGACAAAAATTGCTCTCTGAACGTTAATGATAGTTTGTTTTTGGAGTACTTGCATTTTCTCTATGAAACAAACTTACATTTTCTCTGTGAAACCATCTTGTGCATCATTGGAGCTTGGCCGGATACATATGTGTAACCAATGGCTGGCCTCACCTCGTAGCTTGCAATTGCAACTGCGCTCCCATCAGTCGGATACTCAATGTTTTTGGAACTGTGCCACCGATGCTCAATGTTTTTGGATGTGAGGATGGAGTATATATACTTTAGACCTATAGAACTAATATATGTCCAAACTTGTCATGGAATTCTCCATTCTATCTGCATAAAGATGCATAATTATTAACTTATGCAAGATTACAAGTAATACATAGTTATGTAGCCTTGTGCATTAAACTGGGAATATTTTCCAACAATCCTATCTTATTATGAGTTTTTGCATGTCACTTTCCTGGGATAGTATGAGATGCATATTTGCCCCTACCAACCATGTAAGTTTCAGATCAAAGTATCACTAATTTGGAAAGATGCTTATCTGCACTGATACTTGTGAAAGAACCTCGCGCCAATGGTTGGGGGATTTATAGTGAGACTAAAGACTCTGAGACATCTCTAGGAGTATATCCAAAAGTCTTAAACTGGCTCTCTAAATCATCATTTGGTTTTTAATGAATAAAAAATATTATTTATATCTTTCCTACATCTAACAACTATTACTAAGGCACGTGAATAGCTGTTTTCCAAACACTCCTATCCATGCAATGGTTGTGTGTTATTCGTAAATATATTAAATTTTATAAGAATACATCATGTTTGAATGACAACCTAATTTACTTAAATGTATAGGCAACCATGGCATGGTATGTAGTGCATGTTGGTCACATGCCTAGGATTTATCGAACCTGGGAAGATTGCTATGCTCAAGTCAATCGCTACCCTGGTAATTTGCACAAAAAATACAACATAGAAGCTGAAGCTTTGAGGGCCTACTATAGTCATCCGGCCTACCTTGCAAACCATGGGTAACCGGCCTACTATGGTCCAATGAATGCAAACAATGGCCATCCGCTGGCACTGGAGATTGAAGAGAAGCCACCCGCCGGCAATGCGAAGATTAGGAGAAATGCTCCTTGGTCTTGGAAAGATGTCATGCTTTTATTTATGGCTATGGTCATCGCTTTTCTTATTTGGAAGTTGATGTAGGCTTAGTTTTGTAGAACAGTAGGTGGACTTTGTTGTATATGGTCAATCAAACAATGAATTTGTTCTAGGTGAACATATGCTATTATTTGACTTTGTTGTATGTGGACTTATTATTAGACTTTGCATTAAATATATTATATATATATGAACATATGCTATTAGTAGTTGTCCGCGGCCAAAACTAACCACGATCGTGTCATAGCCATGACTCATCGTCGCCTATTACCCCATCGCCAAAGAACAGATCGGCAACAAGAAGCGGCTGATATCGCTTGGACGGGAGAGCCGCATGATCCGACAAACGGTGATGATGTCAATCAGGTCGGTGAGAACGAGCAGCCATGGACCCCGTCCGGCCTGCTCGATCTGGGTCAAAATGACCAAGATGGCCAGGTAACTTTGGTATCATGTGACTTATGTAGCCACACATGCTAATCAATTGAGAGGGTCATAGCTTACTTGGTGTCCCTAGCAGGAGCCTCCACCGGCCGAGGAGCCAGAGGGTTCGGGTACCAGGAAGGCCAGATTCAAGCGAGGCGTGTCAAATATTCCTGTTGGTAGGAATGCACACTAGCACATTACCGAGTTCGATGAATTCAGGGATCCACTCTCACCGCCTATAGCTTTGACCAAATACAAGACTATCCTCGGGTTACTTGTTAGGGACTTCATCCTGATTAGGTACAGGAACTGGATTGGGAAAGATGATGACCCGTGGAGGGTTCCCAAAAGTGAGAAGGATTACATATGGGATGTCAAGATCCTAGAGTATTTTACTTTCCCAACCAAGTATGACAGGGAGTTAGTCAAGAAAAAAGCAAAAGAAATCATGGGGACATGCTTCAAGAATTTCAAGGGGACATTGTACATGAATTTTGTCCTCCAAAATAAAGAGCCAGATTTTGATGGTGGACAGTTTAGCAAGCAGAAGGACTTCTGGTAGGATTTCAAGGAATACAGGTTATCCGAGGAGTACTTAGCACTGAATAGGAAGAATAAGGAGAACTCGCAAAAAGCGACGAATCCTCATCATCTCGGCTCTCGTGGCTACGCCAAAAAGATGCCAGAATTTGAAGCAGAACTTCAAAAGATGGATCACCTTGTTGAGGAAGGCGTTCAGGTTGAGATAGCTGATTGGGAGCCTAGATCGGTATTATACTGTATGGGGAGGAATGTACGGCATGCCGAGGACGGGAGCTTTAGCTCCACAAATGAACCCATGAGCTAACTCATCCAGATGATCTCCCAGGTAACTGAGGAGGTGAGACAAGGGACTCGCACTTCTAATAGGGAGAAAGACATGCTCACCCAAGCACTCGGAACCAAGGAGCACCCTGGTCGCACTAGAGGAACCGGTGTTGTTCCTTGGAAACTAGCATTTCCCCAAGAATCTAACACTTACCGGAGCCGCTCGAGGGGTAGATCGCAACAGGAGGCAGAGTATTTGAGGCAACTAAAAGAGATGGAAGACAGAATAGAAGCACAGATTGAGGCTGAAGGGGACCGAGACGCCTAAGAGGGGGGGGTGAATTAGATGACTTAGAAATCTAACTCTAAACTATGACCTCTTTTTCTAACCTTAGCAAAACCTATGCGAAAGATAAACTATCTAAATGTGCAACTACGGTTTTGCTAGTGTGTTGCTATCTCTACCGCAAAAGGAGTAATACAATCAATGTAAATACGGAAGCTAAAGAGCAAGGTAGAGATATGCAAACTCCCGTCGATGACTCCGGTATTTTTTCCGAGGTATCGAGAAGCGTGCAAGCTTCCCCCTAGTCCTCGTTGGAGCCCCTCGCAAGGAATCCCTTGTAAGGGCCAAGCTCCCGGTCGGGTAACTCCATGGATAGCCTCAGGCCTTCCCCACGCGCAAGTGGGTCTCCGACGTGCCTTTCGGCAAGCCTCTCCCGGATGCTCCCCGCCGTCTTCACTATCAAGCTTCAAACCGAAACGCCCCTGGCCTTGTTCCCTCCGGTACACGGTGGTGGCCACACCACAAATGCGGTTGGTGTGATCTCGCAATACTACAAGCCCCTTCATCGGTTTTGCCGCCAGCATCTGGTCCAGCGTCCGGTCGCTGCTGCTGACATCAGTTTGCTGAGCCTCTTCATCGGCGCGTCTGGTCCAGCGTCCGGTCGCCTCTGCGAGCTCGTTTCTTTGCGATCTTGCGTACGGCTTGGTTCCTATCTTCGTGCTTGGACTTTGCTTGATATCTTGGGTCTTCTCTTGTGCTTCTAAGGTCTTGATTATGGTGTTGATCATCGGATCATCACTTCGCCTTCGTCCAAGTCACGTCTTGCACCCTATTGGACTACAAAACAAACACTTACAGATTCATTAGTCCAATTTGGTTGTGTTGGTCATCAAACACCAAAATCCAAAGTAAATGGGCCTAGGGTCTATTTTCCTTACAATCTCCCCCTTTTTGGTGATTGATGACAACACGGCCAAAGTAAGCAAATAATAAAAAATTTGAAATTGGAAAACTACCTACTTGCTAGGATGCAATGCAAGGGACAAGTTTATGTAATGCTAAAAGATACTACTTTGTAAAACTAAAGGGTACTACATAAAACTTATCTTGCCCTTGCAAATTGTCCCCATGTGGCATTATGGATTTAAGCTTTGCTTCCTACAAATTCTCCCATTACATAGGCAATCCATAATCCACTATCCTCCCTTTCTCGGACCATTACCACATGTAGACCATATTTGGTCCTATAAATTAATGCTTGCCTTTGGTCCTCTAAATTCTCCCCCTTTGGAATCAAACACCGAAAAGGAAGACATTAGTAGCACAAGGGAGGGTCAAACTTTGTGATCCTTTGTATGTAGAGTGGAATAGGTCACAAAATTTGACTCTCACATTACATAGATTAAGCTCCCCCTAAATATATGCATACATATGATAGAAAGCAAAGTATATGCCTAATTAGCAAGTTATTACTCAAGGTAATTTAATCTATATAATGCATGGAGAAAGCATATAAATATCAAAATGAAATCAACATGATGATATTGGTTTAGAAATACCACATGTGGAAACCAAATTGATTTCTACCACTTGCAATGGGTGGTGAATATTTGAAGTGTGATGCTTAACTCCGGGGACTCCATTTTTCTTGCAATGAGACTACTACACACATGATAAACTTGAAAGGGTATTAGTCTCAAAGCATCCAACTTGTAGATTAACCTCCCTCTAAATTTGTGCACACACAAGTGTGGAATACTTGTAGGAATCATGCACATTGATTTTGGAATAAAAAATACCATTTGAAAGATGACATCTCATGAATGTGAGAATCACTTTTCAAAGATGATATTTGGGGGAAATTATCTACAATTTGGACTTTGGCACATATTAGATGAACAATTAGAAGACAAGCTATGTGCCGTGCTCTTAAACAACTTTAAACCATGTAGGTTTGCTTCAAGGGTTAAGAATGAAACCGAGCAAGCCTACCATAAGATATACCTAGTGTATGCATAACAAAAAGATATAAGCATGCAAATGCAAACTTAGGCATGTAAAATAACTATATGCTTAAAGATACCAATTTGTAAGAAATACCAATTGAAAGGAATACCAATTTAAAGTAATAACATCTAGTTACCTAACATGGAAAGGGGAATTTGGGTCCATAGTATTCACTAACCCACTTGGCAATGATTTTGTCCATCATGATGCACCCCATGAAATGCACCCATACTTTGCCAAGTCTCCAAATTCCCCGACGTCCATAGGACTTCTCACTTCCCTTTTGGGATCCAAACCTTTTTGGTGCTCTTCAGGTTGGAGATGATTTCCTTTGGCACCCAAAAGTGTTTGATCCCATTGTTGGCTGGATTGTTCACCTTGATAGCCACCACCTTGTCATTTTTCTTCTTCTTCAAGAGATAAGGTGTGGAGGCCTTCTTGTCCACCTTGTTGGTGTAGGTGTTGGAGAGCTTGCTTGTTTGTTTCTTCTTTTTCTTCTTTGCTCCTCCCCCATTCTTCACCTTGCACTCATAGGACTTGTGACCTTCCTTGTGGCACACGTAGCAAACCACGGTTTGTCCTTCATCAAGCTTCTTCACTCCCTTGACGGTGTTATCTTGATGAAGTTCGGCTTGCCCTTCACTTGAGTCAAGTCCTTGGTGAGGCGAGCTACTTCTTGCTTGAGTTGCTCATTCTCCTTTGCAACCTCTTGTGTGCATGTATCTACAAGAACTTTCTCCACACAAACTTGATTGCACAAAGGTGAATCTAAACATAAATCATTACAAGAAGTAGAGGCATCCTTTTTAGACATGTTAGAACTTTTCCTTTTAGATGCCTTAGTGGGAGTTGTACTAACGGCTTCAAGATTAGCAACTTTATTAGTTAGCTCATCATAATGTTTGCACATGGTTTCCATTTTAGCAAGCAAACTTTTATAAGCATCTTGTGAGCTAGCTAACTTTTCTTTTAATTTTTCATTTTTCTTTACAAGTTGCTCATCATTGATTATGCATGCATTTGTTGTTGCACTAGCCTCAAGTTGCTCAATTTTAGTAGATAGTTGAACATTAAAATTAGCAAAATTCTCATATTGTTCAAGCAAAGTTTTGTATGCTTCTTATGAACTATCTAGCTTTTCTTTTATTTTCCCGAGCTTCTTTTGTTGACTAATGCAAACTTTAGCATAATTAAGGTTTTGTTGCACAATTTCTTCATAAGAAGGCATTTCATCATCACTATCACTCTCACTAGAGGATGAGCTTTTGTTACCTTGTGCCATAAGGCACACACGAGAAGAGCTTGATGATGAGTGCTTGCGGCCTCGCCTCTTGTGATGGTGTTCTTCTTCACTTGAAGAATCATCCCATGACCTTATTGATGTGAGGACTTGGTTCTTGCATGCCTTCTTCTTTGTCTTGGGTGTGGACTTATTTGGACAAACTTCCACAAAGTGCCCCAACTCGCCGCATCCATAGCATCCTCTCTTTCTTTGCTCATTTCTTTGATCGGTGAAAATGAGATCTTGGATTTGGATGGGCACACCCTTGACATTGAGCCTTTGGATCATATTCTCCACCTTGTTGATTAGTTTGATTGATTCTTCATCAAGGTCGGAGGTGGAGGAGAAAGATTGATCATCATCACTTGAATCTTCATCATCATCATCATCCTCATCATCATCTTCTTCTTCTTCACTTGAGGAGCTTGAGCTTGAGCTTGTCTCAACTTGCTTGCCCTTCATCCTCTTTTTCTTGCCACATGCAAGAGTTTTGCCTTTGCTCGATGAAGAGGCTTCTTCTTGACCCATCTTGCGTGACATTTCAAATGCCACTATCTTGCCAATGACTATGGACGAGGTCATGTTGCTCAAGTCCTCCATGTTGTGAAGGATAGTGATGATGGGCCTGTTCGGCAGGACTGAAAAATACTATTCCAGCTGATTGTTATGAGAGAAAAATACTGTTCTGGCAGGACGTGAATAGTGATTCCATGAGTTGGCTGGCCAGCCAGCCAGCCGGCTTAAAGCCAGCTGAACACGCCTGATACTTGCATATTTCTTTTGTGGTAGCACGGAGATGATCTTCCTCACGATGTCTGCATCATCTAGCTTTGTTAATTCTATAGAATAGAGCTCATTGATAATTAGATTCAAACGAGAATACATATCACGAACAAGCTCATCATCATTCATTGTAAAGGAATCATAACATTGTTTAGCTAGACAATGTTTTTGCTCACGGACATTTGATGTACCGTCATGGAGCTCTTGGAGTTTTAACCATATTTCATGTCCCATATTTAAAGTGAATACTTGGTTAAACACATCCATGCTAAAAGATTCAAACAAGCAATTTTTAGCTCTAGCATTGAAATGAATTTCCTTTTCATCACTCTTTGTGGGTTTATCGGGATTGTTAATGGGTTTCATCCCGTCATGAGTGACTCTCCAAACTCCCAAATCAACCGCCTTAAGGTAGCAAGCCATTCTAGCTCTATAATAGGGGAAGTTAGTGCCGTCAAAGTGCGGAGGCATAGAGGTATCCATCCCAACCACTCTAAATAGCGTCGGCTTAACGGCGGTTAAGCCAAAGGTCCAAATTGAGCCAACCGGCTCTGATACCAATTGAAGGGGACCGAGACGCCTAAGTGGGGGGTGAATTAGGCGGCTTAGAAATCTAACTCTAAACTATGGCCTCTTTTTCTAACCTTAGCAAAACCTATGCGAAAGATAAACTATCTAAATGTGTAACTACGGTTTTGCTAGTGTGTTGCTATCTCTACCGCAAAAGGAGTAATACAATCAATGTAAATGCGGAAGCTAAAGAGCAAGGTAGAGATATGCAAACTCCCGTCGATGACTCCGGTATTTTTACCGAGGTATCAAGAAGCGCGCAAGCTTCCTCCTAATCCTCGTTGGAGCCCCTCGCAAGGGCCAAGCTCCCGGTCGGGTAACTCCGTGGATAGCATCGGGCCTTCCCCACGTGCAAGTGGGTCTTCGACGTGCCTTCCGGCAAGCCTCTCCCAGATGCTCCCCGTCATCTTCACTATCAAGCTTCTGGCCGAAACGCCGCAGGCCTTATTCCCTCCGGTACACGGTGGCGGCCACACCACAAACACGGTTGGTGTGATCTCGCAAGACTACAAGCCCCTCTGATGTACAACAATGGTGCTCGCAAGCACCGAGTGGTAAGAGGTATGCAAAACTCACTAAACACTAGGCCTAAACCTAGAGCAAGTGCATGAGCGGTGGTCTAATCAACCTAAGCACTTCGTAAAACACCTACGCTAATCACCCGATGAATCACTAAGCACTATGCGATTGGAGATCACTAAAATGGTGTATCAACACCTTTGGTATGTTTTCTCAGCTCCACAACAGTCAAATGGCCGGTTGGGGGTCTATTTATAAGCCCCACTGATAAAGTAGTCGTTGGGGACAAAATCCTGCTTTTCTGCTACTGATCGGATGCTGATGTCGTCCTAGCCAGACGCGTCCGGTCGTCCCGACCGTTGAACCATGAACAACTGATCAGACACTGCCAGCGTCCGGTCACCTGCCACCGGACGCGTCCGGTCGTAGTTTTGCCGCTCTGGAACCTCTTTGTACTCGATCGGATGCTGTTGCCCAGTGTCCGGTTGGTTTTGTCGCCTGCATCCGGTCCAGCGTCCGGTCGCTGCTGCTGACGTCAGTTTGCTGTGCCTCTTCATCGGCGCGTCCAGTCCAGTGTCTGGTCGCCTCTGCAAGCTTGTTTCTTTGCGATCTTGCGTACGGCTTGGTTCCTATCTTCGTGCTTGGACTTTGCTTGATATCTTGGGTCTTCTCTTGTGCTTCTAAGGTCTTGATTATGGTGTTGATCATCGAATCATCACTTCGCCTTCGTCCATATCACGTCTTGCACCCTATTGGACTACAAAACAAACACTTGTAGATTCATTAGTCCAATTTGGTTGTGTTGGTCACCAAACACCAAAATCCAAAGTAAATGGGTCTAGGGTCCATTTTCCTTACAGAGGCGACTGTTGAAGCGTGAGCCGAGCAAATTTTGTTGTCCAAAGGGTCAGGAGTACCACAAAACCCTACTCCTACTGCCTTTAGCCCACAGTTTAGGGGTTGCAGCAGCTGCGGATCGACCCCGCTCGACGAAGAAGAGGCGAATGTGCCTCATCCGGTGGACGGCATCACTGAACCCATCAATGTCAAGTTGTACATCCGTCAAGAATGGACAAAGAACAAGGTGGCGCTTGGCCAGGCCTGGCCTGCGGGAGATGGGACAATTAATGGCCGCCCAATTCCATAGGGGTACGCTCGCATCACCATTGATAGAATACTTGATAAGAAGTTTAACAAGATACCCATTGAGTACCCCGTAGCGGAAGACAAGCCGAAACTTGGTCAAAACAAGGGCTCTCAAGTGGTCTGGCGCAAGCGCTTCATTAAGCTTGACCATCAATTGTCCTCTAATGATGAGGACGACTGCGAGTCTTCGCCCACCCATGATGATCACTCGCCATCTCCCAACAGAGATCACTCCCCTCCTCATCCGGAGCCATCACCCCGAGAAGACAGAGGTCTCCTTCTATTCCTCCTCGTCTGACTCCATCTTCATCAGCCCCGAGAAAAGAGACTCCTCCTCCTCCTCCATCTTCATCAGCATCGGGAAAACATAATTCTCGTCATCATCCTCCTCCTCCTCCTCCACCTTAGCCCAAAACAAGATCAAGGACATCCTCGCAGTCGCAGAAAAGGTCCTTGGATTCGGTCGCTAAGCTCCCAAAGTGGACCAATAGAAAAGAAAAAGGCCGTTCAGTGACAGCGTTACCACCTTGATGAAATAAAAATTTACAGCACACATCTCGAAGGAAGATTGTGTTAGTTTCTTCAATCTCTGTGCCTCACTGCCTTCGTTTTTGTTGAAGTCCGAATTCAAAAGACAAACACGGAATAAATACGCTACAACAAGAGACGAAGAAATACACAATAAAGATTTAAGGAACATACAGAAGTACGTCGAAGACAACCCAGGATTAACCATGGAAGAGGCCGCGACCATCTATTATGATGTACAAGGGACGGCAACACCGGCAATGAAGTATGAAAGGGGCAATCTTTTGGTTCCCGGTCATGAGTATAAAAATCTGACAACATATATGCGCCAGTTACATGAATATTACATGGCTCAAGCAACAGAGACAAACGATTTTGGTTTTGAGGTTATTATCCGTTCGCCATATGTTTTCCATTATCCTGAAGAAGAGAAGTTCGATGTCGAGTGGGAGTGCTTGTTCCAGCTATACTAGAAACGCTCTCTCGATGTTCAAATGTTGAAGCTGTGGACTATATAAGTACCCTACACGCACGATATTATAATTAACTACTCTCTCGAGACACAAATTATTAACTTTTGATCACTTCCCATGATTTTTATGTAGGTGTATAGCAAAATTTTGCATTCTAAAAAGCAAATGGGATTACATAGGCTTTTTGGACTCCTTGCGAGTCAATGAGAGGACATGTCTAGGCCTCCATGGATGTGACGTGGAAGACCTAAAATAGAGATTGATCGCTGTTTTCGATGAATTCACGATGAAGAATAAAACCCACATACTTCTAGCCTACAACTGCGAGTATGTGTTCTCGGCTTTTAATTTTATTCTTCCTTTTTCATTAAGATTATTCGATAATTAGGATTCTGTGATTGCAGCAACCATTTCGTCTTCATTTGTGTTAATCTTGCCAAAAATCTGATCGAGGTGTGGGACTCGAAGAAAAAACCATTTCATCATCTGGATGCACTGGTGGCAGTGCTGAATTAGTAAGCGATCCTAATAACATATTATTTCTAATCACACATACCGCTTTCTAATGTTTCTCCTTTTAATGTTGCTCAGTGTCCGAAGAAGACATATCGGTGGGAAGCCGGTCTCATTCAAGGTTGTCGAAATGGAGGGGAAGTACCTATCATAGCCGGCGGGAAACAATGAATGCAGGTTTTATGTAATGTGGGCAATGCTTCGCTACATCGGCGGGAAATCGGAAGAAGCCGATAAGTTGGTGTGTATAATCCGCATTTCATTTATGTCTGTTAATAATTCAAAAAAATGATTTACTGTTCCTCTTTGGATATCATCTTTTTTGAACGACAACGCAAGAAATATAACCACGAAAGGCTGTTAGACATGGAGATCATCGCACTGCAATCGGAGCTGGCAAAATTCATCTTAGCCGAGGTATTGGAAAAAGATGGAGTATTTTCCATTACACAATCCGTGAAGTACAAGGACCAGTATGGCCCAGAGCGACTCGCTAGATTATTGTAAGAAGTCCGAGAAGCATGTGCGAAGTCCAAGAACATTTCTTTTTTATTTTGAGGGATCGAGACGTGGATAAGAACATTTGAATTATAACCGTAACATTTGTAATGTTTAATATTGATGTACCTGTCGTCTACGTAGCATATATAAAGCGAAACCTGATTCCACGAAAAAATATAAATTAAAATCAATTATAAAACAATAAATTGCGAACGTGACATCACTGTCGGTTATCAGAAAACTGGCAATGTCGTCGTAAACATCACTGTCGGTTAGCAACAAAACCGACAGTGATGGCACTGCCGGCTCGAGCCACAAACCGGCAGTGTTGGCTTAGCCATCACTGCCGGTTCTTGTCACAAACCAGCAGTGATTCTTACTACAACACTACCGGTTGAAACACAAATCGACAGTGTTGTTGGAACTAAGCTCTACCGGGTGGTCTTATGAACCGGCAGTGTTGGTGGAAATGAACACTGCCGGTTTGTAGGAACCGATAGTGATAGTTTACCCTCATCACTGTCGATATGGTTATACCGGTTCAAAATCCGGTAGCGATGGAGTATTTTGAACCGACAGTGACGAGGTATTCTGACGTAGTGTATAAAAGGTACCAAGGTTTGAAGCCTAGTAATCTAGCTGCTAGTACCTAGTTGTCTTACCACAGGATGTTGCTATGCATCATGTAAAAATTGGAGACTTTTCCTTGTGTGCCATTATAAAAGATCGAAATTCTCTGTGTGTCCCTGAAAAAATTCAGCGGTCTTCAGTGCCACTACTCTAACTTTTTCGGGTCCTCCATGCCACTTCCGTCAGTTCAGGCTCTAACGCCGTCAAACTGCAGGTGTGAAAAGACGAAAATGCCCTTAAGTTCAAATATGTTATTAATTTTTTTGAGCATCTTAATGACTTCAAATGAAAAAACTCAAAACTAGAAAGTTATAGATCTTGTCGAGATCTATAATTTTCATATAAAATTTATTTTCATTTAATTTCGCAAAAAAAATATGATTTGATATGATTAATATATCTTAGAAAAATCATCATATTTTTTTGCCGAATTAAATGAAAATAAATTTTATATGAAAATTAAAGATCTCGACGAGATCTACAATTTTCTAGTTTTGAGTTTTTTCATTTGAAGTCGTTAAGATGCTAAAAAAAACTAATAACATATTTGAACTTAAGGGCATTTTCGTCTTTTCACACCTGCAGTTTGACAGCGTTAGAACCTGAATTGACGGAAGTGGCATGGAGGACCCGAAAAAGTTAGAGTAGTGGCGCTAAAGACCGCTGAATTTTTTCAGTGGCACACAAGGGATTTCAATCTTTTATAATGGCACGTAGAAAAAAGTCTCTAAAAATTGTCACACGGATTCGTTTCACTACATTATATTATTATTATTACAAAGATGATGGCTTATTGTAAAAATGATATTCAAGGAAAAGAATCGAGAGAACAATGGATCAATGGGATTTTCTCTTGTCGTTTACAATATGTAGTATGCTGCTTCTACAATCTACACCTGCTTAGGATGCAGAGCAGTTCTGATTTCGACGATTTACAACCACACGAGTCTTTCCAGCAATAATATTGTGCTAGCCTGGGTGCGTGATGTTGTCTCTCATGCGGTAAATGGAAAGATCAGGCAGGCCGGTCGCTTTGCTATGTGGCATTTTCGTGGTGCCTAGTGTTAGCAGGGTCGCGAAGGAGCAGCGGAAACTGGAACAGCTTTATATCGCCGAGCACCTTTCTGACACCTGGAGCGGACAATCAAGACCAGTCGATCGAGTGGGTTCACGCCGTGTTTATTTTGGGAAGTTTGGAATTTGGGCTTACGTAGCACTTTCGTTTTTATTTGTTAATTAGTGTTCAATTATAGACTAATTAGACTCAAAACATTCGTCTCATAATTTTCAACTAAATTGTGCAATTAGTTTTTTTTCGTCTACATTTAATACTCCATGCATGTATCGCAAGATTTGATGTGATGGGTACTGTAGCACTTTTTGGGATTTTGGGTGATAACTAAACACGCGCTCAATGAGTTTAGACATTTTATTGTATAGCATAACTAATGAAAAAACGGAGTGTGCTTTTCATTCCATTCCTGCATCTAGTCAGTCAAAGTAGGAGTAAGAAAGAGACCTGACCTGCAAAAGTGACTCATCCAAGGGGTTTTGAACAAGCTGCTGCCGACCATGTCGAGCGTGTCAACTTCATTAATTGAGCCGTCCTTTCACCTGGGATCACCCGTGGGCCGTGGCTTTATTTTGCCGATATTCTCCAACCACCGCGAAGGCCACCATCGGTTTTGGTACTGTCGACTTTAGCCATGACTTTAATTAATGAAAGGAAAGGCGGCAGGTGGAGGCCCTTTGAAAACAATTCACCTCTCCCTCCGACCCAAAATATTACTAGTAGATTATGTTACGCTTTGATAGCCGGTGTATAAAAACTTTGCATGGTTTAGAAAGATACACAGCTACTTTTATTTCACATAACACATTTTTATTATATATTGTTACTCAATGTGTCATTTTCTAAAGTCTAGGACGTCGCATTTGTGATCACGTAAGAGCAGCTCCAGCAGGGCCCAGACAGGCCCCCAAACCATAATTTGAAGGTTTGAGCAAAAACTCCAACTCCAACAGAGCCCTCAAATTCCAACTGAGCAAAAACTACAAATCCACAAGGGAACAAGGATTCATTTCACAGCAGCACAAGAAGCTGTGAGGAAGGATGTGGAGAAAGCATTTGGTGTTTTACAAGCTCTATATGCTATTGTAATTTTGGAACAAAAATATCCTTTGGTAAATAATGACAATTTGCTATGATCATGCACAGCATGATAATTGAGGATGAGCGGGATGAGGGAGATGACAGAGGATACGACTAGACCAAGATGGTGGCAAGGTACTGAGGGAGGAGGAGTATCGATGATGTAATCCACTTGTATTGTCGGAGTTCCTCAAGATCCACAAGGAGATTGAAGACAAGCAAGCACATGAGAGGCTTTGAGAGGATCTTATTGAGCACCTTTGGTCTATTCATAGCTGCACCTAGTTTGATTGTTGCCATGGAATTTATTTGTGAAACTATGGTTGGATGAAACTGTGACCCTTGGGATGTCACTTTATTCGTTTTAAAATTTGAATTGTAGTATTTGAATTTGTGGATTTTAAAATTATTCATATGTATAAACTCCTAATACTTTTGTTTGAATTTATGTCATGTTAAATAGGAACAATAGATGCAGTATGTGAAAAAAAACACTAACAGGAAGTAGAGGCCTTAATTTGAAAGCTCTTGTTGGAGTTCAACTTAAAATTCAGGCCCCTCAAAAGTAGGGAAAACCCTTAAATTAAAAAAATAGAGACCCTGATTTGAGGGCTACTGTTGAAGATTCTCAAATAAATTACCAACCCGGTCCACACCGCATGGGCGAGATGCATAATTCTGTTCCAGTGTAGTGCTCACCTCACCTAGTGAGCAATTGCAGCATTGATTCTCAAAGATTGAACCTTCGAGCCCTTCAAATTGGATGATTTGGGGCTCAAGTTGTCTGGAGGGGTAAAATGGAAGCCGTTAAAACTCCTCTTCTAAGGCCTTGTTTGAATATTGTTAGATTCACCTCGATCCACATGCGTTAGGGTGGATTGAGATGGCACTCAAATCCACTCCAACACATGTGGATTGACACAAATCACCCTAATCCACATGGATTAGGAGAGATTATGATGAAAAATTAGTTAGGATAGATTTTAGTGTAACCAAACAACCCTAAGAATTTAGCATATATCCTGATTATAACCCAACATATCTCTCATCTGCCCACCAAGGTCATGCTTAATAATGTGTTGACCTTAGGGATTGGTTAGAATTCTTTCAAAGCAATACGAAAACAAAGGGAACAACAAAGAACCGAAACCCCTACCCTTAGCACACCAGATGTTCAATGAAAATATCTGAAATTCAAAACCACCGGAATATCAAAGTTTCCATAACTCAATTTCGTCAGGTTTGTATCAAGAGTTAACCGGAAGCTCTCTGAAATTAAAATAAAAATACAAATGAGGCACTAAACATCTTGTAGCTCGCAGTTGGCCCAAAAGGTATTAGTCTATATGGAAGGAACTAAAACTAATACTCGGTTACGAACAGACCACCAAGCAACATGATAATGACCGGTAAGCTTGATCACGATCTGATGCCGTCAGTTCTTCTCTAGAAAATATCCACCATGCTGGAACCAATGTTCTTGATCGATAATTGTTGCTCCAGTTTCACCACGTGTTCTTGAATGAGCCGAGCTACCACCCTAATGTATTGTCTTTGTGCTTAATGTGCTTGCAAACCTTCCCCATTATAGAAAGGCACAGAATTTGTACTGTATCTCTGTACTTAGCAGATTTCATTGTGTATTGCCCACAATGCCCAGCTCACTGTTGCAAACCAATTCAGTGACACTCACACGTGCCTAGAAGCAGTTAATGACACAAACCTGGGAACTCTCTAAAGAAGCTTTGGTATTACTGTGAAAACAAGTAAGCAACCACATGTGCTCCATAAAAAAAAACTGCAACTGGACACTGAAAGAAAAGATGGCCCTTCAATTCTCTGATCAACCCTACTAGCATTTATTTGTCCCATTGCAACCATTATTTTGAGGATACCTTGCCCTGACAAGACACTTGGCACAGTTATCTCAGTCTGCTGCACCATTGCATGTAGTTCAGGACAAGCGACAGCCAATGGTTGCTCAATTAGCCAAACATCATCCCAAGAAAAGTATGCTGATACCATCGCCCACCAGAAAGATTATGCCTCCACCATAAAAAAGTCAACAACACAATCACACGATGATTCACTAGCATTTTGAAGGTACAAAGACCAATACATTAGCACAAACAAGTCACACAATCATCTCTTATCTATGTGCCACCTTACACAACAACTAGAAGTCCTATACAAAAACCACAAATCTAATGACACTCTCACTGAAAAAGAATAGTAAGTTGTGATGCAATGTAAAAAGAATAGTAAGCTTGGATGTGTTTACCAACTGCTAGAAAAGTGTACAGTTGAAATCATTTAATGAGCTACCAATTGATAATTGACAGATTAAATAGTTCACTTCTGTTTTCTTTGCTACCCTATCTAGTTTGGTCAATCAATCTGTAACAAAAAATACCTCCAATTGCAATGTTAGTGATAAAAGTGATAACTTTCTCAACCTAAATAATAGTTAACAATTAAAATTTTATCCTGGAACAACATATGACATAATTAATGCTGAACATCGTTTGCTCTCTTACCGTAATGCCTGCAAAGAGCACAAAATGAAGCTTCCCTGCATCAAGGATCAACATTCAGTTACCTCTGTCTCAATTCCCATCATAGGTTTCTCACACTGCAGATCATTACTAGAAAACATTCAGTGGTTCATTGCTTCTGAAATGTAAGGAGAAAAGCCTTCATATGACAGTAAACAACTGTCAATATCAGAAAGTTCAGTTCAGTTCTGCTAGGTCAAGTTCCAACACCATTTGTGGTGGATTGTAGTGAAATGAACAGAGATTATAAGATTTCAACTTATACGACTCTGCCAGCTACTCTATCTACATGTTCTATAATCATCTACCAAGTTCTGAATATCAACATTATTAACCATACAAGATTACTATTTGTAAACTATGCAACAAGGACATATCAACTCAAATTTGTAGTAGCGAACAGATGTACACAAAGAAATAGCACATTATCAAAATGCAAATGTGGTACAAACTCAAGAAAGGAATTAGACACAGCTAAGTTAAAAAAAAAATATAACAATTAGAGAGGAGACTATGCCAAACCCACTACTAATGCTACCATATTTCAAAGATAGCTCAAATCAAAGGAAACAGAGCAAGATCATTCCTCTTGATCATACCCTTTATTAAGGACAGGGAGGACAAGAGGCCAGACCATTACAAGAGGAAAGATGCTTGCAAAACCACCCAGCATCCTACAATGGACGATATTAACTATCCAGCTCTTCCGATGCATATAAACAAGATAACCAGTCTTCTCAGGATCCAAGAACACAAACTGAGCATTTTCTATGACATTGATATCGGAACCTGACATGTATACCCCCAGCTCAGGTTCCCAACTCTAAGTGGCAAGCTATTTGCAGCCTCAAGAATCCAAAACCTATCCAGCAGCTCCCCAGCCTTGACAATAACTGGCGTGGCTTTAAATTGTTGTGACCATGTAATGTTGAATATACAAAGGATTCTTAAAGGCCATGACCCTCATTCCTGAAATTTGGCTCAAGGATTCTTAAAATAATAATAATAATAGTTATAAATTACTCAAAGGCATTTAGTTTAAACTTGTTAACAACCAGCACGTTATAGTAGAAAGGACCATACACAAAAACATTGTACCACCTCCAGTCACAAAAACATGTTGCTAAGGACAAGATTTGGTCAAAGCTTAAAAATTATAAACATCAATAACTATTACATTGTTTAGTTTGAAAACATGTAAGTTCTATGTGTAGATTTGTATGCAACATACTTGCAAAGTCTATTAATTTTCAAGGATTTTTAATAATATTTTCTAGAAAAGATTAGTGGTCAAAGATAAACATCAAACACCGTGCAAAGTCAAATGTGTAGAGTATTCGGGAGAAGAGGGAGTAATCAACCTAGAGCAATACAATGGGTGAAGACATTTGATTTCGCACCCTTTGGTTTAATCTTTCATGATTATGTAATGCTCAATTTTTAAAGAACTACACTCATAATAGACATGCAAGTATATTTTGGA
Organism: Miscanthus lutarioriparius; assembly: GCA_904845875.1. Taxonomy (NCBI): domain Eukaryota; kingdom Viridiplantae; phylum Streptophyta; class Magnoliopsida; order Poales; family Poaceae; genus Miscanthus; species Miscanthus lutarioriparius. The sequence goes on along the minus strand of CAJGYO010000007.1, from coordinate 126,578,766 downwards.
TTGATGCTAAATATTTGAAGCACTACACTCATACACATGCAAGTATTTTTGGATTGTTCATGATCATATAATGCTCAACATTTGAAGCACTACACTCTAGACATGCAACTATTTTGGATTGAAAACATATTCAAGTAAAATCCATCTAACACCCTACTGAAGAGCTGAATCACTTCTAGCTCATGAATAGAGGTAATAATACTTGTGGTCATATACTCTAATATATCAACGGATGATTTAATTCTATCTGGCATCAAAGTAAGTAAACTAAAATCATAATGTAAAGATTTTAGAAAAACACATCTGTTGTTGACATTCGACGATCTACTTATATTGTATGATTAACTGAATGGTTTTAGGGGGGATGGTACTTGAGTGGGCAAAGTTTATCTCCTATTTGTCATATATGGTATTATACCAGCTTTTACTGAAGATATGACATAGGGACCGTTATTTCCCATATCTCCATTTTATATTTAAGCTTATTGATGTTAGCACATTAAGGCAAGGAGCTGAATGCTAAATTCACAACCACAATCAATGTACCAGCTACAATACTCAATGGGAAGTCCTGAATCCTGATGTGCGAAAGCTGTACCCTCAATTCAGTTTAGCCACATAAGATGCTGATTCGAATAAAAAACATAGAGTAATGACTTGAATGTTAGCACACATTGTACTAACTCTCAAACCAATCTGAGATGGAGGCACATCATTTGACACATAATTTCTCATCCATCTCCATTACATGACTACAGTAATAGAAGTATATCATAAACCCAGAACTTTCAGTTGAATGGAGACAAACCTTGTGTGATCAATCCTCCTGGTCATGTACATGCTTCAGCACAGGGAAGGTGGGAGCACAAACCATCATGAAAGGATGCACTCCAAAGAGGTACCAAGTTTGTCTGTAGTCCTGTGTTAGGTCATATACCTTCTTTACTGTCCTTGTACACATACACATGTAGAAGACTTCACTGTGTATCCGCAAGAACACAAATTTGGCATTGTCTCCGACCACATCCACATGAACAGAAACCCCAGGAGGCCAACTAGGATCTGCAAGGTGACCAAACTGCCGAAGCAGACAAAACGCATCGAACAGCTTCCAATCGTCATTGCTAATGCTGCCTGTACTATAGTGCCAGATGCGAATCTGAAACCCTTTTGCATAGATGAGATAAAATCCAGAACCCTCAGCACGTGACAGCCTAATGTTAGCTTGATATGCATGCTACACTACTACTTCTGGTAGTTTGATGTAGAACAAGCTTAAGGTTGGCAAATCTATACCAACAATGTAACCGGCTGCACAGACCATGTACAACTTTCCACAGGCAATCAAACCTAACTTGTTCCATCTGGCCCTGCGTTGCGGCAGCTCTATCAGGTCAAAGGAACGGCCATCGCACCAGGCTTCGCCTTGCAACTTGGATATATGAACCTTTAATCTAAGGCCGCTGCACATCAAGGTCACTGCGGTGTATGACATACTGCCGCCATCGCCCACTGTGAGGAACACATCTCGAGAGTAGACACTGTCGGAACCTTGTACGGCAGGGGGCAGTAGCTTTGGAAGGGCGATTGTGCCCCGCCCAGGTTGAAGCGGGCGGCGCACGGCAAATCCGCTGTTGAGGGAGAGAACGAGGTGGCCGCTGCTGCAGTCCGATACCACTTCCTGGCCCAGTCCGAAGCTGCCGCGGTGGATGACAGCGGCGAGCTCCGGGTGCTGCGGCAGCGGCACGAATCGCGGGAACGGGCGGTCGCAGTAGGTGACGAGGTAGAAGCCGAGGAGGTGGGGCGGGTGGAGCTTGCGGAAGCGGCGGACGAAGGCCGGGTCAGAGGCGAGCCTGAGCCAGCGCCTGCAGACGGCAGCGGCGCGGACAAGGCAGGTGGGGAAACCGAGGCGGAGAAGGATCACGTGGAGGAGGTCGCCGTTGCCGAGTACCTCAGCCATCGCGGCCGCGGATGCTGACGCCGGCGGCGGGGTTGTGGGCTCCGTCCTCTTCATCTTCGAATCTTCGATTATATGGCAGAGATCTGTATCATACAGGGCATTGTTTAGACCGGGGTGGGGGCCAGGAATCAGTATTTGGCACGGTAATATTTTTATCTGTATTTGACAATTATTGTTCAATCATGATCTAACTAGGCTCAAAAGATTCGTCTCGTAATTTATAATCAAACTATGTAATTAGTTATTTTTTATCTACATTTAATATTCCATACATATGTCAAAGATTTAATGTAATGGAGAGAAAGTGAAAAAACTTACAATCTAAACAAGGCCTAGAATCTGGTTAGTTTTTGCATAGGCTGCTTTAGGCTGGGTTGGGTGGAAGGCCCAAAGTGCGGAAATGGGGATAGCGATGAAGTAAAAGCAGCGCCGTTTTCCCTGCATTTGCTTTGAATCGTGTCTCCAGTGTGTTTGTTTTCCTGATCGGTAACGCCGAGCGTCCGTTCCGCCGGACAGAACGGACCTGCCTGCACCCCTGTCTCGCGCCTCATGCCTCGCGTGCCCTATCCGCACCTCGTGCCTTGCGCCCCCACCCGCGTGTTGCTCTCGCCTCGCACCTTGGGCTGCGCTCCGCCGCACCTCGTGTGGCGCACAACCAAGGTCCGACCTCCGCATGATGGCATCGAGCTCTGCGTCGGCGTCAAGCTCCACGTCAACGAGCATCCATTAGAAAGTAGCAAGTAGATGAGCACATATTGCAACCGTATGTTTCATGCGTTTTAGATATATGTTGCATATGTTCATCTAGATGCTACAAAAGTAGATTTGGTATTGCGTATGTTGCAATGACTATACACGTATGTTGCAAGTGTATGTTTTAAATGTTTCAGCTTGTTTCAAACGTATGTTGCAAGTGTATGCTTCAAATGTTTCAGCTATTTTTAAACATATGTTACAAGTGTTTTATCTAGATGTTGCATATCTTGTAGTTCCCATACACATATGTTGCAACCGTATGTTGTAAATGTTTCATCTATTTCGACGTGGCAAGGGGCGATGTTGCAAGTGTTTCATGGTCCCCCCTGGGCGCAGGAGCCGGTCCCCATGTAATGTGCGTGAGAAGCGAAGCGCGAGCGCAACAGCGCTTGAGCACGGTCAGTATCCATAAGCGTGGCAGCAGACGCGCACACGGTTACATTTATTGGCCGACAAAGAAAGCGTTGCATGAGGCGGCGAGAGCACGAAAGGTGCATCCATGGACAGGCAGCAGACGCGGAGCACAGACAAAGTAGAGCATGAAACTGTATCCATAGATCACGTCCGAACGTTCGGGCGCTAGTCTCTCCGTTTCCTGATCCTACCTAGCATGGCTACCTCTGGCCAGCTCAAGCACGGTTGTTATAGTGCAAGCTCAAGTGTTTGTTTCACTGATTCACAGCAAGTCCGGCTAAAACAAAGATTATATTTGTTTGCATGTACAAATATGTATAGCTAGTTTTCACTAGGAATATGGTAGTCTTACCACCACATCTTCTCGTTTCTCCCCTCATTATCATTTCATCGAGTACTACACTAGCGTGAGCACCTGAAGGCAAATGGCTGCCGCAGCCTCCTCCCTGCAAGTGGAAGTGTGTGGCAAGGGCCGCGTGACGATCCAGTTCGGTTGCTGCTACAACTACGCCACGGACTGTGACGGCAACCCAATGGGAATCTCATATGCGGTGAGGAGGCGGACACTTTGCCGCCGCCGCTCAAGTCCATGGTCCGCCTCATGTCTGGCGCTTCCTCCCGCGGACCTGCGTGCCCGACGGTTGCATCGTCAGCGTCTACGATGTGGGCGCGACTGCATCCCGCCGCACGTGGACCACCACGACTTCGCCCGCCCCTTCTACACTGTCTCCTTCCTCTTTGGCAGGGGCCTTCAGGGTGGTTGGCCTCAGCGAGTTCGTCGGCCCGACGTCCATCTCGCTGCCCCCAGGCTCCGTCCTTGTGCTCGCCAACGGCGACGTCGCCAAGCAAGTTCCATAGTTCAGAATTTTGCCCGGTTTTCGTTGAAAATCGGCGATTTTCGTTTTTATCGGTCACCTCCGGTAAATACACATACCGGTAATTTCGGTTCAATTTCGTTTAGGTTTTTCAAATTTCAGTTAAAATTTCATGAAGATTTGAAAATTTTGACTGAAATTTCAACCGATATTCACTGATTTTCGCGATTTTCGTTTCTATCGGACCCCTCCGATATTCATGTCTCAACTGGTAAGCTCCGTGACGCCAAGCACTGCATCCCTGCCGCCCACGCCAAAAGGATCTCCATCACGTTTCGCAAGATGGACGCCGCCAAGCTCCTTGTCGGTTCAGGTCCGACACGGACTTGCAGAACCTCGCGTACCCCGGCTCAGCGCGACGGTCACAATGGCGGCAGCACACGCGCGTGCACCACGGCTCAGCGTGGGGGCGCGGCAGCGGTACACATGCGCACTGGCTCTTCTCTCCACCTCCGGCCTCGCATGTACCTACCCTTAGTTATCTCGGCGGCGTGACTTGCGACCCCTTCACGCGCTCTGGCATGGCGCGGCTGCGACTGTGGTTACGGCTGCCTCACACGTGCCCCGGTTCGCGCGTTGGGCACGGCGGAGGCGCCGCGCGCAGGAGTCATCCATGGCGAAACCCGCGCAAGGAGAGACGACGAAAAAAGTGGAAGGTGAGAGCTACAGTCGCATTTCTCCCTCAAGCACTCTAACGAGCTAGGATCTGAAAAAATGAAGACCACTTTCGTTTCTGGGAGACACAACTACGAGGTGCTTTGAGGTCCATGCGAGCTTGGCTAGAAAGTTGGTCCAAGCTACCAAACACGTGCCGCCCCTATAGCCTAACGGTCTGGTCAGCCCTTTGTGAAGGGAAACAAATGCGCCCTTTATGGATGGGTTGCTCCCTTTTTTTTTTTAGTATATTCATTTTGGCAGGCCTACTTTTAAAATAGATAAAAACTTAAGGGATGGTTAAAACTCTCAATTTGGGCTCAAATTCAAAGTTCATAATTATACTTTTAGATGGACTTTGTTACAGTACTCTGGTTACTCCTCTGAAGGTAATAGCTCGAATAAATCTTAGACATTGATTTTTAATTTTTTATAATAAATAAATAAGTAAAATAACCTAAAAAAGAAAAAGAATCCCACAAAATCACTCGGATATCATGCAGCGCATGCACAACTGCTTCAACAAAAAAAAATCAACTACTTCCTCTATTCCGAGCAACTCCAACAGAAGAGCCATACATGTTGTGTAATCTATATTAGACTATTTTGGAAAGAAAAGAGAATCCAACAGCAATTGTATTTGGCTTTCTAAAATAGCAAGCCATATATCTCGGAATTCTCGCATAGCAAATATAGCTTGCATGTGTCGCTAGCCATGGCTGTTGGAGTTTTTTGTTATTTTGCATGGATTTCTATTTTAGAGATTGACTAAATCATGAGTTTAGCCATCTATTTTTATCAAATCTCTTGGAGTTGCTCTATGACGGTTTTAGTTTTTCTGGATACATTGTTTTTACTATGTATTAAGACATTGTGTATATCTAAATGTTTCTTATAATTTGGAACAGATGGAGCATAATACAATCGCTGAATATAATATCTAAAGTTGTTACTACTATATATGTATAGGCATGATTTTCTTGGTAGGTGTGCAATGTGGCAAATTTCTTTTCATGCCAGATGTTATCGAGAAATTGAGAAATCTTATACCTAATTTTGTTCTTCAGATTTAATATTTATTAACACTAGAAATTGAGAAATCTAATACCTAATTTTGTCATCGAGAAATTGAGAAATATTAGCACTAGATTTAATTCTGTGTATGAATAAAATGTGCAATGTGATAATTCCACACTGATATAGCTGAATTTTAATTAAATACACGGGCAATGTGCGATACCGTTTATATTGCAACAATGGGCTATACTGATCAAGAATTCACCATTTTTTCTTCATAGGAATGGAGATCTGTGCTTGTATATGTTGGTACGATATGCTTGATCTTAGGTGCTAACTCCATGGCGATGGTGAAAATGACTATATATATCAATGTTTCCTTACATCTTAACGTTACCGTTTAGTTATAAAGCCATGTCTACCAAGCATGGACAATAGCGCTTATTCTTGAAGTCATTGTAAGGGCACCCAAGATGTAGAGTCCAATTAAAGTGCAAACCCTAAACGAACACAGTTATAGCAAATTTCCATAGTTAATAGAGATGAAAACAAATGCTACTCATCAAGCTGGATGCAATAAATCATAATATATAATTATAACAGTTAGTTGCAATGTACTATGTATTTGCTTTCTTATGGTTAACAAAATCAAATCTTGAGTTTGATGACAACAAGAAAAAATGGTGAATTCTTGATCAGTATGTAGACAAATGGTTGCATAGACTAAAGAATTCAAGATGTATACACTCCGCAGAAATCCTCCATTATATTCCCAATCACACACGGTGGGTAGTTCAACGCAAACAACTAAAAATCACTGTAGTCGGACTCGGATCAAATGTTCAATGGCTGAATCTGATGACAAATTCGCAGATACGTACATGGCATCAATCGCTGAATCTAATGTACCATCTGAAGATCCAGGTGGAGATTGAGGCGGCGGTGGGCGGATATGAGGAATGTGCCAGCAGACGAGGCGACAGCCAGCGGAGGACTATGGAGGCGACGCGATGTGGCGACTGACGAATGACGATGGATGTGGCGGCGTACCACGGAGGCTAGCTACTGCAGCGGGCGGACGGGGGAATAAAGAAGGGAGCCGAGCGTGCTTGTGTCCTCGCGGGTTTGTTGCAATTGCAAGCCGATTCAAGCGAGGAATCCGTCGAACAGGCCGATCTTAGTCAGGTCTCACGTCTCAGGTATGCAAAGGAAAGGCTTATCCACGGATCTTTTTTTTTTGAATCCAATAAAATTCAACTCCAAGTCTTGACCGAGCCTGCACACAATTTTGAGTCGAAGTCGAACTCTAACTAGGAACGGAGTAGGATTGTAAGGACGTGGCTCCTCTGCCTCCCCGTACGTAAATTGTTCAGCCAGCCACGCAGGTGGGATCTACGCTCATCATCTCTATTCATAGTTTGTACCAACTCGATCGATCTCCCAGACACCTTCAGGCTGCTGGTGCTCTCCAGGAACGTCAACGCCGACGCCGACCTAGCAATGTTCCCGTACGGTCTTTCGTGGCCGCGGAAAAACGGCGCCCCTCCCATGCGGCCGTATCCGCCGCCGCCACCGCCGCCCGCTGACATCGGCCTGTTCGCCGCCGTACGCTGCTGTCCCGTATCACTACGACGGAGGTGCCGTTTTCCGCCACCCGGTACCCGCCGCGGTCCACCAGGTGCTGCAGTCGGTCACGGCGGTCAACTTCGGCGCGGAGTTGGACATGATCGGCTCCCTACTCCCGAGCTACCCGTACATCGTCGTGGACACGGATTACCCGGGCACCGTCCACCGCCCGCCCGCCGGGACTTGCGAGGGCGACCTCACCTCTGACGACCGCTACGCGCTTGTCAAGGCGAACGTCGACGAGCTGCCCATGGTGCAGCTCGGGCTGACGCTCTGCGATGCTCAGGGGAACCTCCCCGTAGTCTTCGTCGACTGCAACATCGGCTATCCTGTTCCTATGGAGCGAGCCTGGGAGATCAACTTCTCGGACTTCGACGTCCACCGTGACCGGCACGCCGCCCAGTCCGTCGAGTTCCTCCGGTCACAGGGCATCGACTTCGACAGGGCGCGCGCGTGCGGCGTGAGCTCGGCGGATTTCAAGGAGAAGCTCGTCGAGGTCCTAGCTAGAGCGGCGCCGCGTGGGGACGACGAGCTGACGTGGGTGGCGTTCGGTGGGGCGTACGATCTGGCCTACCTCGTCAAGATGCTCAGCGACGGGCAGCCGCTGCCGGAGAGCAGGCAGGAGTTCATGGATCGGGTGAGGGCTCTCCTCGGTGGTCGAGTGTTCGACGCCAAGTACATGGCGGAGAACTGCGGCCGCGCGGATCTGCGTGGCGTTGGTCTGAGGGCCGTAGCCGCCAACCTCGGCATGCCGAGGCCCATCGTGGAACCGTCGTTCCTTGCCGGTCCTAAGAGTCTTACCGCTTGCCGCATCTATACGATTATGAGGATGCATGTGCTATCCCAAGAAGACGTCGCCGCTTGTCAAGGCATCATAGATGGACTCCAATGATTATACACCTATTACTACTAGAGATTTTTTAAGCCGAGCATCTTATGTACGTAAGTAAAAAGTAGTATTTGTGTTTGCGTTGTTACTTCTGATATACTGGTAGTAGCAAATATGTTCGTACGTTACAAGCGAATTTACAATGCAATCAATGTGTTATCTGTTCTAATACATTGTAATGTAAAAGGTGTGATTTTTCTGTGTTATATAAACTTTGGTAATATATAATAGTAGTACTATTTATGTGGTGGTTCTGCATTTCGCGTTTGACAAGTACGTGTTTATACAGTAACTAATGGACATGCATATGCGGCACACACACGTGTCGATATAAAAAATTCTTTCATAATGGCAAAATAGTTATAATATTTTTTGGAATATAATAATACACATGTTGTCGTTAGACAGACATTTATTAAAAAAATCATATGTAATTGGCAAATAAATCTTTATATTTTTCAAAGCCATAAGCCCATGAGGCATGATCAATTTCATCTTACAGTACAATACAGATGATACTATTCTTCTTACAACAAATATTTTTTTAATATGAACAGTACTAGAGGCAGCACGCGCACCCGCACAACACTCCGCCCGCACGCTTTCTCTTTCTTCCTCCCGCGCCCTCCTTCTCCCTCGTGTGCTCCCGCGCCGCCTCCTCACCTGCACAGCTCCGGCGACGGCGATATATGCGACCTCGACCTCCTCCAGATCTGGTGACCCAATCTCACCCCCGCCTCCAACACCTCCCACCGCCTCGCCGAAGCTCCGCGGCCGCGGAGCTCCGGTGAGACCCTACTACCGGCGGCAACAACCTTCTCCCCCTCCCCCCCCCCCCTCCCGCCTGCCTACTACCACGACCTTGTCGCCTCCTCTAAATAGCGAGTAGAAGCACTCAAAAAATTTACTGTAGATCTAGGCTGCTGGGATGCCCCTATAGAGACGGTTGTCCCAGCCGACTCTACTCTTCTGCCTCTACAGATTGGCAATTTCGTAAAGGCGGTGCCCAGCCGCCTCAAGTAATTGGATTTGTAGAGGAGGCTGGGAACAATAGCCGCCTCTACAAATCTATTTCCAGAGGCGGCTAGGCTCTAGAGCCGCCTCTATAAATAAGTTTTACAGAGGCGATTGGTAAACTACAGCCGCCTCTATTGTTCGGTTCTGACATTACCTCAACAGATTCATTCTAGATATCAAACACCATTCCAGACATACACATAGATAAAAACATATACACCATTCCAGAGACATATACATAGATAAACTGTTAAACATATGCACCATTCCAGAGACATATACATAGATAAACTGTTAAACAGTTAATAGATGGCATGAAAGTTGTCATTTACAAGTTCTTGATAAACAGTTAATAATAGATCTCATGATATAGCTTCCATCTACAGTAGAGAACTCTAGAAATACTTTAAAGAGATTCACAAGATGGTTATTGGGTGTTTGAGGGTTTGTGCAAGGACATCAAGGAGGTTCTATTAAAAGTTTTGGTTGAAACGACTTTGGGTTGTGACACATCCAAATTGCCAATGATCCCGTAAAGCATGAGCTTACAAAGCATATTGGTGTTGATGCCTCGTTTACTCAATTTCATTGTCATGAGAAAACAATTGCTCTTCAATATGTGCCTCTGAACTGCAAGTGGCAGATTTCTTCACTAAAGCGCAAACTCGCACTACACCATAACCTTAAAACAACGACTGCTCTGGAGTTGCTAAAAGTCCTGTACAGCGACGAACGGTTAGTTGCTAAATCTTTTAGCGACGGACCCTGTTGTTGCTACTAAAGGCGGCGCAATAAGTAAATAGCAACGAACATGATCTTTAGCGACCGACAGTTCGACAGTCCTACTTTTAGCGACCGACAACATGTTAGAGCTTTTAGCGACCGACAGTTCATCGCAATAAAGAACTTTTAGCAACTGACAGTCCATCGAGCTCAATTAAATAGGTAAAAAATGAACCAGATGTATTTAAAACTGTGTAAATTGAACAAAACATTCAGGACCAATACACAATATTGAAATTATATTATACAGATTTTGAATGACATACACAAATGGGCACATTAATCATACTCTCATTCATTTATGTCAAATGAGTACATATGTCATGTCACTAGCTTGTTGACATCAAGCCAACATACAAGCATATAGCAATTGTCATCAGGTTGTACAACAATCAATATTTGATTTCACTTGCTCAAACTCAATGCTTCAGATCCTCCGCTTTCACCTTGAGTTTGAGGGGAGTGTTAAGTATGTCAAGGCCCATGGCCTGTTGGGTAAGAAATTACTCAAGCATCAAAAGTTTGAACACAAGACAAAGTTGTATTTATTTCATGATCGTACTATACATGTCAGAGGGGGTATTTATAGGGCCCAGTCTTCATATTTGACATAAAATGACTATGTTACCCCTAACTCAAATATTTACATCCCTTTTGTACTTCATGGACGAAGTGGTCATTTTGCACTACTTCAGTCTTCGTTCTTTTACTTAGCCATCATTCTTCCGGGAAACCTTGTCTTTTGACTTAGTTGATTTCTGTTTCGCCTTTCTTTGTCTTCGTTAATCAACGAAGTTGAATTCTTATTAGCGAAGCCAAACTTCTGTCTTCGCTCTTGGTATCGACTTCTTCTACGTCTTGATTTCCCCATCTTCTAAGCGAAGCCCAATCTTTTCATACGAAGTCAAAATGTTGCCTTCGCTCCATAGATATTGTTATGGAATTTTAAGGTTTTAGCTCCAAAGTTTGGGGCTATGTTTTCTGACGAAGTTAAATTCCCAACAACAACCCCTCACGGACGAAGGCCTACTCCAAAGGTCTGAATTCCGTGAAGTTCGAATTTTAGAACGAAGACAGAAAATGTCGTCTCGAACTTTGGAGTTGTCCGTTTATATCTGTTAGACTTATGAACAGTTGATTTTTGAACTGCAACGGTCGAATTTGACCGGCAGAATTTCTTTAAGCTTTGTCGAAGACGGGGAGGTTCCATTGAAATTTTCTTTGAAGCGAAGTCAAAAGTTTTAACGAAGCCAAATTCTCTTTCACAGACTATTTCTTTCCAAGGGTGAAAGTTTGATTGACTAAGGTTAGTTTTTTACTTTGTTTCTTTCTGTTTTTCTTCTTCTTCTTTTTGTTATTATTATTTTGATCTTATTGAGTTTTTTTCTTGTTTTCTAGATGTCTGATCTAGAGAAGAATGTTTCTACAAATTCACCGGTCGAATCTGATCATTCTGGATCTAAAGAGGATTTGTCAGATGTCTCCGCATCTGAGTCAGAATCAATCGGAGATGATACGAAGTCCTTAATTTTTGGAAAAACTTTGATGGATGAGGCTGAAATATAGTGGACGGTTACTAACAGAATGTTGGAAAAGGCTTCTGTTGCTTTTGCCTGGGGTTGAGACAACTCCTAAGCCAAAGCCTCATGAATGTGTTGTTTTCCGGGATCAATTTACTGCTAGTCTCCACATGCCCTGTCAAGATTTTATTGAAGAAATTTTGAAGGCGTGCAATATTGAGATGCATCATTTGACTCTGAATGGGATAGCAAAGATTGCACTCTTTGTTTGGGCAGTGAAATCTCAAAAAGCAAATTTGGATATTGGAGCTTTTTGTAATTTTCATGAGATGCATACTCAGTTTAGAAACAAGACGGTGGATGGCAAAACTATTATCAAATACTTTGGTTGCTGTAGTTTTAAGCCTGCTCGAGGTGTCAAGCAGATTTCACCGTCTTCCAAGAATAAGTGGGTTGAAAATTGGTATCAATACAGGTTTTACCATTCAGTTCCTCTTGTTGAAGAAAGGGATGATACAAGGAAAGTTGTAAAACGATATCCATTAGCCACGAAGATGAGCAGGAATATTTTTGATTTCAAACCTGATTTTCCAAGTTCAAAGAACTCCAGAACTTGTGAAAAGGTTTATAAGTTGGCTGCCAGTATGCAAAGTGCTCGTGATTTTTGTGAAGAATATATTGCAGCTCAAATTTGGCCTCTGAAAAAGGGCTGGAGTTGTGTTCGTTTTCATGAGAAGGTTGTGAAAGGAAAGAATTATTTGTTTCCAGATAATGAAGCTTTCTGTCCAAAGAAGTACTCCAAAGATGAAGATTTTGTCTCTGCTGTTGAAGTTAAAGCAGTTGAAATTCTTGGAAAGTTTATGAAGAAAGAAAAAGATTTGATGGACAAGATTTTGGGAAAGGATTACAAGCATTTGAACATGGTTTTTGATATTGCTCAGATCGGATATGGTGAGAGACCTCCGCCAGCTTATACTCGTAGCGCGAAGCCGGGTATAGAGAATGTAACAAAGAAGAAAAGAGCCGGTGGACAGCTTGCTAAGACTAGCAAGAAGAAGAAGGTTGCTACTCCTTCTGGTTCTGAGAAGCTTGGGGAAAGTGATGAAGATATGGGTCAGGAGGCTCTTAGTCAACTGGCTCGTGATGAAGAGGTGAGGATGATTAGTTTAGTTTTTAATTCTAGTGGGTTGACCACCGATGTTGACTCCGCTTGGTGATTATTTCCAGAATTTGGAGGCCAATGTTCATTCTAATGTTAATTTGGGTGAAGCTTCTTTGTCTTCGTCTCAAGTTAATGTTGGGGAAGATACTTTGCCTTCTCCGGTTATTCATGTTCATTATCTTGCTGTTGCTACTGGAACTGTTGCAACTATGACTATAGAGTCACAAGAAGAAGGTGAGGTTGCTACTTTGGCTTCGTAGGAGACTACCGACCATCTTCTCAAAGGTTTGTTGTTGAAACTCCACTAGGGACTGCAGAAGATGTTGGTGCTACTCTTCACGTTGCCTCACCTCCCAAGTTGTGATGCAAGATATTGATTTGGGAGGTGGGCCTATGGTGACTAATGCTCTAAAAGTTAATGCTCACAAGGGTAAGGGTACTACTACCGTTACCCTTGATTTTGATGATTCTGATGATAATATCTTTGACGAAGAGGCCAAAAATGCCCGTGCTTCTCATCTTTCCAAGTCCACAATTGATGTAAATACCGGTGAAAAGTAGCATATCAACTTGAGAAGGGTGTTTCTACGGGTAAGTTTGTTTTGTTTTCTTTGTGCCTACTTTTTTACTTTTGACTTTGATTATTGACTTACTAACTTTTGACTCGTCTTTTTTGTGCAGAGGAATTTTTCCGAACCCTTCGTCTCAAAGAGAGACGACTGTGGATGTTGGGAAAATGAAAGAGGTGGCCTAGGAACCTGCTACTCCAGTTGAAGCTTTGGAACTATTCCTGATGGAGTGGACCCAGAGGCATACAAACGTTGTTTGGAGTACTGCCAAGCTCAAGGTGTGAATTTAGACACTTTCAAATTTATTGGGATTGGCTTGGACAAACTTCGTATTATGCCAAAGAAGCTATAATTAAAGTTGTCAAGGTGCATTGATGATGCCTTCCCTAGTTCCTGACGCGGAGGCTGAACTTGTTGGTAAATCTTCTCTTGAGTTGGCAGACGCTAGTGTTACCACGATTTACAAGGTTTGTATGTTTTTGTCTGACTTCTAATGTAAATTTGGCTTAACTTCTTATGTTGATTTACAAGTGTTGCTTTGTATGTTTTTGACTTCATATATATATATGAATGTTTTGATGTTATATTTTGTAGAATGCTCTTTTGCAATGGAGTTTGCGTAAATCTCTTGAAGAAGACACGAAGAATGCAGCACTTCGCGAGAAAAGTTTGCTTGAAGAGATTAAATCTTTGAAGTCTCAACTTGTTGCTAAAGAGAAAGAGAGAATAGAGACAGTTGAAGCTCTCCATGACATGGAGTCAAAATGTATCTCTGTTGGAGCCAAGCTTGAGGCAAAGACTGAAGATTTTGATAATTTGAAAAAAGATCTTGATAAGATTGTGAAGGAGAAAAAGTATCTTGAGAAGAAGTCTGCTGAGAAAGATCAAAATTTTCATGATAAGTGCAACCGCTTGTGGGGACTTTGCAAAAATTGCTATGACAAGTTTGGAGCGAAGATAGACGATCCTTGTTGGGAGCTTGGAGAGTTTGATCCATTTTTTGCTTGGTTGTGCCATCAGTACGAGGATATGCCAACTGTTATTCAGACTAGTGCTGATTTGAGTTGTGTTTATGCAACTCGTGCACTTTTCCACTTATTGAATGAGGCAAAAGATCCCTTGTATGTACAAATATTGGACAAGGATTATAAGTTTCCTTCTATGGAGCAATTGAGTCAGGTTACTTCTCGGACTCAATTACTTTGCAAGAAATATTTTAATGAATATTGGAACATGGGTGGCAGGGAGAATGCTTTTCTAAAGGCAAAGAAGAAGATGGAGAAGGTTGGATTAAGAGTTTTACTCTCGCTATTTTTGTTTTTTTGTGTGTATTTGGTTTTCTATTTTTTATACTAATATTTTGTTTTCTTTTTGCAGTAGCTTAGAGAAAGAAATTGCCGTTGATGAGAAGGTGCAAAGAGAGCAAGACAAACGCGAAGAGGAAAATGCCAGGGATGATGATGTTGGTGATCACCCATTTTAGTTGTCCTTGTAGTTAGTTTTTTAGTTTTAAGCCGAGGGGTGAGGCTTTTGAAATATGTTTGACATTTGTAAATATTGAACTTAGCAGGATGAAGTTGGTGTTTTGCCATTGTTAATGTGTAAGGACAACTTTGTCGTTGATCCTTCGTTGTGGTTGGAGTATGCAACTAATGAGGCAAACCTTATGTTTGATACTTTTGTTGAATGTAAGCTCACATAAGCGTTAAGTTATGATGCTTTGTTTTTTGGTCATCGTGGTTCTTTTTGCTGATGATATGTGCTATTTCTAGATTTTGAATCTAAAAATCTTATTGCTGAGAACAAGAAATCTTGTTTACCGTGAATTGTTGACTTCTGCAAAATTTCTCAGGTAGTTTGTTTAACTCTTTTCTTTTCTTGTCGAATTTGGATGGGATGGAAAGTAATTTGATACTTTGTATTTTTCCCGGTCATTATGTTTGAGTGCTTCACCGAGCTATGTTTCTAAAGATTTTCTACGATGTAAAGTTGATCATATGTTGGATAGGGTTGTTGAAGACTTGATTAGTGAAGATGCAACTATTGTAGCTTTGGAAAGTGACTGATTGTAACTTTTGTTGTAAACTTCTCTTATTGATATGTAATAAATTATTTAGTTTTATGATGGAATTAAATTTTGCATACTTTTGTATTGATGTTTGAAATTTTGTGAGCAAAGTGTAGACTTCGCTTAGAAGTCAAATTTCACCTTAGTGAATTTGGAAAACGCCGTCTCACTTTTTTGAGAAGGTAACGCGTAGACTTTGTTTAGAAGTCAAATTTCACCTTAGTGAATTTGAAACACGTCGTCCCTTCATTTTTTTTGCGAAGGCAACGCGCAGACTTCGCTTAGAAGTCAAATTTCACCTTATTGAATTTGAAAACTGCCGTCCCTTCACTTTTTTGTGAAGGCAACATGTAGACTTCGCTTAGAAGTCAAATTTCACCGTAGTGAATTTGAAAAACGCCATCCCTTCACTTTTTTGCGAAGGCAACGTGTAGACTTCGCTTAGAAGTCAAATTTCACCTTAGTGAATTTGAAAAATGTCGTCCCTTCACTTTTTTGCGAAGGCAATGCGTCGACTTCGCTTAGAAGTCAAATTTCACCTTAGTGAATTTGAAAAATGCTGTCCCCTCACTTTTTTGCGAAGGCAACACGTAGACTTGGCTTAAAAGTGAAATTTCACCTTAGTGAATTTGAAAAACGTCGTCCCTTCACTTTTTTGCGAAGGCAACGCATAAACTTTGCTTAGAAGTCAAATTTTACCTTTGTGAATTTGATAAATGCCGTCCCTTTACTTTTTTGCGAAGGCAACGCGTAGACTTCGCTTAGAAGTCAAATTTCACCTTATTGAATTTGGAAAAAATGAAAAGTAGATACAATATTTGTTTAGATAGGTTAGCATTAATTTTTGCTTGTTCAAAAAATGATGCTACCTATTTTAGTTTATTTTGGTCGATATTTGAGTATATTTAAGTATACTCTTCGGCTTTTTAGTTTTTTGCTGTACTTTTAAGACTTAGGGGAATATTTCTCATTTATATTTGATGAGAATTTACAATAGAGACTGCCTCGTTAAAAAAACACTCACCTTGTGAAGGGCTTCCCCTAAGTGGAAAAATAGTGCAGCTCGTTTACATTTGTATTGAAACTTTGGAATGTAAAAACTAGTCTACTTCTATCATATAACTTGTAAAAAAATTAGAGTCTAAGGATAGTATCTCCATACAGCCTCAATGTTCCAGGTGTGGTCAATTTCTTCTCCATTCATGTTTGCCAAGTGAAATGCTCCCAATTTGTTTGTTCTTGTGATAAAATATGGCACTTCCTATTTCTGTTGAAATTTTCCAACCGTGTCTTCATTTCTCTTTCCAACTAAAGTCGCCTGGGGATAATTGTCTTGGTCTTACTTTCTTGTTGTACCAATTCTTTGTTTCTTTTTGGTACCTCTCGAGGTTCTAGATTGCTTTCATTCTTTCTTTCTTCTTCAAGCAAACCCTTGCTTGTTACTTGCTATTCTTCTTCTTCAATTATTTGGACGTTTGTTCTTGAGCCTTGAAATTTTATTTCTTTGGGTGTCATTGCTTCTTCTCCTTACAACAACTTGAATGGTATAAAGTTTGTTGATCTTGATACTGTTGTATTGTGTGCCCAAACAACTTTTGATAATTCATCAACCCATTTTCTCTTAGGAAGCCCCACTAGACATTTTGAAATTCTAGTGCATATGATTCCATTTGCTCTTTCAACTGCCCCATTTGACTGTGGGTGTCTGACTGAGGCAAAGCATAGTTGGATTCCCATGTTTTGACAATAATCTCTAAAATCTTGACTGTCAAATTGAGTCCCATTGTCTACTGTAATGTGTCTTGGAACTCCAAAATGGCGTATGATGTTCTGCCATAAAAAAAATTCATTGTGACTGAAGACATATTTGTTACTGGCTAGGCTTCAATGAACTTTGTGAAATATTCCACTACTACAACTGCATATTGGAAATTTCCTTGAGCTGGGGGTAATTTGCCTATTATCTCAATTCCCCATCTTGAAAGTGGCCAAGTTGGTTCTATTGTTTGTAAGTTTATTGTTGGAGCTCTTATTTTGCTAGCAGACATTTGACAATTGTGACAAGATTTAACTATTTCTTTGCTGTCACTTTGTGCTGAAAGCTAATAAAATCCTTGTCGAAATGCCTTCTTTGCCATGGCTCTTGCCCCTGGATGTGTGCCACAAATCCCCTCATGTATTTTTGATAGCAATTTTTTTCCTTCTTCTGCTAATATGCATTTGAGAAGTGGTTCACAAATTCCTTGCTTGTACAATTGATTGTTGATGATCTTGTAATTTCTTGTTCTATGTTTCATTCTGACTTTGTTAACTTCATCTTCTGGTTCATAATGCCCATGAAGGTATGCCATGATTGGTGCTCCCTAATCTTCGCTTTGTATTATATGGACTTCTCTTGGGACTTCTTGCTTTGCCTTGATAGATGCTTGAGTTAGTACTTGGAAGAAAACATCTTGAGGCAAACTTGTATTTTGAGCTGCAGCTTTTGCTATTTCGTTAGCATCTGAGCTATCTATTTTTGAGATATTTTTGACTGTGAAGCCTTCAAAGTATTTCTCGTGTTCCCTTAAAAATTGCAAATATTTTGCTAGCTCTGGATCTCTTGCCTTATAATATTTTTTTGATGTGTCCAGCCACAACTTGTGAATCTGTTTTGATTATTAGACTTTGTATCCCCATTGCTCTTGCTTTTCGGAGTCCGAGTAAAATGGCTTCGTATTCAGCAATATTGTTGGTATATTGAAATTCAAGCCATGCAGCGTATCTCATTTTGACCCCTGAAGGTGATGTGAGTATTGCTGCTACATCAGCCCCTGCGAAGCCCCATGCTCCATCGCAATATATTATCTAGTCTGGTTGCTTTTTGTCTTTGCTTTGATTTTGAGACGGAGTCCAATCTGCCACGAAGTCTGCTAAGACTTGGGATTTTATTAATGTTCTTTTTTCAAATTCGATGTAATGCTAGGATAGTTCCGCTGCCCATTTCCCCAATCTTTTGGATGATCTGCAGCTTTCCATGACTGCTTTTAGAGGATAATTTGTTGGTACTCTGATTTTGTGAGCTTGGAAATAGTGCTTCAATTTTCTTGCTGTCGTTAAAACTGCAAAAGCTATTTTCTCGATCTCTGAGTAATAGATTTTTGAGCCAGACAAAGCTTCTGAAATGAAGTATAAAGGGACTTGTCTTTTTGTGTGTTCATTTTCCTGTTCTTCAACTAAGACTGCACTTTCTGTTGCTGAGACATAGAGGAGCAATTCAGCCCCTAAGGTTGGTGTGGTTAGAGTATTTGGCTTTGACAAGTAGCTTTTTATTTCTTTGAATGCATGTTGTTGCGAAGGCCCCCATGCGAAGTCTCTTTTTGTTCCCTTGAGTGCTTGAAATATCGACAGACTTCGCTCTGCTAATTTTGAAATGAACATATTTAAGGCGGCAAGTCATCTTGTCAATTTTTGTACGTCCTTTATATTTTTAGGAACTTTCATGTTTAAGATTGCCTGGACTTTGTCTAGATTTGGATCGATTCCTTTTGCTGATACAATGCAACCTAGAATTTTGCCCTTTTGGACTCCGAAGGTGCACTTTTCAAGATTCAACTTTAAATTTGCTTTCATAAGATTTGTAAATGTTTCTTGGAGGTCTTTGATGTGATCTCTTTTCTTGCTCTTGACTACTATGTCATCAACATAAGTGAGTGGATTTTTGTCAATTTGTTTGTGTAGCACTGTTGAAGTCATTCTAACAAATGTTGTGCCAGCATTGCGAAGCCCCTCTACCATTCTTATAAAACAATAGGTTCCGAATGGGGTGATAAAACTTGTGAATTCTTCATCTTATTTTCTTATCTAAATTTGATGATAACCAGAAAAACAATCCAAGAAACTTAGCATTTCACTTCCCGCTGCTTGATCGACTAATGTGTCAATTCTTGGAAGTGGGAAATTATCTTTTGGGCACGCTTTATTGAGATCTGTGAAATCGATGCACATTCGCCATTTTCCATTCTTCTTTCTAACCATGACAATGTTTGCGAGCCAGGTTGTGAATTGAACTTCTCTTATAACTTTTGCATCGAGCAATCTTTGAACTTCAGCTTTGGCAGCCTGAACTCTGTCTGACGGCTAGTTTTCTTAACTTTTGCTTTTTTGGTCTGACTTTTGGATCGATGTCTAATTTGTGCTCAATTATGTCTTTGCTGACTCCTCCTAAGTCATTGGATGACCAAGCAAATATATCTTTGTTACTTCTAAGGAATTCCACAAGTTTGTCCTCTTCTTCTTGAAAAAGTCCAGTACCAATGATGACTTGTTTATCTTGGACTAATGGATGGAGAGGTACTCTTTTTGTCTCTTCACAAGCTTGAGCTTTTGTTTGAGGCTTCGCATTTTTTGTTTCTTCTTCTTCAACGATTGCGTGAACATTCTTATGTCCTAGAGTGTATTCTTTTTCAATATTTCTTGCCTCAGTTTGATCTCCATATACTGTAATTACTCCATTTATTGCTGGCATTTTCATACATAAATATGAGTAGCTTATGACTGCTTCGAATGCATTTAAAGTTCCTCTTCCGAAGAGTGCATTGTATGGATAGTACATGTCCACCACATCAAATGCAATTTGTTCTGTTCTTGCGTTGCTTACTGTTTTAAAAGAAACTGGCAAAATTATTCCTCCAATTGAGTGGATCTTTTTTTCCGCCGAAGCCATAAAGTGGATGCTCAACTCTTCCTAGTATTTTGCGATCGATTTTCATGGCATTAATTATTGATGTGAATATAATGTCAGCGGAGCTGCCTCCATCAACCAATATTTTTGAAACTACCCATCCATCAATGTTTGCTTCGATTACCATAGCATCCATATATGGGTAATCTTTCAGCTGAAGGTCTTCTTCTAAAATGTGATTGGTAGATGGGACCATCTTGTTTTCTTATATGGGCCTTCCATTGAAATTGAATTTACTCTTCGAAAGTAGTTTCTTCTTTGACTATTATTTTCATGGTCCATGCTATTTCCATCTATGATTGTCAATATTCTTCCTCTACTTAGGATGATTGCATTATTGTTTACCGCTGAAATAGATGGGGAGTTGTTCTCTTGCTTAGCCTAGTTGCTTTTGTGGGTTGTTGTTTGCAATTGAAGCTTCGGGTTGTGCTGATTGAACATTGAATTGCTAAGATTGATTTTGCATGGGATGATACATTGCTAGTGGTCCATAGCTGTATGCAGGAGGTGGCCCTGGAAGTAGGGCTTGGGTATGTCCATGATGCATTGGATAAAAAGTTTGATGAGGACGTTGCTGTTCTTGCCTCACATGTTTGACAATTTTTTATCGGCTTGGTGCCCTATTTTCTTCTTGGGCTTCTTCGATGCTTTTCTTAACTTTGGGACACATTTTAGATGTATATCCAACCCCTTTGCCATGAATAATGCAGTACATATCTTCAGGTTTTAAAGGTGCTTTTCCTCTTCCTCTTCCTCTTCCTCTTCCTCCTCTTCCTCTTGCACCGAATCCTCCTCTTTCAAATGTTTTCATTGAATTGACTTCACTGGTTATATTGGTTTTGGTGAGCATAATCACTTTTAGCTATTGAATTGTTGTCATTCTCAATTTGATTGACTTGATTGTGCGGTATAAATGGTCTTCGCTCATAGTTGTTTGGTCTTGGAGGATGGAAATTGTTATTGCTTTGCTTGATTTGAGCCCTGAAGTTGTTTTCTTCTTCAATTCTTTTTCTGTAATCATCATCTGACTTGCAATATTTTTGAATGACTTCGTAAAGTTCAGCAACTATACTTGGTTTTTCTTGAGCAAGATGAGAAGCACATTAGCCTACTCGAAGCCCTTTAATTGCGGCTATTATCACCACTTCGTCTGGGATATTTGGAATTTGTGCCTTGATTTGAATGAATCTTTTGAAGTACTAGCTCAGGGGTTCTTTGATTTGTTGTTTGCAATTGAACAAATATATATCTGTGAGGCCAGCTGGTTGGAATCTTTGGAAGTCTACAAGTAAATTTGCTTTAAGTTGATCCCATGAATGTATGGATTTTGTTTTTAGCGAAGAGTATCATTGTTGTGCTGGTCCTTTAACAACCATGACAAGAGATTTTGCTAGTGTAGTTTCATCGCCACCCTCAGAAATTACTGCGGCTTCGAAACTCATCAAAAATTGCCTTGGGTCAGATTGACCATCGAAAGTTGGTATCATGTTGAATTTCTACCCCAAGGGCCATTGTGCTAGCTGCAAGTTTATTGACAAGGGAGAGCTTGTGTCAATTGATATGAATGACTTTTGAGAATTCTTCTCTTGAGAAGCCTTTGTTGCTGAATTTGGTTAATCTAAATGTATAACTTTGTGGCTTGTGCTTTGAAGTTGTTCATTTAGTTCTCGAAAAAGTGGCTTCAGCTTCTTCTATTCTTTGTTTGAGAGACTTTTCTCTTGCTCTTGCGCGACATTCTTCAAGTTCTTTTTTCTTTCTTAGCCCTTGTTCTTCTAATTCTTTGAGTTTTTGTTCTTCGGCTTCGCTTGCCTTTGAAGAGTTTGGGTCTTGGGGTGTATCTTTTTTGAGACTTTAGTCTTCGACTGTTGGTGGGTCATCTTCGGTTACCCCAGTGGTAACTTTTTTGTTAGGTCTGTCCATTAGCTTCACGTGATCGTGAGAGTTTTTGAGCACACACAAACGGTGGGCACCAGATGTTGGGTAAGAAATTACTCAAGAATCCAAAGTTTGAACACAAGACAAAGTTGTATTCATTTCATGATCGTACTATACATGTCAGATGGGGTATTTATAGGGCCCCAGTCTTCGTATTTTACATAAAATGACTATTTTACCCCTAACTCAAATATTTACATCCCTTTTGTACTTCATGGGCGAAGTGGTCATTTTGCACTACTTCAGTCTTCGTTCTTTTACTTAGCCATCATTCTTCCGGGAAACCTTGTCTTTTAACTTAGTTGATTTTTGCTTTGCCTTTCTTTGTCTTCGTTAATCAGCGAAGTCGAATTCTTATTAGCGAAGCCAAACTTCTGTCTTCGCTCTTGGTATCGACTTCTTCTACGTCTTGATTTCTCCATCTTCTAAGCGAAGCCGAATCTTTTCATACGAAGTCAAAATGTTGCCTTTGCTCCCTTTTTCCCTGCAAACATATATTGTTACTGAATTTTAAGGTTTCAGCTCCAAAGTTTGGGGCTATATTTTCTAACGAAGTTAAATTCCCAACATGGCCCTTATATATTTTAGGCCTATATATGTCCCATGAGGTGTTCTATATACAATGGTGGTCATCCTTAACAATTTTGGCTTTTCTAAATGCATTACTTTATTATGCTTCTAGACATAATGTATCTCTTTGTGCACAACAAAAGCTATGTATCTAGAAAAGTCAAAACGTCTTACAATTTAGAATGGAGGAAGTATACTAAAGCTAGGAAGGAAGGGGAATATATACATTAGATGTAAATTTTAATACCCTGTTAGGTTGCTATAGATGTTTTTACAAACCTAACAAAGTAGAGTCAAATTTGCAAACCTAACATATTTATTTCAATTTTTTCAATTTTTTAAAATATTGTTACACACATAAAATTGCAGTAAATTAATCAGATTTGGTTGAGGTCACTGGTTTCAGAAGAAAAGCTTTTGGCACATCATATGACAGATCTGTACTTCAGCCTTATTTTTCATTTTTTCTCACTAATATCAAGATGATTTAAATGGATTTGTTATATCTAAAGGTGCCCTAAACTAATAGGGTCTTGCAGGAACAAACCATTTCATATGTTCGTATTGGTGTTTAGCTGGAGCAAACTAAAAACATCTTTCGCTATCTTAATATTTATTCGATCTGAATTGATAATATATTGACATTGCATGAAAATATTGTTATTTCATATTTCATACTGAATGAAAAGCATGGATATAAGGGATGGGCTTGCGTAGGCAAATAGCAGCATATTCATATATTGTGCTAACTCAAGCTAGATGTGCCTTTTATTTCAGGCATTAATATGTTGACATAAATTAGCTCTTCCTCTTGAAATATAGCCAGCTGCTACTTGTTACTTATTAACTCTTAACCATGGCAAGCTAAATCTCCCTCTATAAATATGTCTCCTAGTCATGATGCATACACTAAAATTTATGCTTATAGCAAAACTATGTTGCTCACTGAACTTCAATTTCACATGATCCATACACTAAAATTTAGTGAGAAATAGAAGCATTATTGTTTTTATGTAGGATTCTTATCTTGTTGCTCTCTTGCACATCATTTTTTCATTGATGCAGTCCAGTGCTTGATTCTAATACTTGCAATTTGATTCATTACAGATCAACACCTTATGTGTTACTCCCACCATTTTCATTTTTCTTTTGTAGCATATATTGTTCACTTGAAACATAAAAGCTGATGCTTTAGGACTGGTGCCTGATTTCCACCAAAAAAACTGGAAGCTACAGCCAACAAAAGATTAAGCCAAGTGCTCTCACAATAAACATTGGTATACAAATTTTAGTCATGGTTTTCTTGTCCATGTGTGTAGCCTAAGCCAGGTACCATTTTTCAGGTGTATGGTCCACCAATGAAAGTTGTATTATATATGGTTTTTTTATCAATTAAAGTTGGTTAACAGAATTGGAATGACTGCATAACTGATTCTTAATGCTTCAGCAACTAGACAAACATGAAATAGCAATATTTGCTTTGTTGTTTAATACTGTTTGTATGTATTCGGGATGTATGTATTTGGTTATCGTACAACGTATGGACAGTATAAATAATACTGATGTGGGGCAATTCATGTGCTTGTTACCAACGAATTGAACCTGGGGCAGATCCAGCGTGTGAGCTTAGGAGTGGACGGGTCCTACTACTCCGATCCTTATGCATACAACGAAGACCCCCAAACTTCCCCCGAACAATTTTTATATATGGATAAAGAAGATGGTGGAGAAAAAGAAAGGAGAAAGATGATGACAAAGAGGGAGAAGATGAAAACAAGAAGTAGCAAGCCCCATCCCCCTAACCTGTCCTATATTATACTATTTTTGAATCTTCTGATTTGTTAAAGTTTACGTTGCTCTACATCCTACTTATAATGAGTAGGCAACATTATTCATGTGAACTTTTTTAGTCAATTCTCTCCTATCCATTTTTTAGATGGCAATTCATTATATCGAATTGCAATTAATATTTTGCTTTCATCTTTTAATTGTTTAGGGGATGGTTTCTATTTAAAGGCAATGTGAACCCCATGGATGCACTAAAAATATTTTTCAAGAAGCATCCCACCCCTTCCCATGCTCCCATACTCCTATTTTTTTAATAAACACCCAAATGTGCCCAAAAATTCCAACAAAAATATGAATAGATAGAAAGGGTGCAAAGTCCTATGTTCATGCATAATCTGAGATGTGACAAGATGCAAAAATATGAAATCTGTACTTGAATAGTTGCATGTTTTGGATCAGAAAAAAAAACAGTGCAACCTGCAACTATCCAAACGCTGAGTTCACTTTTTGTATCTTATTGCATATATTTTTGTTGCATCTAAGATTTTACATGAACATATAACTTTCCATAATCTATCCATTCATATTTTTGTTGGAACCTTTTGGCACATTTTGGTGGTTATTTTTCAAATGGGAGCTAGTGAAGGGCCGGGAGGGAGCAGGATATGTTCTCACCCGATATGGCCATAACCAAAGTATAATAGATATATATGTGCACACTTAAATTTGCAAATTTATAGGCATTTTGGTTGAATTGAGCTACTCAAGTATTAGTATATAATGTGTATATATATTAGGTTCGTTGTCAGCCAATTTCCTGATCGTTTTGAACATTCAATCTTATTCGTTTTTATTGACATATACATTTCTGAACAGTTAGCTGTTAAATTGGAAATATGTGTGAAAACTTCAATCAAGATTCACCGGGAGGAGCAAAATTAACAATATCAATCTTAGATTGAAATCTGTATTTTCTCTGGTTAGCGCAACGCTTCTTTAGTTTCAGCAGCAACCACACCTTTCTTAATCATCATAGAATTTATATGCATTTAGGCACTCTAGTGTAGCTTTAGATTTTCGCCTCCAAAAGCTTCCTTCAGGAGTGCTGTGTGTCTGTGTGCTTGACCTTTCCTATCAACCTTGCATCCATATGTGTATGTATAGAACATAATCATACTATCAATGTTGCGGATAGCTAAATTATTTGTGTCGGCTCATAACCAAAGGTTTTTAGTTTAAGCCACTTAGTGGCATCCACCTCCAGGAACTATAAAAAAAATTAGTGGGATATAGAGTGATAGTGATCTTCATTTAGTGGTCTTATAAAACCAAAAGATTCAATTTGTTATGCATAAAATATGGGAAGGAAATTCTTGAACACACATGCTCAAATACATGTAGAGGACTCTAGAAGAACATGTCTCCTGGCCCATTAATTCACAATTATTTAATCAATCGACATACTGTTATAATCAACATTCATATTCGTTCAAGATTAAAATATCAACAACTCAAAAAATATTTAATGGTTCATTACATCATTTATTAAAGCAAGGATTGAATATTTTCTTGGGTCTGAATTAGTGGTGTTAAAAACAATTCATGGCTAAGCCAAATAGCAGTATTAAGCGCAGCTAAATCATCATAGTTACAATAGCGGAACATTATGGTGGGCTGTTTAGAACCATATGCTCCTATCCTCATCCATACTGGTTATTATTAGAGCTAGCACTACAAAAGAGGCAAGGATGCTACAAGTCTGTGTGCCGCCATCTGCTTAGCTTGCACTGATATTTGAGCGGTTAATCATTAGAGCAAACATTCTACAAAAGAGACAAGGATACTCCAAGTCTGCATGCCATCTGCTTATAGCGGCCAGCATTGATATTTGAGCCAAGAGAAAAGTAAAATGAAATTAAAAAAAAAAAAAGAATTTATAGGCCACCATAAGGTCATGAGTCGCCAATCACAACTCACATGTTCTTGTGTGAGATATGTGTACCTGCAATGTTTCTAGACTTCAAATAACCCATGACTTCCCCCATTGCATGACACCTCCTTACCATATTCTCACCAAAACATTGCATAAGTAATAGGGAGTTTGATTCCTTTTGTCCATATATTATTTAATAAAACATTCGTCGATTATTTAGGCACTTAAATGACTTCAAATAAAAAAGATCCCTCTACACAACCATATTCTCTCTTAAACCTATGATTTTTGTATAATATTTGTCTTCATCGAGTACATATGAAAAGTTACAAATTTGTATAAACAATCTGAAATTCAAATTACAAAGGTGGGAGAGTATACGTACTGATCCCCCCTCTTATTGAGGATATTTGCCAGCCAAAAAATACATGACTTGTAACTTATCGGACTTCTATTCAAACTACGCTAATTATTGCCAAAGCAATAGGGAGTTTAATTCCTTTTGACCTCGTCTATACTTCTGGTCAACTATTTTGGCACCAAAGGCCGGACCACCTAATAACACGATGAAAGGGGCACAAAGCTAGGGCACTTTCTGAGATCCAGGCCCCAAGGTTTGAGAACCCTGCTGGGGGGTTTGGCAGGTTCTGTTGAGAAACAAATATTTAGGGAGCAAGTCACTTGGATAAATTTCTAAGAAAGCAAGAAGACTCAAATTTTTGGAAAGGGCTTTTGAGTGTAAAGGACCAGTTTCTTAGTCTTGGTTACTTCAGGCTAAAAGATGGTTCTCAAATCAGATTTTGGGAAGATAAATGGCTTGGCAATGAACCTTTGAAGTTAAAGTATCCGGCCTTGTTTAATATTGTTAGTAGAAAACATGACACTGTTGCGAATATTCTTCAGACCACACCGTTAAATTTCTCCTTTAGAAGAGCATTATTGGGCAATAACTTGGAGAATTGGAACAGGATTGTCTCTTCGTTAGCAATACTGAACTTGCAGGAAGATCAGGACACGTTTATTTGGTCCTTACATAGTCATCAGGTCTTTTCTCGGTTAGATAAATGTACGCTGCCTTAGTAATGGGGTCAGAGTGTCTCAAGAATTTTGGCGTGCTAAATTTCCGACCAAGATTAAAATCTTCATGTGGTATTTGAAAAAAGGTGTTATCTTAACTAAAGACAATCTCATCAAAAGAAATTGGAATGGGGATAAGAATTGCTGCTTCTGTCATAAACCAGAGTCAACATCTTTTTTCAACTGTGCATACGCTAATTTCTTGTGGCGAGCTGTGCACATAGTGTTTGGAATACCAAGACTAATAAGCATTATGATATTTTTCATCGCTGGTGTAATTTGGGAAGGGCCAAACCACACTTGTTATTACTAACTGCAGCAGCGTCATTATGTTGGGCAATATGGCTTACAAGAAATGAAGTTGTTTTTGACAAATACAGACCAAAATCTTTCTTGCAGGTTGTTCAGGGGAACGCACTGGCTCCGGTTGTGGGTGCAGTTACAGCGCCATGAGGAACGGAGGGATGTACTCATCCATGTCTGTGGCCTGCTCGAAGAGTCCGCCTTGCAGCGCGTCAAATGGATGGTTATCTATTAGTTGGATTGGTGTTCATTAGTATAAACTTTCGTTTGCTTGTAAGAACTTTGTCGGTGTGTTTGGGTGTTGCAACTCTGTAATAATGGCCTGATTCTAAATTATGTAGATGAAGCCGGATATATTAACTATCCTTTATCTAAAGAAAGGTTTGAGAACCCTGCTCATTCCACAACATAAATCAAGTTCCACCAGTTTAGGGGGTGTTTGGTTCCGTCACAGGAAAGGTTGCCTAGTGGTGTTTGGTTCCATCACAGGAAGGTTCCCTAGCGCCAGCAGTGATCCCAAGCATTCGATTCGGTCGCCTAGGATTGCGATGGCTGCCTGGATGCCTACTTGCCAGGGAGGCCACCATTTAAACAGCACCTTAACTTCTCTTAGTACCATAAGAACCATCAGTGTAAAGGAACGCTAGACCTCTAGAGCAGTATAGTTGTGCCCCAAAATACACATGGTGAATACACAAAAACAATGCAATGTCATGTTTCTGAATGGCAGAACTGAGTTTTCTGATACAAGTTTCTAAGCTCTTACTCTACAAATAGCCGTGTGTACGTGGAAACTATGAACTTGATATAAAGTGGCATGTATCTCCTTTTTATCACATTCTTTATTCAAAATACACAGCATATATACCATATAATAGTTTTCTATGGATCGGAGTTTGAATTTTCATGCTTGATTTTTAAATATTTTAATTTGTAAGGACTTAAAAATAATCTCAGCTGAAACAAGACTTTTTTTTTTTGAAATCACTGAACTCAAAGCACTTAGTTCAAAATCAACTTGGCAATAGTACGATTCTCTTGTTTGGGATAGCACTATATCTCCAAGAATTTTTTATGATTGGTCATCCCTCTATGTATAAATTTTCGCTGCAGCAATTGTAGGCACATTAAATATGTTTAATCAATCAAATTTGGTATTGTTTTGGATTACATCCACATGTCTAAACCATTCATTTACCATGCCAACTGCTAATCCTACATGGATTTCAGATTTGAAGCTAGGCCAAACATGCCTTAAACTGAACACATGCCTTTTCCAATTACCAACAACAATGATGGATTCATATTACTTTGATCTGTCATGACCATGCAATAGTCAATGTCAAACTTCAAGTATTTGACCCTTAAAACATGAATTTATTATGAGAACATTGATTCACAAAGATGCCTAATACTTGGTTCAACAGTCTAGTTCAATAAAACTAATTCAAAAACGGGAACAGATATTACACCAATTGTACATCTGAAATTTTCTTTAAGACATTCAGCTCGAATTGTTAAGAACAAGAACTTTATTTTTCAGTTGACTGGCCAAACAAAAAAACATTATGATGAAGCTAATGCAGTGCAAATTATGAGTTACAATGTTTAGTAACCCAGCAATATTTCAGCAATTTGTCGAGAAGAACAATTCATCACATTGGAGAATATGGAATAATTTCTTCAGGGCCAGAAACACTTGCAACAGCTTTCAGATATGGACATAGATCCTAATAGATCTTATCAAGGTAGTACCGCCTAGAAGAACCAAATGGAAACTTCTGATGTGACGTGCTGTGGTGCAACAGAAGAATATATCTGTCTATGCATAGCTTGTCGTAAGCCAGAAAAGGGTAGACTAACATGATTTACTTCTTAATGCTTTCCAGATAGTACTATAGGCTAATAGCCTAATAATAACAACACTCAACCCTAGAGACAAATAACCTTACATATACATATAATCCATCATCCACTAGCACCATTACATCATTTGAGAAGGTACATATAAATCCACAACTTAAAATGAAACATACAATTCACTGAAGACAAACCACTAAAAATGAATCATACAGTTCACTGAAGAGTGAATACAAACCACTAACCATGCATTGTTGGAATGTGATCGGTTCGGCTAATCCCGAACTTAATTACGAGATTAATTAAACGTTAAGTTTTTTTTTGGCCCACCCACTCGTCATTAATATCCAACTAAATAAGAACTGCCGTGATTGGTGGCAACCGTTAGAATTCTAAGGGTTCGGCCCCCTGTCTCATAGCGCGATTATAAATAAGAGAAGCACCCCTGGCGTCATTATGCCCTCTAATCCATGTGATTATTCACATAACCGGTCAATTAGGCGCTGGAGGGTCTACGAAGGCCGTCTACCCACGTCCAAGTATGTTGCAGATCTACATCGCGTTCTTCACCAACTAGGAGCATCAAGCCCCAAATCTGGTGAAGACTAAGATCTACTTCATCTACATCAACTTCTACATCAAGCACAGATCGGCATAGATGGCATCTACGGACTCTGGTTAGTCACTAAGATCTATTCCGCATAAGTTTGAGTTAGTGATCATGCTTAGGCTAAGATTAAGATCCTGTTATGTCTAAGTTTTATTTCAACATGCATGAATCACAGAGTCCACTGAAGACAAACCTGTTGTCATGACTCATGCAACTTGGCCATGCGAGCAATGCTCATACTAGTATTTATGTTCATGATGTTTAATCATACTAGTATACGAGCTATGCTTATATTAGTTTTTGTGTTCATGTTGTTTAATCTGACTAGTACACGAGCTATGCTTATACTAGCGTATGAGATTGTTATGATTTATGTTATGGTTTTAATCTAGAAATTGTCTATTTTCTCTACAATCCAAAAACCTTATTGTAGGCCTTTTCCTGATTTAACTATGGCTGGTTTTGCTGACGTGCTGAGGCCGGAAAAGTTTTCTAGTGCGCACTTTAAGAGGTGGCAAGTCAAGGTCACACTCTGGCTAGAGACCATGAAAGTGTTCTGGATTACTGCTGGCATGCCCGAGGGAAATATCTATGAAGAAGATCAGAGAAGATTCCAGAAAGCCAACAATATCTTTAGAGGAGCAGTCTTAACATTCTTGCTGACCATCTGCTAGATGCAAACTTGCATATACAAGATGGGAAGGCGTTGTGGGATCACCTGAATGCTACCTTCGGTGCATCAGATGCAGGCAGTGAGCTATACATCATGGAGAGCTTTCATGACTACAAGATGGTTGGTAACCAATCTATAGTCGAGCAAGCTCATGAGGTTCAGCGCATAGCAAAGGAACTTGAACTCCTTAAGTGTGCCATACCCGACAAGTTTGCGGTTGGATGCATTATTGCCAAGTTTCCTCCTTCACGGAGGGGCTTCGACACAATTCTCAAACACAGGAGACAGAAAATATCTGTTAAAAATCTGATATCATCTCTTGACATTGAGGAGAAGGCTCGGGCTAAGGACAACACTGAGAAGTGGAACGAGGGTCATTCTAGCGCCAACTTGGTGCAGAAAAATCCACACAGCATGAACGACATGTAATTTGGAATGGAGGGGGCACTACGGGGAATGGGAGCTTTGCCGTGTGCGGCACACGGCAAATAAACTAAAACACTCGACAAAGGGCACACGGCAAAAATTTATCGGCAAACTCACTTTGCCGAGTGTTTTTCATCGGGCACTCGGCAAAGACGTTGCTGAGTGCCCAAAAAACACTAGGCAAACATTTTTCGCAAGAAATAAAAAAACAAATTGCCACCGGCCGCCGCCCACCACGGCCACCATGCCGCCACCGGCCGCCGGCCACCACGCCGCCACACCCACTGCCCCACGCCACGCGCCCACCACGGCCACCACGCCACCAAACCCCACATCGGACGCTGCTCGCCACCACGCCACCCGCCCGCCACGCCGCACGCCACCCGCCAGATCCGGGAGAGGGGAGGGTCGGCCGTCGGGACGCCGCCGGATCCGGGAGGGGAGGGGCCGCCGCCGGATCTGGGGAAGGAGTGGATGGGGCGGCGCCGGGGAGAAGGGGAGGGGGCGGCGGCCGGGGGATGGAGGGGTGGCCGGACCGCCATATCCGACCGGGAGGGGAGGGGCCGCCGGCGGGGAGAAGGGGAGGGGGCGTGCGGACGCGGCGCGGGGAAGGGGAGGGGGCATGCGGGCACGGCGTGGAGAAGGGGAGGGGGCGTGCGGATGCGGCGCGGGGGAGAAGGGGAGGGGGCGGTGGCCGGGGGAAGGAGGGGCGGCTGGGCCGCTGGATCCGGCCGAGAGAGGGAGGGCAGGGGAAGAAGAAGGGGAGGGAGGTCTGGATCCGGCTAGGAGAGGGAGGGCCGGGGAAGAAGAAGGGGAGGGAGGGCCGGATCTGGCCGGGAGATGGAGGGCCGGTGAAGAAGAAGGGGAGGGAGCTCCGGGGAAGAAGAAGGGAGGGGAGGGGCACCGGCGAGGGCCGGCAGGGAGAGGCTCGGGTCCGGGAGGGGTGGGCCGGGGAAGAAGTAGGGGAGGGAGGGCTGGATCTGGCCGTGGGAGGGAGCGCCGTGGAAGAAGAAGGGAGGGGAGGGGCGCTGGCGGGGGCCGGCAGGCGGTGGCTGTAGGGAGAGGCTCGGGTCCGGGACGGGAGGGGCGCTGGGGAGGGAAGTGGCGCTCGGGAGGGGAGAGGGGCGGGGTGCTCGCGAGGGGAGGGGAACTGGGGGATAAGTACGGGATTTTTTTTTCGTTTGCCAAGTGTCCTGAATCTGGGCACTCGGCAAACTTTTTTTTATTTTTTTCTTCTCATTCTATTTCAGAAAAAGACTTTTTTTCATTTGCCGAGTGTCCTAGATCTGGGCACTCAGCAAATTTTTTATTTTTTATTTTTTATTCTTCTCCTTCTATTTTAGAAAAAAAGATTTTATTTCTTTCGCCGAGTGTCCTAGATCTGGGCTCTCGGTAATTTTTTTTTCTCCTTCTATTTCATAAAAAAGATTTTATTTATTTCGCCGAGTGCAAAAAAGAAAATACTCGGCAAACCCCCTGTTTGCCGAGTGTTTTTTTTTGACACCGACAAACCCCCGTTTTGCTGAGTGTTTTTTTTACCGAGTGTTTTCAGCGCAGCACTTGGCAAAGAACTTGTTCGCCGAGTGCCCGAATTAATACACTCGGCAAATTTAAAAACACTCGGCAAATTTGACATTTCCAGTAGGGGGGGGGGTTTATTTTATATTATTCCATGTTGCACCGACCTCATTCTTTCCCATGCCTACTAGGTTTAATTCCATCTTCCTCTAGCTCGTCAGTATGTGTTTGCTCATCTCAAATAGCACTTGTCTTAATTTTTACATGTGGTAGTTATTAATGATTTTGTTATACAGTTAATTTAGTTTGTGATTCAATCTGGTGCTCTATCACTTTGTCTTGTAGCTAAATCAAACCCTGTTTGCATCAAATTTTATTTTATTTTAGGTGATTCATAGATCTTGAAATTTTGAATTAATCTTCGGTAATCATTTACCCCTTCTTATTGCCTATCTTGTATGAATGGATCGCATACAATGTTTTACAGCGAAGAAGAGCTCCTGCAATGCACGAGGGCTTTCAGCTTGCTCGCTTCCTCCCTCGTTCAACGGCCACTAGTTTAATTTCGAACCTTGTACGCATGGAGGCGCCAGCAATAGTTGTGGTTGAATGGCTAGCCCTGAATAACGGGGTGCATGCTGTGCCGCCTGCCAGTAATCCGCTGTTATGTTTATATATATCTCCGTTCCTAAATTAAACAATGACTAATCTTAGCGCTAGCCCATCATCATGTCATGTGAGCTTCCATATATCATTCCACCCCGTAGCTCCGCCTGTTGCACCAAAATTCAGAGCTGACACCGTGGTTCAGTTTTTGGGTAGATAATAAACAAAAAAAAAAAGGAGAGATGGCACTGTCTCGCCGCATGGGCGCCGCACCATTCTTCGTCATACTTCTCGTCATCGTCGCGGCAGGTGATCTTCGTCATCAGTTCTTGGCCGGTGTGTCAAGCTTTGAAAGTATTATGGAATGAATATGTATCCGCCGTGTGTGTGTGTGTGTGTGTGTGTGTGCAGAGACGGCGACGGCCAGGGTGGTCGTGGAGGAGAAGCACTGCCTGTCGCAAAGCCACGCGTTCAAAGGCCTGTGCTTGAGCGACACCAACTGCGAGAGCGTATGCAAAACGGAGAAGTTCACAGGCGGCAAGTGCAAGATCGACGGCGTCTCGCGCAAGTGCTTCTGCAAGAAAGTCTGCTAGGGAATGACCGGCGGTACGGCAACAAATAAAGATTTGTCAAGCCCAGCCGTCGATCATGGCGTCACGTCAGCCTGTTGATTTGTTCCTCTCCGTCTCTGAGAGGCCATGGTCGCCGGCCGGCAGGTTCCTCCGTGCTGATCTGGTTGCAGCTGCCGTACGTTTGGTTTACTGCATGTGCGTGCGGTCATGCATATAATAAATAGACTATGATGCTCTTGTACGTTTTAGTATGGGTTGTTCGTTATTTTCTAGTGTACTCTATTTGCGAAACACGTTGTAGTTAACGTAAGTATGTATTTGCTTTGCGTGGAGGCCAACGATTTGCCTTGATTGTACAAAAAAATCATATATGTTTGTGATGAGTATCTGAAATGAAATGAAATGAGCGCAATGCAACCTTTCATGCTTGGAGCCATGCTCGCTTCTTCTTTTGGAAGCAATACGGCAGACTATATTCATTCGGGATAGTTACATCATTGATAAAAAAATCTAGAATGAAGCTAGGGGCTTATTTCCAAGTACAATTTTGCTTAGATTGCATAGCTCTTCATGTTAACTCATGTGCCGCCTGATTTGCCTCCCTGCTGCAGTGCTCAATTGATATGTCCTGGAACCCGCTCCATATGATATTACACTCGTCATACAATACAGCTGCCAAATTTGTCGAAAATCCTCCATCCTTCATTGTTTGTACCGCCTCCATACAATCTGATTCGAAGATCAGCCACCCACCCTATGTGTTGTGCTAGCATCAACCCTTCTTTCAACGCATATGCCTCGGCCATCGGCGCATCCACTAGGCACGAAGCAATGAGCAGCTGCTACAACTCCCCATGTGCAATCTCTTAAAATTGCACCCACACTTCCACATCCAGCATTTTCATCTAAAGATGCGTCAACGTTCACCATGAATTTTCTTTCTGGAGCCTTCATCCATCCCTGCCGTAGCTTTGCTCCTTTCTTCATTGCTACCTTGTAGTTCTTGGTTAGAGCCGCCATAGACATAGCTGACCTCGATTGCCGTTGGGTGTTCTCCCCATGAACATATTGCCGCCTCTCCCACCAGATATACCAAACCCCAGTAAGAATTAACTCCGCCAAACAACCCACATCCAGCACGTCGACCCGCTCACCTCTTCTAATAATTTCCTCGAGGATCACCAAGCCTGAGCGGTCAGTACCTAGAAGGCGCTGTATACTCTCCCAAATACCAAGCGATTGCCACACTTCCCTTGCTCGGTCACATGTGAAGAGCATATGCTTGATATCTTCCGCTCCATTTTGGCACCCCGTGCATCCTCCCGCCTCCACGACATGTCTGTTTGCAAAAACAACTCGACATGGTATGAGCCCCTTGAGAGCCCACCACCCAAAAATCTTGATCTACCCTAGTACTTTCAGCTTCCATAAACTTTTCATAACTGGCTCGTTGATGTAGTACCAACTTGCATTTGATTACATCTCAGCCCAAACTTGCTTTCCCACTGGTAGTGGTAGGCCGAACCGTACCAAAAACAAATCGTTCCTGTTAAAATGCCAAGCCACCAAATCTTCCCTCCTCGAGGTGATAAGAATTTGTAAAATTTGACAAGCATCAACGGGCCAAAAGATAGCTTTCACCAGGTCCACGTCCCATGTTGAATTTATTGGATTGATTAATTCGTCAACCGTCAACACTTGTTTCCTCTGGTCGTTTGGATCTTAAAATTATGGCTTCCTGGTATCCAGTTATCCTCCCATATATCTTTATCTGTGTACCATCGCCAACCCTCCATATGTATCCTTGTTTGAAGCATTCAAGTCCAGCCAGAACACACTACTGGACTCGCATGCTTTGCCGAGGGCCTCTGGCCCTCGGCAAAAACCTCGCAAACCCTCGGCAATTTTTTGCGAGGGTCTTTGAGGCCCTCGGCAAAGAAAAAGAACCCAAATCCGCCGCCAGGCGCCCGTTGGCGGTTTCTTTGCCGAGGCCCACCCGACGCGTCGAAGTGGTTTTTTTGAATTTTTTTTTTGCCGAGGCCGGCCCTCGGCAAAGAAGTGGTTTTTTTGATCTTTTTTGCCGAGGGCCTCCTCCACGCCCTCGGCAAAAGAATTTTTCAGGATTTTTCCAAAAAAACTTTGTTGAGGGCTATTGCAAGGGCCCTCGGCAAAGGTTTTTTAAAAAAATTGTTTACGAGGGCCGGCCCTCAAAGAAAGAAATAGTTTTTTTGATTTTTTTTTAAAAACCTTGCCGAGGGCCTCGAGAAAGAAATTTTCAGGATTTTTAAAAAATCTTTGCTAGGGCCCTTGCTCGGGCCCTAAGGACCCTTTCTTTGCCGAGGGCCTTGGTCATTGCCCTCGGCAAAGAGAGAGAAAATTTTTTTTTTTTTTTTGCATTCCATCGACACAAGCATTTCATATATATACATATATATATCACACAGAACCCATTTTCTCACAATATATCACAACCATAATTGTGAACCACAAATCACAATATATTACAATGACAAGTCACATGTTCATCATCAATCACATGTTTATTACGACAAGTTAATGAAATCCAAGCACAAGTCACAACCATAAATCACAAATCACGCTAAAGTCCAACCACATCACCTAGCACAAGTCCTTCATCAAGCTAGCCTATGAGACAATGGTGAAGGAAAAGCAGGATCACCCAGTGACGCACTAGCGGGTTGATTGGAACCCGACGGAAGCTGCACAAAGGAGCAGAGATTGCATGTGTGAGTAATCCGGGAAAACAGTTTTGGAACTTAGAGATTGCATCTAGTAATTTAGGAATACAAAAAGATTAGACTCAATTAAAAATTTCGGCAAAGACCTCCCCCTCGCACGGGAGGTTTCCAAACTCTGCAAGAAACAACAGCACGAACCCCGACATCCACAACGCACGCAACGCCAACATCCACACATCACTGACGCAACATCCACAACAACACGAAGGCCGACATACATGCAAAGCACAAGCAAAAAGTGAACTTTCATACTTATAGGAGTAGCTGCAGGGAGTAGGAGGTGGAGGAGCTAAAAACGCATAGGTACACCCGATGCTTGCCCAAGACTTTGCATGATCACCATCATCTCCGCCATCCATCTGCATGCGACCTCGAACGCGACGACTCTACGGGCTCTGCAACATGCGGGTCAGCTCTCCGCTTCTGCTCTTGACTTTGCCTTCTTGTTTCTTGCAGCTCGGCTTGCAATATTTCACTCCAATGTATCAGTAATGCAAATCTAATTTAGGTGTGTAAATATCTACGTACGACGAGTAAAGCAGGAATTACCTAGAGTGCTTGGACCTGCTGCAGTGCTGGAGAAGGCCGTGGACGTATGGGCTGGCTGGAGCTCGTGCTCCATGCTCGGATAGCGTCGAGGGAGGGAACAGTGGTGGAGTCGATGGCACCATCTGCAATCCCTAGCCACCCGTGCTTCTTGCCTCCTCCGAGCCTCATGATCGCCTCTGCATCAATGGGCTCAGTGCACATATTGTAATCTTCCCCATAGATCTCCCTTACCGTTGACGTGTACTCTTGGACTTTAGTGTACACGTTCAGGTCAGAGTACGCCTGGGGCGGGGCAGCTGGGTCGAAGGAGACAGAGGACGACGCCCTGCCCATGTGGGACATAGCCCACGCAGAGAACTCCGAGACCTCCTCGCCCGGGTGCGCAGCCTCCTGCGAGAAAGATGGCAAGATGGTGAGAAATCAAGTAGAATTAAGCGTCAAAATAAATGAAAGAAATCACTTACGTATGCTTGTTTGTATCCGGGGAGGCTACGGCTGCCTTGATGGTGAGTTGAACCTTGCCTCATCAGACGCTGTTCCCGCTGCCTCTCGTGCGTGTCAACAAAGTCCTGTGATAACCACTTGTCCACGATCATGGCCCAGCACTCGGGATACGATCGGCACCACCAGGGAATCACCTACAAGTCATCGAGTATTTGACATATAAGAAGATGAAATTGAACCTACTTAATATCAAAACGAATCATTATGAATGTTATTCGCCAACCTCAAGGTACTGGTCCCGGGTCAACGTAATCCGTCTTGCTTGAGGCTTAGGGAGGGACTGCCTAAGTACCGACCTGTAGTAGTCTATGTGGGCCTAGACGCGCCCATGGTGGTGCATCTCGGTGACGTACTTCCTACAAGCTGCGGCAGTCGCCCGATCCGCCTAGGCCTCAAGTCCTTCTTTGGCCTTGAAATATTTCTGCATACAAAACCGATGTATCCATTCATTATTTCAATAAAAGATTTAACCAATGAATGCGATGTATTAAGCAATGTTGTGCGAGAGAGACTTACCCAAAACTCCACCAATACTCGCTCCTGCTTGTTACGGTAAGTGTCATCCATGACCAGCGCGTACCTATCCCAGTTGGAGGCCGGCTCCCGCACTACTGGCTCTTCGGACAGTTACACAATGCCGGGGTACCATTTCCTGCACAAAACACAAAGGATGCTCTCGGGGGTGCGTGCTGGAGTACCCGACAAAACCAACCAGGCCCTGCACAAGTGATTAAGAAAAATTATCAGTTTCTCTTAAGATTTCCAACATATCTTATGAAGTAGTTGTGATAACATCCATAGTTACTTACCTCTTTGCCATAGGCCGAATCACTGGGCGGTTGTGAGGAAGCGGAACCGGAGGGAGGCTCGCGGGACCTCGCTCATAGAGAGTTCGGGTAGCGATACCCTCTCCCTCGCCCTCGAGCGCCTCGCCTCCCTCACCCTCGAGCGTCTCGTCTCCCTCACCCGTCTGCTGACCCCTCTCGTCCTCCGATGAGGACGAGGCCGTGGCCGTCACGTGCTCCTCCTCCAGCACCTCGTCACGTGTCGAGGGAGGAGACCGCTGCCTCCTGCGGCGGCTGCCCCTGGTCCTCCTCTCGTCACCTCCTGTGGACGCTGCCCCGGACGATGACCCCTCACCTCGAAGGAGAGGGCGGTCTCTCCCGTAAACTAAGGGCGTGTCACAGCGTGGACGTCTGCTCGCCATCTTTGTCCAATCACCTGCAATCACAAAGAATGAACAAGACTAATTAGTACATATATTAGAAATAGATTTAAAATATATAAACAAAACACAAATTAAAAAACCATAGTATTACATGTATTAGGAATAATCTTCATGATTGGGATCATAGGTCTCATCATCACTGTCAAAATTGTCCAAATGGGCAACACTATCCGAAGGTTCTATGTTGTCATCGTCGTCATTGCCTAGAAGTAATCGCTCAAGCATTGCTATGTCCTTGGCATTTACCACCACATCTCCATCGACCTCATCATCAACCGTTTCGTTGTCTACTTCCATTTCGATTGCTTTGGGTAAGACTATCTCAAACATGCCTGGTAGCCCATCTTCTTGATAGAACTGTCCATCATATGTGTTTGCGTTGAAGTTGTAATCATCATCGTTTGGGGCAGGTAGTTTACCATGTGGAGATACCTGGTGCACAATAGCCTAACCCTTAAGATCCTCTTTGTCTTGGTTGGCATATCGAAAATAATACACCTGCATGGCCTGTTGAGCCACAATGTAGACATCTTTTCCAGGATAGATGGAATCTTCTCGAATCTCCACTAGCCCAAGATGAGGGGTTCGTCTCGCTGATCGAGGATTAAACCAGTGGCATTTGAACATGACAGGTTTAAGAGGTTCATCTCCATGAAATGAGAGTTCATAGATTTCCTCAACTCTACCATGATAGTCGAGGCCATCAGTGCCGGGCGTACAAACTCCGCTATTTGTGGTTTTCGTTTGGGCCGAATCTGCTCGTAACTTGTTGTGTGGAAGCGATATCCGTTCACGTCATAGCCGGTAAATGACTTCACCCTAACATCACAACCGTTTGCATCCTGTTTCAACTCATCGCTCATGGACGAATCGGTCTGGGCCTGCAAGGTGAATCATGATAGATCGTTATATTAATCAAACGTACGATCACCTTGGACGATCAAACGTACGAGCTAAATTGGACATTACCTTTTGTTTGAACCAAGAAATGAAATCAGACCTCCCCGCTCCCGCACCCCGCGAAACAAGGTTGTCTTGTTCATGCGAGGTAGGATCCCTTGATTGATGGCAGAATTCACGAACAAATTCCCTGTCGAACGAGAATCAATGGGGTTGGATGCAGAATAGTGACGACATATTGAAATAAGTTCGTTGAGAACTTACTTGATGAACGGCTGCACCTCGGTAAGGTTATTCAACACATATAGCATGATACTGCACCACTCTTCATTTCCCAATAGCTTTGGGGTTGATCCACTTGCGCTGCCGAGTTGGCCTTGAAAAAGGCTCAGGGTTGATTCATTTTCGCCAGTATTGTAACAAGGGGGTGGATTATGATTGCTAGGAAGGTTCGGCTTGTAGTATAGCGTTGTGAAGTTTGCCACCTCCTCCCGAAGGCATGCCTCTGCAATGGAAGCCTCAATTCTGGCTTTATTTGTACATTTTTTGCGAAGAGTCTTTAGACATCTCTCGATTGGATAGCACCAATGGGCCTGCACGGGCCCCCCAAACATGCCTTGGACGGGAGGTGCACAATCAGATGTTGCATCGGCAAGAAGAAGCCGGGTGGAAAGATCTTCTCTAGCTTACAGAGCAACACAGGTGCCGCTTTTTCCAAGTCCTAAGCAACGGTCCGAGATATCTCCTTGGCACAAAGTCGGTGGAAGAAAAAAACTCAACTCTGCCAGCACTTGCCAGACATGCTCAGGGACATAGCCTCGGACCATCGCAGGAAGAAGCCGCTCAATCCATATGTGGTAGTCATGACTCTTCATCCCGTTGACTCACAGAGTGCCTAAGTTCACTCCCTGCTAAGATTCACCGCATATCCATCCGAAACATTAACATCTGCATCCATTTTAGTACCTCCCTCCTTTGATCGATTTGCAAGACGAAATTGACCTTAGGCCTTTTCGATTCTTGTTTCGCCACTAGGAGGTCTGCATCGCTGATTCGGTCTATCGCACAACGTCACTAGGTCCACTCTACCCTTAATGTTGTCCTTAGACTTGTCAGTGTCCATGAGAGTTCCCTAAAGTGCCTCGGCGATATTCTTTTCAGTATGCATTACATCAATGTTATGTGGCGGAAGAAGAGGTCATCGAAATAGGGGAGCCTCATCAAGCGGATTTATGAGTCCATATATGTTCCTCACCATATCCCACAAAACCACCTTCTTCATTGGGCACGAGAGCATCTATCCCGAACACGAACCTCGGCACCAGTCCTCAAGTGCGGTTTAGGGTCTGTCACTTTGACACCTTTCGTAAAGCTCTTGATGTCTTCTCTAAATTCATGGTTTAGAGGGAGGAATTGTCGATGCTGGTCGAACGACGAATACTTGCCACCCTTCTTCAACCAAATGAACCTCACGGCTTCCTTGCATACTTGGGCATGGGAACTTCCGTGAACACACCAAAGTGAAATAACCCATACGCCAGGAAGTCATGCGGGAGTAGTAGTGGTACCAAATATGCATTTTGAAGCTTGTCTTTGTAGCTCGATCGTATGTCCATACCCCCTTCTCCCAAGCGTGGATCAATTCATCAATCACAGGCTCCATGAACACACCCATATTACTCCCCAGGTGTCTAGGAATTATCAACGACAAGAATACGTTATGCCATTGAAAGGAGATGCCGGGAGGGAGATTGAGGGGGATAACAAAAACGGGCCAGCATGTGTATGGGGCAGCCATCATTCCATAAGGATTGAACCCATCTGTTGCCAGCGCGACACGTACATTATGGGCCTCAGCTGCTTTGTCACGATGTTTGTCATTGATATACATCCATGCTTCAGCATCAGACGGATGTACCATCTTCCCAGGATTGTACCGTTTGCCATCTTTGTGCCA
The DNA here is from genome assembly GCA_904845875.1 of Miscanthus lutarioriparius. Classification (NCBI taxonomy): domain Eukaryota; kingdom Viridiplantae; phylum Streptophyta; class Magnoliopsida; order Poales; family Poaceae; genus Miscanthus; species Miscanthus lutarioriparius. The sequence goes on along the minus strand of CAJGYO010000007.1, from coordinate 126,536,965 downwards.
TGTCATCTGTTTCGTGGATTCCTCAGTCATGAATAGCCGTTGGATCCTCGGTAGGAAAGGAAGGTGACATAGCACTCTCGCGGGGATCGGAAGCTGCTTCTTCTGACCATCACCAGAGTCTACCTCCAGGTACCTGGAGGATTTACACTTCAGACAATAATTTGCATCCTTGTGTTCTTTCCTAAATCGGATGCACCCCTTCAGACAAACATGTATCTTGTCATACGGCATCTTAAGCATACGAAGGAGTTTCTCTGCCTCGTACAAGTTAGTCGGCAAAGTGTGCTTCTCTGGTAGCATGGTGCCAAACACTGCCAACATCTTATCGAAGCCTTCTCGACTCAGGTTTAACTCAGCCTTCAACCCCATTACGCGTCCAATCGCATCCAGCTGAGAAATCATTGTACGCTCGTGAAGGGGTTTCTGTGCCGAGTCCAACATTTTGTAGAAGTCCTTTGCGGATTCCTCCATCTCCTCCTTCTCACGTCGTTCAGCGAAGTGAGCTTGGTGGGCGTCATCTAGCATGTCTGCTACCCCGGCATCATCATCAAAAGCCTCGAGGCGTGCTCTCACCACCTCCGCTCTTATACGATCTGCTTCACCATGGTAGATCCACTGCTGGTAGCCAGGCGTATAACCATTGAACACAAGATGTCTACCCATGGTCTTCTCGTCTACTTTTCTCCTGTTGTCACATTTGCTGCAGGGACACCAAACTAGAGAATGTCCTCCTGCTCCTGGGCCAAATGCATGTTTCAAGAAACCATCTGTCCCCTTCACCCATTCATAGTCGTAGTCACTCTCGCTTCTCTAGCCTGTGTATATCCACTAACGGTCCTCCATCCTTTAACATTTACAACATAGAGTATTGTGACCATCAATTGCATCTACACGGTGTTCCTACTGTCTAATAGGTTAGGATAGGTCCTAATCCCACCCGCGGATGCGTAGATGAGGTCAGTTTCCATGCTCTGCTCCTCTCCGAGACAGAATTTTGGTAGCACCTCCCCGTTGTTCTCCCGATACACGTCCTGTAAGGGAGAGTGTGTATCCGGAGAACAACAGAGAGGTGTTGGCGAAACTCCTTCTCGGACCGGAGCGGACCATGGAAACTAACCCATCTACGCACCCACAGGCTGTCCAAAAAACATGGACAATCCAAAATAGATACGGTCGCAGATACGTAAAGATCCACATACCTACGACCGTATCTCTTTCGGACGGGAGACGCCTAACTGGGTTACGCGCGGGCTACGACAGACATGCGCAAAAAGAGGTTATTTATACCTAGGGTGTCGGTGAAGTAAGGCTAGCGGGGCAGTGGCGAATCGATGCAGTGGTGAGGTGACGCAGTGCAGGCAGAACCGCGACGTCGACGAAGATGATCGGGGTCCTCTGGGTCCCCTCCGACGTACTCTTCTCCTGCATAAAAAGACAATAGGTTATTTTTTTTCAAAATTTCGGCAGCACCTCCCCTGCACGGGGAGGTTTCCAAAACCTACAAAAAAACGACACGATGGCCGACATTCACAACGGCACGAAGGCCGACAACCATAACGGCACGAAGGCCCTCATATCAACTTATGGCACGAAGGCCCACACAACCACATACGGCACGAAGGTCGACAACGAGAGTTTTACCTAGGGTTGCTGTGGAGTCGGGCGTCGCGGTGCAGGGGTCACTTTCTTCTCCGGCGAGGTCGAGCGACATTGGAGTACTCCTCTCCCCCTCTTCCCTTTCTTCTCTCCTTTTCCTCTTCTTCTCCTTCTCTTCCCCTTCCTCCTTCTCCTCTTCTTCTCCTTTTCTTCCCCTTCCTCCTTCTCCTCCTTCTCCTTCTCTTCTCCTTCACTTCATCCTCTGCCTCCTCTCCTCCAACAGCAGCCAGCGACGGGGGCGGCCTGGGGGCTAGGGTCAGGGCGGGAAGGCCGGCGAGGGGGAGCCGCCGGAGGGCCGGCCGGGGCGGCCGACCTCCCCTTGCTCGACGAAGATGGGGAACGGAGGCAGGGCGCGACCTTGGCCGCCACTGGGCATGGTGGGGCGGCGCGCTGGTCGGGCACGGGGCAGGCGGGCAAGGCCGGCCGGGGCGGTGGGCGGGCGAGAGGTGGTGGCAGCAGCCTGTGCACATGTATGTGTGTGTGGTGGGCGGTGGGCGGCTGGGGCGCTGGCAGCGTGCGGTGGGTGGGGGCACGCTGGGCTACTGGGCTCGGAGCGGTGGCAGCAGCAGCGGGTGGCGGCGGGTGGTGGCGTGGGCGGCCGGGTGCACATGGTGAAGGGCGGGCGGGCGGCTAGGCTTGGGCTGCTGACTGCTGCATAGCATCGGTATGCTGACAGCGGACAAGGCGGGCGGCGGGGTGGAGACAATGGGGGCCGAAGGCGCAGCGCGTGGGGAGGGAGATGGTCGAGCGGGATTTTTTTTCACAAGATTCCGATCGAGAATTTGGGCTGCGGCCCGATTTAGGTTTCGGTCCTTTACCGAGGGCCCAGATCTAGGGCCCTCGGCAAATATTTTTTATTTTTTTAAAAAAAAAATTCTTTGCCGAGGGCCACGGGCCAGGCCCTCGGCAAAGAGCCCTTGCCGATTTTTTTTGTTTTTTTAACCCAGTTTTTTTGTTGTGCTACAATACATTGTTTTGAACTCAATTTTAAAATTTAGGCCAATTTTGATTTTTTTTGTATATTTCCTTAATTTATTTGGATTCTTTGATTTTTTTCGAATATATCAAATTTGAACTACAGGTGCATGGAATATTGCAATGTAGTGTTTCGAAAAATGTTATTCATGTTAATTGGCGCATGTTGAGTCCCTATCCACGAACTCGCATCAAATTTCGCGCATCTTGTTAGCGTAACATGACGACCCAACTTTTAAAAAAGTGTTTTAAAATTATATAAAATCCATACGAAGTCCGAAAAATCACGAAAAACTTGGCGAGATGTCATGTTATCGCATGTGTAGGCTGTGGTAAAAAATTGAGAAGGTTTGAATGAGTTGCGGCGTCGGATGCACGAACCCAAACATCTCATGTGTATGTTTACGCTGTTCTCAATTTTTAACAGCCTGCGATAACATGACATCTCGCCAAGTTTTGTGATTTTTGACTTTGTATGGATTTTATATAATTTTATAATAATTTTTCCCTAAAGAAGCCGGACGTCATGTTACGCGACAAGAAGCGCCAATTTGATGCGAGTTCATGGATAGGGACTCAACATGCAAATTAACATGAATAACATTTTCAAATACTACATTGCAATATTCCATGCACCGCAAAGCTCAAATTTGACATATTCAAAAAAAATCAAAGAATCGAAATAAATTAAGGAAATATACAAAACAAAATCAAAATTGGCCTAAATTTTAAAATTGAGTTCAAAACAATGTATTGTAGGACCACAAAAAAACTGGGCTAAAAAAACCAAAAAAAATTGCCGAGGGCCTGGCCCGTGGCCCTCGATAAAGAATTTTAAAAAAAAATCTTTGTCGAGGGCCTATCCTGGCCCTCAGCAAAGGACTTCTTTGCCGAGGGCCTAGCCTCGGGCCCTCGGCAAAGACGATTTATAAAAAAAAAATTGGCCGAAAAACTGGTTTTAGAAAAATCTTTGCCGAGGGCCTGGTCTAGGGCCCTCGGCAAAGACTTAAAAAATTTTTTTGCCGAAAAAGCTGGTTTCACAGAAAAAAAAAAAAACCTTTGCCGAGGGCCTAACGGGTGGCCCTCGGCAAAGCTTGACGGGAAATGGCCGTCGTGACCCAACGGGCCTAATTTGCCGAGGGCATCTTTGTCGAGGGACCCTCAACAAAGATTTGATTTGCCGTGGGCCTGTCTTTGCCGAGGGCCGTTCTTTGCCGAGGGCTCCTGTGGCTGGCCCTCGGCAAAGAGTGTCTTTGCCGAGTGCCCGAGATTTGGCCCTCGGCAAAGCCTCAGGCCCTCGGCAAAGCACGCGTTTCCAGTAGTGACTCTTTGCCATGTGTATGAGCTCCCACTCTTCAGCTTTGCCTTCAACAGCAATCTGGATAGTATCTAGCTCTAAGCACTCTAGCACATAAGGATTCTAGGTCACTAAGAAGCGTCCCAACTTGTTTTGCCAACATTGCTAAGTTGACGGACTGTGAATCCCTAAAACCCATGCCTCATTTAGCTTTCGGCATGCACATCTTCCACCACTCTTGCCAATGGACTCATCGTCATCTCCCCCACCAGTACTGCGAGATATCACTTGTGATAGCCCTCTTGTTAGTTGTAGCACTAGAGTAGTTAGTTGTTCTTGTTAGTAGTTAGTTGCTCTCTCGTGTTGCTTAGTTGTAGCTAGCTAGTACCTTGTGAGGTGAAGTGATCTAGTTCGAAAATAATCGCTAATAGACTTGTGCAGGGTGCTTGCTTGAAGTGAACTAGCTAGTGCTTGTAGTTGCTATTAGGGTCACGAATTGTACTAACTACTTTGCTCCATTGATTTGTGAATTGTAGAAAAAAATTATAGGCTATTGACCCCTCTAGACATCTAGATCCTTACAACGTGGTACTGAGAATAGAAGATCACATTATGTGCCATCAATACTTTAGAGTCGAATGTGAAATCATATGTGGTGGCATGGAAATGAGAGGGCTCAACTTGTAGCTTAGCGGATGACAGTGCTCGACAACAGTTTCGGTGGATCAAGTCGTGAAGTGGGTGGAGGTCGCAAGGCTAGTTGTGGTGATGGCAATGGAAGAGGGAATTGATTCATTCTTATGTTTCATATTTTTGAACTTAATGTTGTGGTGGACTATGCGATGTGATGGACAATATTGTTTAAATTTGAATTCAAATTTGGATTAATTTGTCTGAATTTGTGGTTTTGAGTATTTTTTTATTTCTATAAAGTACTAGTATTATTATTTGAATCTATGCCAGATTAAATAGAGATATATATAATATACCTAGACAATGGGAAAAATAGAACAGGAAATAGGGGCCCTGATTCGGGGCATCCTGGTGGAGTTGACCTCAAAAAATAAGTCTCTCAAAAATAGGGATAACTATTAAATCCTAAATTGAACCAAGCCATTATAAATCCAATGATTCTAAGAAATATCACAACTTCACAACTAATAGGACCAATGCCATTTTATATATCAGAGAACTACTTGGGTCCATGTGCAGACGGACAATATTTTTGTATGGACCAAAATGCCCTTGCCATCCCCTTCCTCCCCCTCCCCATCTTTCTTCCCTATGTGACATCGCAACTTTCACCCGTGCAACTGGCCGGCGAGCCCGACTATGAGAATACCAGCAGCGGCCTGCGGCACGTGGGTCTGACCGGCGAGCTCGGTGGGTGACGGAGCCGGCAAGCACGAACACCAACCACTAGGGACATTTGAACGATGGTCCTGGATCTCAACACTGAGGCCCTCGCAAGCCTTTGTCGTAGTGGCGTGCTGGTGGACAGCACACGCTCCTCCCCTTCCCTCGTGCGCGACTCAGTGCTATGTCATCGATGCGCCAGTATCTAGGGTGATGATGTCGGCACCCAAGACGACAAGCCGACCATCTTCACCGGAGGCGACGAGGGCATGGTCACTGTCGCGGGGTCGAAATCGCAGTAAGCATTGTTGTTCGAGTTGGTGTCAGAGTACGGTTCTCTGGTGGCTCAGGTGGACTCAAGAACACAAGAATCATAGAGAGGACGCAACGGTTTATCCTAGTTCGGGCCAATCGGTGCCCTACGTCCAGCGACTGATGATCCTTATACTCAAAAGCACCCAAAATCAGGGGGTTACAACAGGGTTGTAGAGAGATTTGGTAGGGGTTAACTATGTGCTAATCCTAAGGTTGCCTCACCGCCAGTGGAGCCTTCCCCTCGTCAGAGAGGAGGAAGACGACAGGATGCGGTGGAGGAGCTCTTGGTGCCCCTCTCTAGGTTGCCTTGCTCTCGATGCTGAGCGGAGGCCAAGGAATAAAATGGAATGTCTTCTATGATCGTCTGAGTTGCCTCCCTCCTAGGTCCAACCTTATCCCTTATATAACGAGATCGGTTGGGTACACGGTGGTTTGGGGAGGTGAGTCTATGGTCTACATGCGCCGGAGTCCAGGAGGGCCTTACAGCGACGCGTTGTGTACTGTGGCGGTGTCGTGGAGCCAAAGAAGCCTTGGGTGTCGTCCGGTTGCTCTGTTCTGACACTCTGCGTGTCAGGTTGTGTCGGCTTGGACCGGTTTCCCCCAGGTGGACCTTCTAGAGTCTTCTTGGCGGTGAAGGAGGTCGGATCTAGGGGCTGATGTGCGGGCCTAGGAGCCCCCGAGCCCCTGGAGGCCGCTGAAAGCTTTGTCTTCTTGTGTCACGCCCCGTGTGTGACCTTGTTGAGAAAGTGGTCGGCAATGTCGTGCCCAAGGGGCAGCGTCGGGGAGCCCCCGAGCCTTGGTAGCTCGGGTTGTGTCTTCTTGTGCCTAGGCCTTGGCTGGCATCGTTGCCACGGTATGAGCTAAGGGCCAGGTAGGAGTGTCAGCATAGATCAGGAGCCTCAGGGCTGAGGCAAGCCCCCGAGGCCCAAGCGGAGGTCGTGGCGTAGTCAGGCTCGTCAGGTTTCTTCTCCAGAGGGTGCGCATGAGCGTACCCGATGGGTATAGCCCCTGAGCCCCTAGGCGATCCTAGATTAGTCGAGTCGGGGGTCTTCTTCGTTTGGGAACTGTTGGACCCGAGGGTTAATATACCCATATGTTAGGATCTTGTCAGGTGCCCTCGAGCCCTTCATGGCCTCACTTGGCATGATGGCGATGAAGGGCTGAATTCGATCTTCTAGTTACCATACCCTCCTTGGCGGGGATGGCTTCCATTAACAAGGATGTTGTGCCCAGCTTGGGGCCTTCTTCTCTAATGCGATGGGTGTTGCTCGGCTATCAAGGCCAGGCGATGATGGTGCTGATCCCTTCGTGAGTCTATGTCGCACAGGTCTTCGACTCAAGCGAGGGCTCGGCGAACTCGTCTGGGAGTTGCCGACCTTAGGCCTAGGGGCGCCCTCCTTTTGATTGGAGACCTGTCGTGGGTCGGGTGATCGAGAGCATCTGGGCTCTGGCTCAAGGCCATCTAATCACCTGGAGCGCCACGCCCTTTTGACGGCTACGGTAGCAGGTCCTGATCCTCTCAAGCCGGCCTTCTGGGGCCGACCTTCTGCGGCCATAAACAAACCACTAAAAATGAATCATACAGTTCACTGAAGAGTGAAGACAAACCAATGACCATGCATTGTTGGAATGTGATTGGTTCAGCTAATCCCGAACTTAATTACGAGATTAATTAAACGTTAAGTTTTTTTTGGCCCACCCACTCATCATTAATATCCAACTAAATAAGAACTGCCGTGATCGGCGGCAACCGTTAGAATTCTAAGGATTCGGCCCCCTGTCTCATAGCGCAATTATAAATAAGAGAAGCACCCGGACGTCATTATGCTCTCTAATCCATGTGACTATTCACATAACCGGTCAATTAGGCGCCGGAGGGTCTAGGAAGGCCATCTACCCACATCCAAGTACTGTTGCAGATCTACATCGCGTTCTTCACCAACTAGGAGCATCAAGCCCCAAATCTGGTGAAGACTAAGATCTACTTCATCTACATCAACTTCTACATCAAGCACAGATCGGCATAGATGGCATCTACGGACTCTGGTTAGTCAATAAGATCTATTCTGCATAAGTTTGAGTTAGTGATCATGCTTAGGCTAAGATTAAGATCCTGTTATGTCTAAGTTTTATTTCAACATGCATGAATCACAGAGTCCACTGAAGACAAACCTGTTGTCATGACTCATGCAACTTGGCCATGTCAATCATTGTTCAGCTCTGGAAAAGTAGGAGGCCAAACCATCACCAAGGGACAGACATCAAACGGGCATCCATGACTCTGGGTTCCATTGTACACCTTCTCCACAGTCCTGCTTGAAACATCCAGGTAGAAGAGTTTTTGTTCTATCTCAAACAAGACAAACTCGGCATTATCTCTGACATCATTTACACTAAAAACGCTTGCCCTGAAAACCAGGTAGGATGCACGAGGTGACCAAAGGCATGACGCAGTCAGACTGTGTCAACAAGCTCCCAGTTGCCGGGGCGCTGTTGTCCGTTCTGTAGATCCAGACAGAAAGCTGAAAGTCCTCACTCACATGGATAAGATTAAACCCCGGGACCTCAGCACGCGATAACCCAATGTTTGCAGCATGAGATCTGTGCTTCACCCCTTCCGGAAGCTTGATCAAGAACAAGCTCGTAGAAGCCAAATCTATCCCGAGGATGTGATCTGCCATACAAATCCGGTAGACCTTGCCATATGCAAGCAGACCGAAATTGCGGCATGCCACTAACAGTTCCGGCAGATCCGCCCACAGTAGGACCTCTGAACAGCGGACCTGGTTCTAGTTTCCAGCTTGCAAGTCACAAACGTGTGCCTTGATTCCCCTAACACTGCGCGTCAAGGTCACCGAAGTGCACAAGAGGCCGTTACCACTATCCTCGGGGAGCAGCAAACCTTGATCAAAAACTGACCACAGCAAAGCATTATCAACATCATCGTCTGAGCTGTCGTCGTCGTCATCGTCGTCCTCGCCTTCATCATCATCATCAGGGTTCTCGGGCCATGGGAAGAAGGTTAGGCATCTCTCAGGGTACAGTGAGCTGCAGATGGCATAGCGAAATGTCTCGTCTTTTTCTTCTCCGGTGTCGTCCACAAGGGAGAGAATGACGCGACCGTTGCGGTAGTCGAAGAGGATGTCCACGCGGTACCCGATGTGGAGGGTGCAGCAGCGGCGGACGACGGAAGCGACCTCTAGGGGATGTGGGCGCGGCACGAAGCGCAGGAGTTCGTTGTCATAGAAGCCGAGGAGGCGGGGCGGGTGGAGGGCACGGAACCTGCGGAGGAAGTCCAGATCGGAGGTGACCCGGTACCATTGCTTGCAGATGGCGGCGACGCGGATGAGGCAGCTGGTGAAGCCGAGGCGGAGCAGGATCTCACGGAGGATGTCGTCGTTGCTGAGCACCATGCCAATCAAGGCTGCGGATGTAGCCACCCCCAGCTGAGAGAGCTTCCTGTCCTTGCTCTTCGGCTCCATCACGACGGCGACGGTGTAGGTCGGCGCGCGACTGAGGCGTGAGATTTTGGGGGAGGATCGGAGCATAGCAAATGGGGAATTTGGAGAGTGTCTCGTGGGGACCTGTGGTTGCTTACTTAGGTTGGCAAACCCTACTGCTCGGTGCTCCCGATGCGCCCTATGCTTATGCTGTGTGTGCCACGCCGCCAGTTTTTTTTATCGGCACGCCACCAGTTTCTAATACCTAAACTGCGGCGCCAACGGAGCCGTAGAGATTTCACAGCCGAGCAGCCTAGCAATATTAGGGTGGCCAGCAAGGCTGATGCCGAGGATGACAAATTAAGAAAGTAGGCAACGTAAGGAGGAAGATATGATGAGCCATCGCAGTAGTGGAAAGCATGTAGGAAGGAAAGTAGGTGAAAGAGATTCTAATTGAATCTGTCTATGCATCAATAGAGTGTTTTGGGGCCTAGAACACTCGTACTGCCCTGTCGCGGTGAGGTAGGATCTCGTCGGAGCTCTGCGGCCGTGGAGCTTCAACGAGACTCTATCGTGCCCATGGTAACCTCCTTCATCTCCTCCCCCAGCATCGTCATGGTCATGGTCACCCCCGCGCCCCAACCTAGCCCTACCACCTCCTCTATGTTGTCCGCTCCAGCGGCGTCACCACCGCTCTCTCCTACCCCATCACTTGGCCTGCCTGCCTACCAAAAATTTCATCTAAGCCCATTGGAGATGAAGAAGAGGGAGAGGAAGAGAAGAGAGAAGAATCGAGTGCTCTAACACTCAAGTGAGATGTAGCTTTTCTATTCTAATTAAGGTAACGATCGAGCATAATATGGGTTACTTCTATCAATCAGTTGAGCAACACATTTGTTTATCAACCTACCGCTTAGAGCAATTCCAAGAGACTTTGCATATCCTTTGTTCCTGAAAGTCTGCGATTGTAGGCCAAAAAAGAGATCCAATAGCTTCTCTATCTCATTTTCTTTTTATTACTCCATGCTTGCTCGTCATTCCAAGCTCACATGCACATCTCTCTATCCTAAGGGCTCCTATTCCATGCGGGTCCCCTTCTCACTTAGTGTTGGTGGCAACCTGAGATCGGTGTTCCAAGCTCACACGCACCTCCTGTGAGGATCACACTCGCCCTCTGAAACCTCTACTAAGGAGACGCGAGGGTGGAGGTCGACGATTACACACATGAGAAAGACATGAAACTGGCACTAGAAACAAAACGCAATAAATGATGGAGTAAATGGCAAAATCTAAATGATGGAGTAAATGGCAAAATCAATCTATCTCTCTTGTTACAGCCGCATGGTTCCAGTATTTATAGCCCACACCAGGATGCATAGTGAAATTATAGGCGCAAGGGAGTAGAGAGGGAATATTCCCTGTACAACGAAGGGAAATTTGAACATGTTGCACTTTCACTACTACAGAACTGACATCTAGTCCCGGTTGGGAACTGGTTTTAGTCCCGGTTTCCCAACCGGGACTAGCGTTCCGAGACTAAAGGTGGTGTTCTTTAGTCCCGGTTTGCCACAACCGGGACTAAAGATCCTCCTGGCTTAAAAAAAATAATGCCTCCCACCGTTGCGCCCTATGAGATTCGAACCCAAGACCTCATGCACTGTCTCGCGCGAGCTTACCACCCCACCTACACAACACATCTAACAATGGATGGGATGCTTTCCTTTTGAACTAACCCATCGGAGGACCTTTAGTCCGGGTTGGTGTTACTAACCGGGACTAAAGGGTCTACCTTTAGTCCCGGTTGGTATTACCAACCGGGACTAAAGGTTGGAGGACTTTTAGCCCCTGTTGGTGGTTCCAACCGGGAGTAAATGAACCTTTAGTCCCGGGGGCAAAAAATGCCGAGACTAATGCCAAATTGGGATATCGTTCACATGCACATCTCTCTATCCTAAGGGCTCCTATTCCATGCGGGTCCCCTTCTCACTTAGTGTTGGTGGCAACCTGAGATCGGTGTTCCAAGCTCACACGCACCTCCTGTGAGGATCACACTCGCCCTCTGAAACCTCTACTAAGGAGACGCGAGGGTGGAGGTCGACGATTACACACATGAGAAAGACATGAAACTGGCACTAGAAACAAAACGCAATAAATGATGGAGTAAATGGCAAAATCAATCTATCTCTCTTGTTACAGCCGCATGGTTCCAGTATTTATAGCCCACACCAGGATGCATAGTGAAATTATAGGTGCAAGGGAGTAGAGAGGGAATATTCCCTGTACAACGAAGGGAAATTTGAACTTGTTGCACTTTGGTCTCTACCATCCTCCTAAGGTCATGAGGCTTCCCTCCTTGCGGGGTCCTCGTTCTATCGTGCATCGAAGGTCCCCCTCAATGGGCTTGAGCATGTGCTATAGGTGAAGTCGGCAATGATGCCTAGGCTGCGTAACCTTCACCGCATGGTTAGTCCTCAAAACAAGCTTTGCGAAGTCATCTATTACCAGCCCCTTCGGGAAGAGGGGAGAGGGGGTCTGCACAACCTGAGGTCAGCGTCCGACATGATGGAAGCAGACCAAGACGGCCACAGGAGGACCTAAGTCCTTCTACGCCGCCACAGGTCCCGCCACCAGCGAGTAGTTCGATGGCGCTGATTGTGATGATTTCATGCAGTATGATGAGTTTGAGTGCGCCTATTGGCCTAGGGAGGTGGTTAGGTGGGTGTTGATTGTGGAGCAACAACAAGCACCAGCCACAAACAACAACAGGGAAAGGGAGCGAATATGTGGGAACATATACACTGCGTGAAATCAAGGGGAGGATCTTGATTTTAGTAACGACGGTTTTAATTGTTAAAGAATAGTTTTTCATGAAAGGAGATCCACATCACGGCTACCATTGTGGGATCTACCAAGCACCAATTCACCATAGAGGATGCCTTCTACCACATAGACCAAGAAGGGGATGGCAAGGCCGATCCAATCAAGAAGAAAATTGGGATAAAATAAAGATTTTGCTATGGAATGGAATTTATTTGGAAAGCCACTATTTTTAGAGAACCTCCAAAACCATGATTTAAGATCCAAAAATTACAAAGCCTCTTGGTGTTGCTCTTACAAATGTTCAATATTAGAGCTAGTCGTAGCACATTATCCTTGGAAATCCTATCTTTGTCATCATGATGCCTTGCTCTCATATCCATTCCTATATTTTCCTCATAACAACCCTCTATCACCATGGCAACTTGCTACCTGCTTGGTTCGTCTTGTGCACCACCATGGGCATCATATGCATACCACCATCTATATATAACTAACTTGGGCTAACCATATAACTCAAGAAAACCTTTGGAAAATTTTCATCCTCGCTATAAAAGTGAGGACTAGCTAGACACCCTCACTTGTATAATTCAAGTGTGGCGAGGGTATAGTGGCATGCATAAGGCATATTGGTTATTGGTGTGGCTAGCCTAAGGAGAAGGTTTTGTGGGGTTTTCTTCTAGCAAGGCCTTGTTATCATTAATTATCTTCCTTATATGATTATATAATGCTTTGCACTAAGACTCAATCATGGTGCGAGAACTTCCTTCTAGAATACACCTAATTTTTTTGCCTCCTGGGTAGTTCAATCAAGACACACAATAGTTAGACCACTAGTGAGGTCATTGTCCACCTCAGCCCCATTTATTTGACCTTGGGTTTGTCTTGATCAATCAACCTAGACACATAGGCTCTAATACTTTGTGCAGTCGGACCGCTAATATAGTAGCAGTAAGACCACTTATATTGACTCAGCACATGTGAGTCACTCTTTGATCCCTCTTGGGTCCATAGCTCAACTTGACCTAGACCCCCAAGCCACCACATGCACCAACAGCCTTTCCTATCCTTGTCCCACAACCCTTTCAATCTCATATATGCATTCTCTATCGTGAACAAAGGTAAGCATGACGGGAGAAAAAAACCTAGAATCTAATGCCCCAAATCTATCATTCATTCCACTCCATCCATGGAGATCATTGTAGTTTATTAGAGAAGCCTTCTTTCTTCAATATCATATTCACTGTGGTGGGAGCTAGGAGCCCTTCTGTACCCTCTTATTCCTTCTACTTAAATAGGCACCTTGTGCACAATTGAGTAACTACATCTACTTCCCTCCACTCTAACATATACAGGACCACTATCAGTGATCTTGCTAATACTTATGATTATTGTCCCTAGCCCTTCAATTTTATCTCCTTCATGCTAGGTTTATGACAAAGGAAAAGCCCCCTTTCACTAGAACAAATTGACCTTGAAATAAAGAACCTAGTACTTTTCATGATGAACAAAAAAAAGATAGCTCGATAATGTTCCACACTTGTCTTTCAACACTTCAAAACAAACCTCGCTCAACCAAAACCATGTGGCAAATCATCCTTTGGAATCTTAATGGTGTACCTCATCCAACTCTTTGTTGGGACACAATTAGACCATGTGTCCAAGAAATGAGACTACGTGGTCCACACTTAGCCACAGAACATGACCCCAAGATAAAAACCCAACATAGTTTGACCGTCATCATGTACAGCCAAACTAGTAAATTTTCTCTGGGGTGGCCCTATTTACATGGTTAGTTAGAACACACTCACACCAATTGGACCACACAACTTTAACCAAGCCAGTTTCGGTTCTATGCAACCTCGATGCTTAGGGTGGGCCCCACCATGCCCATAGTAGGTCGACTATCCTGCTTGACAGCCTTAGTGGCTCACTTCCTTCTTCCATCTTTTCCAAGGACTTGAATTAGCACTCCATCATTATTATGTTTCACCTCCCTAGCACCTTCTCATACCAAATGTTCCTTATTCTATCCTATGTATCCATGGTTAATACTGCATCATACACACTCTTGGAGGTCCTAAGATGTTGGGAAGTACACTCATCAAGTCATGCCATGAAGCCATAGGGCATTTCCCAAGTGGGCAACACTGTATGTTTATACATGTCACTAAGCTATATTTTAATGATTATATATCCTAGTTTAATAGTCTGCATTCTTGGGCTTCATTTCTCTAGATTTCAATACTTGAGTAAAACTTACTTACCATGTTTCTTCTTTTACAACTCACCTTTGCTCTGTTTCTCTTATGCAATTACTTACTCTTGCTATGTTCATTCCATGTATTTTTTATGCATGTTGTGCCACATGCTTAACTGCTAAGAACTTTGACTAGTAAGCTAGACCAACTTTTGGTAGGTAGAAGTCAAGAGGTGCATATGTCTTCATCACTCATGAGCTATAAGACGTTCCAAATAATGTTGAATGCTTGCTATTGATGAAGCATGAGCCTTGTTGGATAAGGAATGGAGGCTAGAGCTAGTGGTTGGGTCATCTTGGAAGAGGGATCCATTTAGCATGATTAGGCCAGAGCTAGTTTCATTTTGTTGTATAGATCTTGATCACCTTTCCACGTTCATGTCATATATGAAATTTACAAGCCTAGCTACATGTGCTGACCCAATCACTTGGTGGATTCAACGTGCTTTGGGATGACATGCAACTAGTGGTTCTAGTCCACCTATCTACTTCGATCATTCATTGAGCATTGCTTGTCAAGAACATGAAAGGTGAAAGGATCTATTGATAGCTAGATGGGGTGCATAGCCTATTAAAATTGTCTACAAAGACAACAACATTAGGCAAGTTGATGACTACAGTTGACAATCCAAATAGCCACTCTTGCAAGCCTATTCATTTCAATGCAAGCCTTCCTACACAATTCTAGTAGTGAGTTTAGCTAACACAACTATGTCACACAAAGCTGCTCGAGGCTACAACTACAACTAGTGAGCTACACTAATAAAAAAACTAAACTACTCTACTCACTAGAGAGCTACTACTAAACATACTACAATACAATCACAAGTATGGAATGTAATTGCAAGTGTAGTAGAAGGCAAACCAATGAAGGCAAGTGACATGATGATTTACCTTGAGGTTTAGTTGCTTGTCGGCAACCTACATCCTTGTTGAGGCACATTTAGGCTGTAGCTTCACTAGCCTCGTGAGCACACAAGCTTGAGCCCTATGGCGTTGGTACTAGTGTGAAGTTGGCCAATCACCAAGAACCCCTCTAAGCCTCTTTTGATTCCAATAAGGTTACTCTTTGCGATTCTCCCATGGGGATGAGCACAAAGCCCCTCAAAACCCACTGACCAGAGCCCTCACATAATCACCAAATAGTGCTCAACGATCTCCACAAGCACCAACCCATCTAGGCGGTAGCAACCACCATTGGTAACAAGGTTCCTTAAGCGAGAACAAATCCCCTAGTTCCACAAGATGCAAACACCCTATTGCAATGCACTATAACTCTCCCAATCTCACACAAATGCAATCTCAAGCTATGCAAGTGAGTTGGAGGTGTTGCACAAGCTCTATGTATGCTCAAGTATCAGCCAAGGGTGCCAAGTGGTGTCAAATGGCTGGCCACCCAAGTATATAGAGAACCAAGCAACCAACTAGCCATTGAAAATATTTTTGCATAGAAAACGTATGTACTTGAGCTCATGACATATGCACTAAAGCTCATATTGAAGGGCTCCTACAGTGCTCCTAACAGCTCAAAAACTAACCATTAGGGCACCAAACATATCCGGTGAAGGCAACGCCCCAAACTCATTGGAAAACATGCTCTCTGGACCATCACTCTGGTGTGCACTCCAGTGCAACACCAGAGGTATCTGGTGAGTGTTATCTCAGTAAAACCTAAAATCATGCTCTTTGGTACAATGTCCTGATGCGTACTCCGATGCCTCTCCGAGCATCTTTGGTGAGTGCCCCTAGTCAAGCCTATGGTTTTGTAGTGTCCCAAGCGCATGTTTCGATGCATGCACTCCGGTGCACACGGGAACACAAGGTGTCAGCGCTGATTTTTAAGTAGAAAACCATAGTCATAGCATGCTAGATTAGGGACTCTCTGCCCCACCGGACCTTTTCAGTGAGTTCAAAAACTCATCAATCAGTAGCTCGTCTCACTTATTTTGCAAGCGTTCTAACTTCAAGTGTGTTCATCCTCTGTACACAAACACTTGAGCACCGAATTAGCATTTTTCAAGATGTTTTCAAAAACATTTTCTCTTGCTTCTCACCATGTCACTAGGCCTAATATATAGGCAAATAATGTCATCACATAATGGCACTAGATAACAATAAACACTTTAGAGCTCCCCTTTTATAGTACGGTTGTCCATTCTAAACCCGACCGTGTACTCTTTCACCTTGGCTAGCAAAAGCAAATCCCTAACATTATACCTTTGCCTTTGGCCTTGCTTCCCACACCATCTTCTCTCCATGGATGAACACTTTCTTAATGTGGTCATGAATTCCATATCCTAAGCCCTACTCATCACCATCAAGTAGACCCTAGTAGCTAAACAAACTCATTGAAAGCATTAGTCCACATATGGTTGGACTCCATTACCAAAACCAAACTAGGGCTTTCAAAAGGTTGATTCATGAATTGATTTTCCTATGTGGCCAAGGGTACGAATGCTTGTCTTATATTTGTATGGGAAAATTAGTACACCAATGCATGCAGGTTTTTTGAATCAATTCCAATTATCACACTCTAAGTTATGAGCACACTCTTGGTGTTTATCCTCGTATGGTTTCAAGTTAGGTTTGTCAAAGATTGAGCTCATGGTGTCTATTAATAGTTTAATTATGAAAGTCTCTATGCTTATTCAAATATCATATGCACACTTTTTTGCTTTTAACCACTTTATTCCATGCACCTAATCTTATGCAAATTCCCTAGAACAACATTCCATGTCATTTAGTATACTTTGATTATGAATAACCATGTAGCCTTGTTTCTTCTTTGAGTAATATCCAAAGGATTTCTCATAACAAGGGTGTTTCTTGTATTTTTTTTACTTAAGTGGCTTTGCACCTTTTAGAACACATAGACATCAAGAGAGACCTTATTTAGACATGACAAATGCATGCAACAACCTCATGTTTCTATACCTTTATTTTACATAGCCTTTCTATGCCATGAAATTTTGTGTACCTAGTAAGGAGCATCACTTTGTTTATGGGTTAAATGGCTTGTTTTCTAGTTGGTTAAGACATAATTATGGACATGCTTTTAATTATTCTTGTGTTAGTCCATGACATGGCATTGCTTGTGATGTTTCTTATGACCTTGGGAGATTGTTACATCATTGATAGAAAGTGGCAACATTGTTTTTATTTTCTAAGGGTGTCATAATCATTGGACTAGCATTTGCATCATGCCAACCCACATGATGAGTTTAGATTTTTTGCATGGTGTGACCAAGTCATGGAATCCGAAGTACATGCTTGTTAACCCTTTAGGATCCAAGACTATGATTTCTTTGCCCTCTTATGTGTAGCTACATGGGCATAGGGTAGAGAACATAGTTTAATGAACCTTAAACTTTGGGTAATCAAGACTTGATGGTTATTTCCACTTTTTCAATAAGGCTTCCAAGAGGCATGTACTTATTGTTGTGCCCACAGGTAATTTGTGAGCTATCATATGCCCTCGAACTATGTATTCATCTGATCTTACTTTTGGTATTTGATGGATATATCTATATGCTCATTTTTTATATCTACTACATGTACCATGCTTTATCTCTATATAGCTTCCATTTGCACCTTGTTGACATTTTTGGTAGCCAAGTTATTTTTTCATGTAACTGGTATTGTGATACAAGCTTTAATCCTTCACAATTGGTATCATCATTGCATCATGTAGCACAAATTGAGATTTATCTTGCATTTTGGCTTGGCTTTGCTTGGCTTGTCTTTGGGTTGCAATTTTGCCCTTGAGTTTTATCTTTTGTTCAATTGGTGTTTGAGATTTTTATTTATTTATTTACCTTTTGTTTCCTAGTTTTGTTTCACTAAGTTTCTTTTGTTGATGGGGGTTCATCATCTTTGGACGGGAAGTTGGTTAAGTAGTCTTGTGCTTGATACTTCAGTTGGATTCAACATTCTATATGTTGTCTCCACTCTTGGATTTCCACCTCCTTAGGGATTTTTCATTCACTATAATTTTTTTTGTTCCACAAGTGGTATGTTTTTAACCCTTCAATTGTTATCCCTTATATTATACACCATTGTGTCCTTTTTGTTGTTCTAAGGATACGTTTGAAGCATCCTATGTGCTTTTTTTATCTTGAGCTAATAAATCCCATCTCTTTTAGCATTTGCACCATATATCATATGTGAATCATGTATGTCCATAACATTTTATTTTGTAGTGAAAGTGCATGTACCACATGTCCTTGCTTAGTCTCACTTTGATGCTTTGACATAAACTTGTCAAGTTAATCGTGTTTTGTTAATTGAACAAAAATTACATAATCTTGAGGACTTGATAATATGACACTTTTCTTCTAGCTAGGTTCATGTGAGAAGTTGTGCACATTCGAACATATCGTTTACTTATTATAGTGCTTTTCCTAGTACTGAATGTGATTTGTTGTCTACCCATAAAGCTTTCTATACTAAACCACATATAATGACATTCTTGTTGTGATCCTTATGTTCAACACAAGAAACAAATAGAGGTATATTTTATTCTTCTTGAGGTTGTTGCACCTTGCCTTATGCATTGATGATGTTACCTTTTATCGCTAGAAAAACAAGTAAAGCTAAAAATGATTTTGATCATAAGAATACAAGTTCCATGCCTACTCATGCTTTACAATCTCTATCAATACTTTGATCCCAAAATGTTTTATTTCTATCCCCAATACATAGTTCTCAAAATTTCCTATTCCTATGTCAACTTTTTAGATGTGGGTTCGAGAATAGGAACTTATGGAACTTAGTTTTTTTCTTGACATGATTAAGACTTGGTTGGTTAGATAGATGGCCTTCCAAAGGCATGCTTGACATTGTAATAAGTTCTTTGACTACTTTGTGAGCTACTATACACTCATGTGTTTCACATTACCATACATTCATTATTTGTGGTTTAAGATGAGATGTTTCATTATATTGTCACATGAATACCCTTGAAAATTCGATCATGTTATGAATTTATCATCCATTTCATTCTTAGTGTAATTTTAGTCATGACTAATTAACATGATTGTCCTTAAGTGAATAGACCATGATAACTCAAATACATGTATCTCCTCATTCTCCCTTGAGTTAATTGATTATTCACTCAGGGGAACTCAAATGCTTCTTTTTGACAATCCTTTCTATTTTCTTTTGGGGACAATTATTCATTCACATTATTATTTATATTATTAATCCAGTGGATCACAATTCTGAAAAAATAGATCTTTGAGGTAATTGTTTTTGTGGTAATTGTAATGAGAATCAAGTCATCGACTGTTGGAATAAATGGGCTTGGCCCAATAGAATTTCTGAAATTCCCATGAAGAAATCTCAGAGGCCCATTCATGTGTGAGCTAAGAGAGGGGGAGTGAGAACCTTTAGTCCCACCTTGCTTGTGGAAGTGGAGGTAGCCATACTTAAATATGTAAGTCCTCTCCACTTCCTTAAGTATAGTGTGAGGAGGAGAAAGAAAGCCCACATGCGCGCACGCTCGCTCAACTCATGGGCGGGGCAGGGCAGGGCGAAGGGCATGTGGCACCTGCGTGAATGGTCTGCCGAAATTCTAGCTCCTCGTTAGTTTTAGTTTTTGGTTACTTGGCCTTCATTTTGTAGATAGAAGTCCAAAACGGTTTAGAACATGATCGCGACACGAAATCCAATTAGATAGGCCTATATAAACAACCTATCGGCCATACCACAACGAATCTAATCGAGCTAGGGTTTTTGCCTCTTCTCACTGCCGCCGTAGTCTCTCAATCCCAACCGCCTGCATGCACCGGCGATCGGGAGAGCAGGTCTCCGAAACCCTTGTCCTTGTGATTGTGCACCTGAAGAGGACGAATAAGGTTTCTGAGAAGCGCTCTTTGCGCGACTGCTCCCAACTTCCACGATGGCTCGTCTTCCAAAGGCTATGTCGGGACATCATCTCCACCACCAGCAGGCTCGTCGCATCTTCAATGGAAACTTTCCTCCACCACTCATCGACAACTTCGTACCACCATCAACAACAGCGTCTCCACCTGTGACGTTGTCTCCCTCTGTAGTCGAAAGGTACACACCCCGTGATCCAATATCTCTGTCCATGTTGTTCAATCTGGCTAGTATGCGAGCAATGCTCATACTAGTATTTGTGTTCATGATGTTTAATCATACTAATATACGAGCTATTCTTATATTAGTTTTTGTGTTCATGTTGTTTAATCTGAATAGTACACGAGCTATGCTTATACTAGCGTATGAGATTGTTATGATTTATGTTATGGTTTTAATCTAGAAATTGTCTATTTTCTCTACAATCCAAAAACCTTATTGTAGGCCTTTTCCTGATTTAACTATGGCTGGTTTTGCTGATGCGCTGAGGCCGGAAAAGTTTTCTAGTGC
Organism: Miscanthus lutarioriparius; assembly: GCA_904845875.1. Taxonomy (NCBI): domain Eukaryota; kingdom Viridiplantae; phylum Streptophyta; class Magnoliopsida; order Poales; family Poaceae; genus Miscanthus; species Miscanthus lutarioriparius. Next base: position 126,516,459 of record CAJGYO010000007.1, on the reverse strand, counting down.
GCACTTTAAAGAGGTGGCAAGTCAAGGTCACACTCTGTTTAGAGACCATGAAAGTGTTCTGGATTACTGCTGGCATGCCCAAGGGAAATATCTATGAAGAAGATCAGAGAAGATTCCAGAAAGCCAACAATATCTCTAGAGGAGCAGTCTTAACATTCTTGCTGACCATCTGCTAGATGCAAACTGGCATATACAAGATGGGAAGGCATTGTGGGATCATCTGAATGCTACCTTCGGTGCATCAGATGCAGGCAGTGAGCTATACATCATGGAGAGCTTTCATGACTACAAGATGGTTGGTAACCAATCTATAGTCGAGCAAGCTCATGAGGTTCAGCGCATAGCAAAGGAACTTGAACTCCTTAAGTGTGTCATACCCGACGAGTTTGCGGTTGGATGCATTATTGCCAAGTTTCCTCCTTCATGGAGGGGCTTCGACACAATTCTCAAACACAGGAGACAGAAAATATCAGTTAAAAATCTGATATCATCTCTTGACGTTGAGGAGAAGGCTCAGGCTAAGGACAACACTGAGAAGGGGAACGAGGGTCATTCTAGCGCCAACTTGGTGCAGAAAAATCCACACAACAAGAATGACATGTAATTTGGAATGGAGGGGGGTTATTTTATATTATTCCATGTTGCACCGACCTCATTCTTTCCCATGCCTACTAGGCTTAATTCCATCTTCCTCTAGCTCGTCAGTATGTGTGTTGCTCATCTCAAATAGCACTTGTCTTAATTTTTACATGTGGTAGTTATTAATGATTTTGTTAGACAGTTAATTTAGTTTGTGATTCAATCTGGTGCTCTATCACTTTGTCTTGTAGCTAAATCAAACCCTGTTTGCATCAAATTTTATTTTATTTTAGGTGATTCATAGATCTTGAAATTTTGAATTAATCTTCGGTAATCATTTACCCCTTCTTATTGCCTATCTTGTATGAATGGATCGCATACAATGTTTTACAGCGAAGAAGAGCTCGTGCAATGCACGAGGGCTTTCAGCTTGCTCGCTTCCTCCCTTGTTCAACGGCCACTAGTTTAAGTTCGAACCTTGTACACATGGAGGCGCCAGCAATAGTTGTGGTTGAATGGCTAGCCCTGAATAACGGGGTGCATGCTGTGCCGCCTGCCAGTAATCCGCTGTTATGTTTATATATATCTCCGTTCCCAAATTAAACAATGACTAATCTTAGCGCTAGCCCATCATCATGTCAGGTGAGCTTCCATATATCATTCCACCCCGTAGCTCCGCCTGTTGCACCAAAATTCAGAGCTGACACCGTGGTTCAGTTTTTGGGTAGATAATAAACAAAAAAAAAGGAGAGAGATGGCACTGTCTCGCCGCATGGGCGCCGCACCATTCTTCGTCATACTTCTCGTCATCGTCGCGGCAGGTGATCTTCGTCATCAGTTCTTGGCCGGTGTGTCAAGCTTTGAAAGTATTATGGAATGAATATGTATCCGCCGTGTGTGTGTGTGTGTGTGGTGTGCAGAGACGGCGACGTCCAGGGTGGTCGTGGAGGAGAAGCACTGCCTGTCGCAAAGCCACGCGTTCAAAGGCCTGTGCTTGAGCGACACCAACTGCGAGAGCGTATGCAAAACGGAGAAGTTCACAGGCGGCAAGTGCAAGATCGACGGCGTCTCGCGCAAGTGCTTCTGCAAGAAAGACTGCTAGGGAATGACCGGCGGTACGGCAACAAATAAAGATTTGTCAAGCCCAGCAGTCGATCACGGCGTCACGTCAGCCTGTTGATTTGTTCCTCGCCGTCTCTGAGAGGCCATGGTCGCCGGCCGGCGGGTTCCTCCGTGCTGATCTGGTTGCAGCTGCCGTACGTTTGGTTTACTGCATGTGCGTGCGGTCATGCATATAATAAATAGACTATGATGCTCTTGTACGTTTTAGTATGGGTTGTTCGTTATTTTCTAGTGTACTCTATTTGCGAAACACGTTGTAGTTAACGTAAGTATGTATTTGCTTTGCGTGGAGGCCAACGATTTGCCTTGATTGTACAAAAAAATCATATATGTTTGTGATGAGTATCTGAAATGAAATGAGGGCAATGCAACCTTTCATGCTTGAGCCATGCTCGCTTCTTCTTTTAGAAGCAATCACTGCTACATAATTGATTTTTAGGGGCGGCTCGTAACCCTTTGTAGGGGCGGTTTGGCCAGCCGCCCCTACTGAACCGTCTCTACAAATCATGTATTTGTAGGGACGGTTCCCAGGTCGCTCCTACAAATCGATTTGTAGGGACGGCTGTAGTACCAGCCGCCCCTACAAATACCTATTTGTAGGGGCGGTTCAATCTAAAACCGCCCCTACAGTACGTTTTCCTTCCAAAAACCATTCAAATTTACAATTCAAAATTGTGTTGCCGAATGTCCCGCGACCAACGTTCCGAACCGCGTTCGCGTTGCCGAACGCCCCGCGACCAACGTTTCGAACCGCGTTCACGTTGCCGAACGCCCCGCGACCAACGTTCCAAACCGCGTTCGCGTTGCCGAACGTCCTGCGACCGTGACTACAAGCACAAGAGTATTATATAAACTACAATTACAAGTCCAATTCACAAGAATATATACAATCTATCATTAAATATACAAATTCCATACACATTGTTATCAACGTCCTAAAGCTAGCCTTTCAGTCTCACGAAGGTATTGGTACTGAGGATTTGTACCTAACTCAAACTCTCGGTCACGGTAGGCGCCTTTGACGTGTACAATCTGGTCCAATATGAAGTTGCAAAGGTCGCCGACGAGCTCTAAGAGTTGGTCATCCTTGTATGGGTCTTTTTTCATTCCTTTCTCTTCTCTCCACTACAAGAGAACAAGTTTCGGTTTAGTATTTCATACCATGTATAAAGTTTTTATACTACGGGTGAAGAGGTTCAAACTTACCCTTAAGGGATGTCTCCTGTAAGCACCGATGTTACTCATCATAGAACATATATTGTATCCACAATGTACACTCCCAGACTTCTGCTTGGGGCACTGTGTGTTTTGCATATGAAAATATTAAGTAATGCTTTTGACAGCCATGTAACGGAGTACTGAAGAAGTAAGTTACACTTACCGCACATAGTGTTTTTATAGCTAGCTTTTCCTTTCTTGCTGGATCATGCCTTCCGTGATGATTAGTGACATAGAACCTAAATGCCATGTTCGAATTATTTTAGCAAATACAACTTGTTAGAATCCAAAAGTGAATGTTACAAATACGTATGCAAACATATAAGCTAATGAGGATTGTCGATATGTATACATCTTGAGAATCGATATGAAGTCTTTGTATGTCACCGGGTCCCTATCTATTGAATCAAAGACCCATGCCATGATCCTCCCGACATTGACGGCTGTGTCCATGTGCTCCTAAATTGAACCAAGCCATTATAAATCCAATGATTCTAAGAAATATCACAACTTCACAACTAATAGGGCCAATGCCATTTTATATATCAGAGAACTACTTGGGTCCATGTGCAGACAGACAATATTTTTGTATGGACCAAAATGCCCTTGCCATCCCCTTCCTCCCCCTCCCCATCTTTCTTCCCTACATGACATCGCCACTTTCACCCGTGCAACTGGCCGGCAAGCCCGACTATGAGAATACCAGCAGTGGCCTGTGGCACGTGGGTCTGACCGGTGAGCTCGGTGGGTGACGGAGCCGGCAAGCACGAACACCAACCACTAGCGACATTTGCACGATGGTCCTGGATCTCGACACTGAGGCCCTCGCAAGCCTCCATCGTGGTGGCGTGCTGGTGGATAGCACACGCTCCTCCCCTTCCCTCGTGCGCGAGATTGTTGCAGCCACAAGCATGACTCATTGCTATGTCGTCGATGCGCCAGTCTCTGGGGTGATGATGTCGGCACCCAAGATGACACGCCGACCATCTTCACCGGAGGCGACGAGGGCATGGTCGCTGTCGCAGGGTCAAAATCGCAGCAAGCATTGTTGTTCAAGTCGGTGTCAAAGTATGGTTCTCTGGTGGCTCGGGTGGACTCAAGAACACAAGAATCATAGAGAGGACACAACGGTTTATCCTAGTTCGGGCCAATCGGTGCCCTACGTCCAGCAGCTGATGATCCTTATACTCAAAAGCACCCAAAATCGAGGGGTTACAATAGGGTTGTAGAGAGATTTGGTAGGGGGTTAACTCTGTGCTAATCCTAAGGTTGCCTTGCCGCTAGTGGAGCCTTCCCCTCATCGGAGAGGAGGAAGATGACGGGATGCGGTGGAGGAGCTCTTAGTGCCCCTCTCTGGGTTGCCTTGCTCTTGATGCTGAGCGGAGGCCAAGGAATAGAATGGAGTGTCTTCTGATGATCATCTGAGTTGCCCCCCTCCTAGGTCTGACCTTATCCCTTATATAACGAGATAGGTCGGGTACATGGTGGTTTGGGGAGGTGAGTCTACGGTCTACATACGTTGGAGTCTAGGAGGGCCTTGTAGCGACGCGCTGTGTACCGTGGCGGTGTCGTAGAGCCGAAGAAGCCTTGGGCATCGTTCGGCTACTCTATTCTGACACTTTGCGTGTCAGGCTATGTTGGCTTGGACCGGTCTCCCCTAGGTGGACCTTCTAGAGTCTTCTTGGCGGTGAAGGAGGTCGGATCTAGGGGCTGACGCGCGGGCCTAGGAGCCCCCAAGCCCCTGGAGGCCGTTGGGAAGCTTTGTCTTCTTGTGTCACGCCCCGTGTGTGACCTTGTTGAGAAAGTGGCCAGCAATGTCATGCCCAAGGGGCAGCGCTGGGGAGCCCTCGAGCCTCGGTAGCTTGGGGCATGTCTTCTTGTGCCCGGACCTTGGCTGGCGTCGTTGCCGCGGTAGGAGCTAAGGGCGGGCAGGAGTGTCGGCGTAGATCAGGAGCCTCAGGGCTCAGGCAAGCCCCCGAGGCCCAAGCGGAGGTCATGGCATAGTTAGGCTCGTCAGGGTTTCTTCTCCAGAGGGTGCGCACGAGCATACCCAATGGGTATAGCCCCTGAGCCCCCGGGCAATCCTAGAGGAGTCAGTCTGGGGGTCTTCTTCATTTGGGAACTATTGGACCTGAGGGTTAACATACCCATATGTTAGGATCTTGTCAGATGCCCTCGAGCCCTTAATGGCCTCACTTGGCTTGATGGCGATGAAGGGCTGAATTCGATCTTCTGGTGACCAAACCCTCCTTGGCGGGGATGGCTTCCATTGACAAGGATGTTGTGCCTAGCTTGGGGCCTTCTTCTCTAATGCGATGGGTGTTGCTCGGCTATCAAGGCTAGGCGATGATGGTGTTGATCCCTTCATGAGTCTATGTCGCATAGGTCTTTGACTCAAGCGAGGGCTCGGCGAACTCGTCTGGAGTTGCCAACCTTAGGCCTGGGGGCGCCCTCCTTTTGATCGGAGCCTGCTATGGGTCAGGTGATCGAGAGCATCTGGGCTCTGGCTCAAGGCCATCTAATCACCTGGAGCGCCATGCCCGTTTGACGAGCTACGTTAGCAGGTCTTGATCCTCTCAAGCCGGCCTTCTGGGGCCGACCTTCTATGGCCATAGATCGAGGTGCGGGGAGCGTGCTGAGCCTTGGATGGAGGCCCTCATTGGGCCCACCACTCAGCGGCTCCCTCCCCAACTCTAGGGAGTTGGTTGGTTTTTGGGGATGCGTCACCCGAGTGCCCGTCGATTGGGGGTTCGGGTTGCTCTGTCTGGGGAGCTGGCGCAGCCCTCGAGGCCTCTAAGGCCTTGAAGTCTTTAGGGGCTTGGATGAGCCTTTAGCTTAGGGTTGTTGTTCCCTCGGTAGGCTAGGCTACCATGACAATAACCTCGGTGGCCAAGATAGTCGTGCTGTGCTACTAGCGGGTAAGTCCGTGAGAACCCCAAGTTTATGGTCGTTCCGTGCCTTGGTCATGTCCCCCAGGGGGAGATTCTTGGCTTCTCGGTTGAGCCACTCATATAGTTCCTGAGCCCATCTTTCGGTGCTCGGGGGCTCACTGCCTCCCTCAATGGGTCACCACGAGAGGCTCGAGGCCAATACTCGAACATCGCTCTTCCAGACAATCAGGACACTTCTAGGTGTCCTGGCTACAACCACGTGGGCTCATCTCCCGAGCATCCCTCGCACTTTGGTATTGCCCTAGGGCGACCTTGAAGCTCGAGGGAGCCGGCCTTAAACCCCAGGCGGCGCCCCTTCTAGGGGGACATCGCTTCCGCCCCACTGAGGGGCGGCTCATGCTAGGGGGTTAGAGGTACGATTATTGAAAAATAGGAAGGAACAAGCTATAGATAAAAATGATGTAGCGGTTTGATGTTCCACCCATTGCCGTACTCCTTCCCCGCCATGGTGCTAATCTTGTAGGCGCCGGCTGGATCACCCATGAGATATGGAAGGGACCTTCCCAAGGCGAAGATAGCTTGTGGCCCCTCTTGGACGGGGTGGTTCTACGAAGGACAAGATCACCTACAACAAAGGAAAACTCATGTACCCTCCTGGTGTGATAGTGGCGAAGTCCCTGCTGGTAGCCGACAGATCGCACCATGGTGGTGTTCCGCACCTCCTTGAGCATGTCGATGTCCAGTTGGCGTTGTTCCTCGGCTCGTTGCTCATCATAGAAGTGGACACATGGGGCATCAAAGTCGAGGTCAGAGGGGATGACTGCCTTAGCCCTGTAGACAAGGAAGAAGGGGTGTACCCCATTGAGCGGTTCACACTTGTCCTCAGGCTCTAGAGTGGGGAGGGGAGTTTGTCCACCCATCATCCGGCATGAATCTTGAGCTCATTGTAGATGTAGGTTTTGATCCCCTAGAGGACCAGCCTATTGGCATGCTCAACTTCGCCATTGGACTCGGGGTGATAGACCGAAGCCTAATCCACCCGAATCCACTAGGAGTCACAGAAGTATAGGAATTTGTGACCTATGAACTGGGTACCATTATCAGTAATAATGCGATTGGGGACTCTGAACTTATGGATAATGTCTTGGATGAACTCGGTCGCCCGCTTTGACTTGAGGTTGACAATGGGTCAGACTTCAATCCACTTGGTGAACTTGTCGATGGCGACTAGAAGGTGGTCGAAGCCTCCGAGGGCCTTCTTGAATTCCCTGACCATGTCGAGGCACCAGACCATGAATGGCCAGGTGATGGGGATCGTCTGGAGCACCTGGGATGGTAGGTGGTACTGGCATCCCTTGCAGGTCTTGAAGAGGTCCCGGGCGTCGGCGAGGGCGATCGGCCAGTAGAAGCCGTGCTTGAAAGCTTTCCCCACGAGGGCCCATGGCGCCGCATGGTGCCCGTAGACGCTACCGTGGATGTCGAGGAGCAACTTCCATCCATCCTCTGGGGTGACTCACCATAGGAGCACCTCAGAGGTGCTCTAGCGATAGAGCTGTCCATAGAGGACTCGGTAGCACTTGGCATGCCAAACAGTCTATGGACATCGGCGATGTCGATGGGGAGGATCCCCCACTTGAGGAAGTCAAGGAAGGGTGTCCTCCAATCTTCTGATGCCTTGGATGACCGGATGGAACTCTCGCCCGGCGCGTTCTCGATGTCATGGTGGGCTAACTCCAGACTTGATGGAGGAACGCCCTGGTGTTCCGGAGTGTCGGTCATCGGCTCTGGGGTCACCTCGGGGCTTCAATAGGTAGGCCGCCGCCCGCCCCACCAGAGGCAGCCAACTCTTGCCTTGTGCGCTTCATGGGGCACACCGGATGGGTCAGGGAGAGCACTAGCTAGTGGCTTAGTGCCCCACCGGCTGCGCATGGTGACCACAAGCATGCACCCCTAGGAGACGGAGCCCCTTCGGCGACGCAGGTCGAGGTCGAGATGGTGCCGGCCGGGGCCGGCATCTTGCCCTCCTCAAGGTGGATTGATGGGATGTCAAGGATGTCGAGGAAGACCTCGGCTGGTGGGGGCTTCCAAGAGGATGCCAGCTTTGCTAGGAAGTTGGCTTCCTCATTGTCCCATCAGAGGACGTGATGGAGCTCGAAACCGTCGAACTTGTCCTTCAATCTCTGGACCTCCACATAGTAGGACTCCATCCTCATGTCATGGCAGTTGACTCCTTCATGACCTAGTTGATAACTAGTTTGGAGTCTCCTCGCATGAAGAGGCGTCAAGCACCGAGCTCGACAGCCACCCAAATGCCATGGAGGAGCACCTCGTACTCTACAACATTGTTAGTGGCCCAGAAGTGAAGTTGAAGGGCATACCTTAGTTTGTCACCGCTAGGGGACATAAAGAGGATCCCCGCGCCCGCTCCTTCGAGGGTGAGGGAGCCATAAAAGTACATGGTCCAGTACTCTGCCTTGACGGGGCGGTGGGGACCTACTCCTCAGTCCACTCTATAATGAAGTCGGTGAGGGCTTGAGACTTGATCATGATGCGGGGGGGCATAGGTGATGTCAAGGCCCATGAGCTTGAGCCCCCACTTAGTGATGCAGTCGGTGGACTCTCGATTGTTGATGACGTCTCCCAAGTGCTGGAAGTAACGACCACCATGGGGTGGCTATCGAAGTAGTGCCATAACTTGGGCTTGGTGATGAGCATGGTGTAGACGAGCTTCTAAACTCTCAGATAGTAGGCCTTCGAGTCAGAGAGGACCTCGCTGATGAACTACAATGGATGTTGGACCTTGAGGACATGGCCTTCCTCCTCGCGTTCCACCACCAGAGCCACGATGATAATGTGCGGGGTGGCGGCGCTGTAGAGGAGCAGAGTCTCCCCCACTAAGGGGGAGGTCAGGACAAGAGGTGTAGTCAAGAAGTCCTTTAGCCTCGCGAGTGCTTCCTGAGCCTCCTGCGTCCACTCAAAGTGCTCAGATTTCTTTAGGAGCTTGTACAGTGGCATACCTTGTTCCCCAAGGTGGGATATGAAGCGGCTGAGCGCCTCCAAGCACCTAGTGAGCCTCTGGGCTCCTTTTAGGTTCTTCACCGGCTCCATGTCCATGATCGTGGAGATCTTCTCGGGGTTGACTTCGATGCCATGCTCGGAGACGATGAAGCCCAAGAGCTTCACTGCGGGGACCCCGAACACGCACTTCTCCGAGTTAAGCTTGATGTGGTTGGCGCGGAGGTTGGAGAAGGTTTCCTTCAGGTCATCGATCAATTGCGCAGCTGTGCGAGACTTGACGACAATGTCGTCGACGTAGACCTCCAAATTGTGGCCCATCTGCTCCCTAAACACTTCTGCATGCACCGTTGGAAGGTAGCCCCCGTGTTTTAGAGGCCGAACGACATCGAAGTGTAACAAAAAGCATCGAACGGGGTGATGAACAAGGTGGCCAGCTGATCGGAGGGATCCATTGCAACCTGGTGGTACCCGGAGTACGCATCCAAAAGGCAGAGGGCCTCACAGCCGGTGGTGGAATTGACCACCTGGTCAATTCGAGGAAGGGGAAACGAGTCATTCGGGCAAGCCTTGTTGAGGCCGGTGTAGTTGACACACATCCTCCATTTTCCGTTCTTCTTCTTGGCCAGGACAGGGTTGGCTAGCCAGTTTAGGTGCTGGACCTCCCTGATGAAGCCGGCGGCCAGGAGCCTGGCGAGCTCCTCACCATTGCCTTGCGCTTCTCTTCGTCGAAGCAACGGAGGCACTGCTGCACTAGCTTGGCGTCGGTCTTGATATTGAGGCGACGCTCGGCGATCTCGCGAGAGATGCCGAGCATGTCGGAGGGCTTCCACGTGAAGATGTTGGCGTTGTCTTGCAGGAACTCTATGAGGACTGCTTCCATGTCCAGGGACATGTCGGCGCCTATGTAGAGTCGCTTCTCGGGGTCTTGAGTAGAGATCTAGAACATCTTGGTGTCATCGGCCGGATGGAAGGCTGCTACCAGGGTCCCTTTCACGTTGTTTAGGGGCCCTTCACCTGGCTGGTGCCAGATTCGGGCGAAGTCGGCGGCGGCGACGTCGGCCATGGCAAGGGTCGTGCCCTCTTTCTCACAGCGGATATGCCTCGGTCGTGGAGGTGGCGACCATGATGACCCCCCATGGGCCAGGCATCTTTAGCTTCAGACAACCATAGTGTGGGATGACCATAAACTTAATGTAACATGGTCGTCCCAATAGAGCATGGTACGGACAGGCAAAATCAACCACCTCGAAATCGAGAACCTCCTTTCAGAAGTTGGTGGGATCCCCGAACATGACGGGGAGTCGGATGCTCTCAAGGGGAGTGGCCTAGACTCTAGGGATGATCCCAAAGAAGGGAGCCCCTCTAGGATGGAGGTCCTTCCTCAAGATCCCCATGCGGTCGAGGGTGTCGGCATAGAGAACATTGAGGATGCTCCCGACCGTTCATCAGCACCTTCGTGAGGCGTGCCCATCCGACAATGCGGCTGACGATGAGCGGAAACGGCCCGAGCTGGGGACGTGCCAGGGGAAGTCTTGGTGACCAAAGGTGATGGGAACCTTCGACCAGCGAAGGCGCCATTGCGGCGCCCTGCTAACCGTGCTGACCCCCCCACAGCATACCCCCAAAAGGTTGTGGGGTGCCTGAGTCGGTCCTCCTCCGAAGACCATGGGGCAGAGTCGCGTCGCGTTGGGGGCGTGTTCCCCTGCCGTCCACCTTACCGTGGGCGGGGGGAGCACATGTCCATGGCATCCTGATGAAGACATAGTGCCCCCCGACCGGCCAGCGGCGGATGCCTGGTAAACCGGACATCGCCCGCCTCAGCAGGCCAGAGGAAAGAAGGGGGATCTCAGTCCAAACATGAGGGGTGGTCCCCATGGACCTCGACTCACGGTGGATCCATGCTGGTTCTATCAAGCTAGGACCTCAAGATCTGCTCCTAGAAGTCCTGGCAGAGGGGGTGACGCCGGGGGCTCGTTGCCCACCGGCGTAGCCCCGTGGAGTGGACGAAGCTCGTCGTAGCAGTCGGCGACGTAGGCCAGGCTCCCAAAGTTGAGGACCTGGCCTGAGCGAAGGCACCGACCGTGGTGGAGAACTCACCGAGGAAGCGGACACCACCGTCTGGGGCGGTGCCGCTTGCTCTCAGTGACGAGGCAGGTGGCTCCAGCCACCATAGAGCCAGAATCACACTTAATACTGCCCCCAATCTGGCGCACCAGCTGTCACGGGGTCAGAACCGTGGTAAGCATTGTTGTTCAAGTCGGTGTCAGAGTACGGGTCTCCCATGGCTAGAGTGGACTCAAGATCACAAGAATCACAGAGAGGGCGCAACGGTTTTTCCTGGTTTGGGCCAATCGGTGCCTTATGTCCAGTAGCTAATGATCTTTATATTCAAAAGCACCCAAAATCGGGGGGTTACAATAGGGTTGTAGAGATATTTGGTAGGAGGTTAGCTCGGTGTTAATCCTAAGGTTGCCTCGCCGCTGGTGGAGCCTTCCCCTTATCGGAGAGGAGGAAGACGACGGGATGCGGTGGAGGAGCTCTCGGTGTCCCTCTCTAGGTTGCCTTGCTCTCGATGCTGAGCGGAGGCCAAGGAATGGAATGGAATGTCTTCTAATGATCGTCTGAGTTGCCTCCCTCCTAGGTCCGACCTTATCCCTTATATAATGAGATAGATCGGGTACATGGTGGTTTCGGGAGGTGAGTCTATGGTCTACATGCGCCAAAATCCAAGAGGACCTTGCAGCGACGCGCTGTGGACCGTGGCGGTGTCGTGGAGCCAAACAAGCCTTGGGCATCGTCCGGCTACTTTGTTCTAACACTCTACGTGTTAGGCTATGTCGGCTTGGACCGGCCTCCCCTAGGTGGACCTTCTAGAGTCTTCTTGGTATTGAAGGAGTCGGCTTCAGGGGTGGACGCGCGGTCCTAGGAGCCCACAAGCCCCTAGAGGCCGCTGGGAAGCTTTGCCTTCTTCTATCATGCCCCGTGCGTGACCTTGTCAGGAAAGTAGCCGGCAATGCCGTGCCCAAGGGGCAGCGCTAGGGAGCCCCCGAGCCTCAATAGCTTGGGGCGTGTCTTCTTGTGCCTGGGCCTTGGCTGGCATTGTTGGCGGGGTAGGAGCCAAGGGCCAGGTAGGAGTGTCGGCGTAGATCTAGAGCCTCAGGGCTTGGGCAAGCCCCCGAGCCCCAAGCGAAGGTCACATCGTAGTCAGGCTCGGCTAGGTTTCTTCTCCAGAGGGTGTGCGCGAGCGTACCCAATGGGTATAGCCCCCGTGCCCTCGGGCGATCCTAGAGGGGTCGGTCGGGGGATCTTCTTTGTTCGGGAACCGTTTGACCCGAGGCTTAACATGCCCATATGTTAGGATCTCGTCAGTCACCTGGCTTGCCCACCTTGAGTCCGCATTGTGCCCACCCAATGTTGCATGCTCCTCCCACTCTCTAAGACCTACGACTGGTACCCTGCCACAGCAGAGGCGTACCTCAAGCCGATGCCCCTTCGCTCTCTTCCTCACTCTTGCTCATGAGCTTGTTGTTGGTATTTATTAACTTGTTAACTTGTTACTTGTTTAAGTAGCCACCTAATGTTGTTGACATTTCTTAGCATCACTGTTACTAAGTTGTCATCTCTAGCGATGGTGCTAGAAATACTTGTTGGTACTACCTAGTTCCACTTCTAGAATGACACTAAGAAGTACTTTAGTATTTCATGTGACTAGATAGAATATATAAATGAAAGGGATCTGCAAGCGCATAGATAATATACCATTGTAGCACTTCATCCGGAAGTATTCTAGGTATCATTATTTATATTTTTACCATAGGAAAGGACGGGAAGATGGAATATATTGATAACTTATATGCAAGATTGAGAGATAAACCATAACCAACTTCTACTTACAACAGGGGTAAGTCAAGAGATAAATGTATATGAATGGTAAATAATGATAAAGGATAATTAATCACTCAGAGTACTCCTTTCTATGGTATTAGCATGGCTAAGTAGAATATTAGAGGATACGTTGATTAGTGCAATTACAAGTCAAAGCATATGTTGATTAGTGCAATTATAATTAGTAATCATGGTTAAGATCAACTTTATATCTACACATAAGGGATATTACTAAGAAAGATTAAGAATAGAGCTTGTCTTCCTTCGTAACTAGATCCTACTTGTCCTATATTCGGGGAGTGGACTACTAAGGACTCAACAGGAGTGTCACATCCGTGATCTACCACATGGCCCGGAATATAGGGTGCATCCGTAGGTAAACAACGTATAAGCACCACGCTTATACAATGTCGACCACTCACCCCGTGTACACCAGAACAAACGCTATACGAACTTATGTTTGAATATAATGATAATCTAGCTATACTAAGCATATAATCAAAGTAGATGATGAACATGATAGCTAGGAACATGAATAATATGAAGAACAATGTCATAGCAATTGTAGCAAACATATAAAAGTAATGAGAGATACAAAAGAGAGGGGGTACAAAGGCTATACCAAGCCACGCTCTTGACAAGATCAGGAATCCAAGCGAAGCTTGTCTTTCTCTAGACCTAGCCTAGTTAGCTATGCCCTAGAATATGGTGGAGCTCTGAGGATGATTAAGGTTTCTGTCTTCTCAAATGACTTATTGCCTTAGGGGGGGCGGCTGGTATATATAGGCCAGAGCGTCAATCCTGAGCACTCGGATCAAACCAACTTGAATAAATGGTAGATGCAACCTAGGAGGCGTGGAGAACCGATGTCACGAGGCGGAGGCTGACAGGTGGGCCAGGGGGCTAGCTGGTCTGCAGGTGGGGCCCTCTCGCCCTCCGTCGCGGTGTAGTGTCCTCTGGTGTCCTCTGTAACTTTCTAGAGTTGTTTTTGCCATGATTAAGCGTGATTAATTCTGACATATAAGTCAACATTGATGGTTTTCTGGATAAACCCTACAGAAAACACAAATTCACCAAAACTCGTGGAAATTTATTAGTTTAAACCCCTAAACCTATATTGGTGATTACTTTCATATCCTTATATATGTTATATTGATGGTTTAAAATGTTTGTTAACTACCGTCAACACTTGTCTAGTGGTGGGTTAGCTATGGGGAGGGACGAGGAGGATGGTCGGTGGCAGTAGTGAAGCGAGCGGCGGTGGCGGTGCAAGCTTGGGTGAGGCGGCGGCATGCAACATGGCTACAAACAAACGTAGCCATGGCTGACGGAGTTGTCATTCGTGAAGTCGGCGTGTGGCTTCGCCGGCGTCAGCAAGCGGTATGGGAAAGGAATAGGATGACAAGTGGGACCCACCTATCACTAAATGGAGTGAGAGAGAGAGAGCAAAAAGGGCATTTTGGTCCATACAAAAACATGATGGCTTGCATATGGGGCCAAGTAGTATGTTGGTGTATAAAATGGCATATTTTAGAACCTTAATGAATTGTAATACCACTGGCCCTATTAAATGAGAAGTGACGTCAAATTTTTAATGGTACAGTTCTAGTTAGCTGTTACTATAAAGGCTCTTTGGAACATCCGAAATTTACCTGTTTCATATATTTTTTCTGAGGAAAATTTAAAGACTGTATTATAATTTTGCTAACTTGGAGATATGTCATCCTGTCCCACGTGTCATTGACTCGTGTGAACCCTTATCCCTTTCTTCTATGATATGAAAATAAAATAATTCTTAAATAAAATATATATAAGGGCGTAAGGATTTGGTGGAGATATTTGCAGAACGTGTGAGATGAGATTATGAGATGAGTGGGAAGCACAAACAACAGGAATCAGGAGTGATTAGCCGGCACCTGGCACCGTCGCAGGACTCAGGACCCACACAAGGCTTTTCCGCGTGTCTCGCCAATCTTTGGCCGGTTGTGGCCTCTTCCTCTCCAAATTCCGGCCAGATCCGCAGCCCCTTTCCCCATCGCTGAGGCTTGGCTGCAGTGATGGAAGCCAATAGCGAGATGACGGGGTCCAGCACGCCTCCGTCGGCGGCATACGCAGCCGCGATCTCTGCGGTGCTCGGCGACGACGACCTCCTCCGCGAGATCCTGCTCCGCCTCGGCTTCCCCACCACCCTCGTCTGCAAGCGCTGGCTCCGGCACGCCTCCGACCCGGCCTTCCTCCGGCGCTTCCGAGAGCGTCACCCGCCCGCACTTCTGGGCTTCTACCTCAGGCAAATGGGCTCATGGCGCCCGCAGTTCGTGCCAGTCTCACAGTCCCCTGAGCTCTCCGCCGCCATTCGCCGTGCGAGCGTCACCGACGGTCAGTTCTTCATCAGCGACTGCCGAAACGGGCGCCTCCTCGTCAGGGATTTCGATCCCGCAGTCCTCAGCCCGTTGCAGCCTTCGTGTGCAAAGGCCATCCTCCCACCGCCACCGAAGCATAGTCTCGTATGGTTCTTCCTCTCCGAGAGAGAGGAGGAAGTCAGCGACGACGGTGCCGGTGCCATCGCTGTACTGATGCTGCCTATCGGTACGGAAACAAAACTCCAAGTAGATTTGCTCACTCCACGGTCTGGCGTCTGGGTCGTCCGTCGCAGTGAAGTAATACTTCTCCCGGAGAAATTGCCTCCAATTCGGTACATGCTGCCGCCGGTCCGAGGCAAGATCTACAGCTTGACCAAGTCTGAGCATGTTCTCCGGTTGGATATGGCCGCCGCCAAGAGTTCTCTTCTCCGGCTCCGTAACTGCCAATGGCTAGCGAAACATCGGTTTAAATTAGTGAAACAATAATGATACTTATTTTTCATCTCTTTGTTTCTTTTTGGTATTTTGTGAAGCTCTTAAATCTGCTTTCTTTCTCTGTACTTATTTTTTCATGTAATTCTTTCTCTTTCCCTCTTCACTGCTTCTATTTCATACGTCCTCTCATCATGCTCTAATTTTCTCTTTGTTTCTCAATATTTTGTGATTACCTCAGTACATCATTAATTCACTTGATTATTCCGCACATCTTTATTTTCATGTTCATTTTCATTTTGAGTTGGAATGGTTTTTTTTTTTCTAAAGCTAGAACATGGAGGCTTTTAGCGTTGTGTCATTATAAAAGTTGGTAATTACCCATGATCTATTTAAAAAGTTAAGTTTTTACAGGTGCCACTGCTCTGAACTCTTTTGTCCTCCACGCCACTTCCGTCGAATTTGACTCTAACGGTGTCAAACTGCGGATGTAAAAAGTCAAAAATACCCTCATATCTAAATATGCAATTAATTTCTTTTAGCATCTTAACAATCTCAAATAAAAAAACTCAAAACTAGAAAGTTATAGATCTTGTCGAGATCTATAATATTTATATAAAAATTATCTTCATTTGATTCCGTACAAAAAAAAAATATGACTTTTCTAAGATATATTAATCATATCAAATCATATATTTTTTGTACAAAAATAATGAAGATATTTTTTATACAAAAAATGTAGATATTATCGAGATCTACAACTTTCTAGTTTTGAGTTTTTTCATTTGAGGTCATTAAGATACTCAAAAAAAATTAATTACATATTTAGACCTGAGGGTATTTTCGACTTTTCACACTCGCGGTTTGACACCGTTACAGCCAAATCTGACGAAAGTGACGTGAAGGACAAAAGAGTTCATAACAGTGGTACGTGTGAGAACTCAACTTTTTTAATAGTTTATGAGTAACGACTAACTTTTATAATGGCACGCAGGTAAAAGCTCAGGAACATGTTATCCAAAAGCTAGAACACTTCTATCGTAACTATAATATTTTGCTCGTGAAGCTAGAACACTTTTCATTTAAAGTTGGAATAATTTTTCACACGAAACTAGAAAAATTTGTCGTGAATATGGAGTATTCTTCTGTTAAAATAGAGAATTACTTATTTTACAGTATCTGCCAATCATCCATGTTCCTTGGCCACCTCGGTACAACAGGAGGCGGAGCGGAGAACTGCTTCAGCGAAAAGTATAGCACAATCCCGGAGGTGGGCACGGATCAGCGTTGGGAAGATGATTAGGGGCACGTTGCTGCTGTATTTTATACAGCCAGGAACCGTATGGGTCTAACCGAACGGGCCCTAGATGAATATACGAGGGAGGAGCATCGCTCTTCAAGGATGAAAAATGAAAACGATAAACTGGCATCCTTCCAGCTACAGTGTAAATCTAGTGGCATTGAAATCAAGCGATACGTTTTCATATCTCCCATGGATAATGATATGACAACAAAAACTGGCAAATCAAACGAGGACATGATTCATGCTAAGGCAATAAGTCTAATTCATCTACAAGGTAGCAGGAATATAGATTACATGTGAATGCAAATAACAGAACATATACTTGACTGTTGACTAGAGTTTATTCGTGATGTACAGATTGACTCAAGATTATCTAATGAATCTCTAATCATTATTGATGTTCTGCAAGCATGCACCATGCATAACTAATTTGTTACCACTTGTTTAATTCTGATGATCTGCTCAGAATATGGACAGTCCAAGATTACAAGATGAACTATACAACGGTAACTTTTGGTTTCACAGTACACTGCGAACCTGGATATACACTCGTTAGATCTCGTATACAGGAGAAAAAAATATTGAACCCCATCTGATAAATGGTAATACAGAGAAACAATAGGCATTGAAATCCATTGCCACATGTAGTCAGATTCCAGCTGCAGTATTGACGTGCCTCCCAGGTATTCTCCATCAGGAGTACAGGCGGCACTTTCCAGTTCCAGCACATATTGTACACTCATCGACATCACCCGCAACATGTCGCAGGCAGTACTTGATGCGATCATTCATGATATCCTGCAAAGCATATTCAGCATGGAGAGTGCAATAACATGTTACTGAGTAAATAGATCAACTCATCAACGAGCCCTGTCCTTAATTGCTCACAGTTAGACAATTGCCTCCTGTACTTTTAAGAAATTGATACCAGAATTCCAGATCATAGCCCGTATAGACTGACGATTATGCACAAGAATAATGCCAGCTGGTTATAATGTAAAAGTTGCCTTTTATTTATACATTTATATACAACTATAGTTACACTAGTTGCTACATAAGCCTTTACAGTATACAGTGCTTAAATGCCCCTAGACCTTGAAAATTAATCACTATGCAAATATGACATATCATAGACATACATGAAGGTCAACAAGGCCATTACTTACACACATATGCAATTCTAGCGATCTATTTGTTAACAAAATTCTTTGTCACAAAATTCCACAAGAACTGTTGTGTTAATAACTGCAAATCAGATTCACATCATATCTACTTTGCTTCTCTACTAACAACTGCTGAAAATGGTAGAAATAACCTAGAGGGAACTCACAAGCACGTACCACCATAAGCTCATGCAGCCCAAGAGGGGCAGTGACAATATAGGGTATATTTGAGTGCTCCTTTGATGCCTCTGCTGCTAAAGCAGGAATGTCCTGAGAAAAATAAAACATGGTGTCAGTGCATATGAAAATCCTTGTCTGAACATAACTATTATATGCAGCTGCATGTACAGGGTAGATACACATCTTCATCCTAAATAAACTATAAGCAATGGAATACAGCACCTTTAACAATTAACACCCTTGTCAGCAAACCTTACATAAATACAAAAAAAAGGGAAAAACATACTTGCTTCCAGTGTCGTCCAGGGGAAAGGAAATATGGACTAACAATAACTCGGGATGCTCCTTGTTGCACACATTTTCCAAATGCATCCTTTATAGTAGGCTCCGCTAGCTCCTGCGTTTTTTAAGAAACTGAAGGTAAAGCAACAAAACTTACTGATCACAAAGAAAATAAAGAATACTACAAAGAACTAGAAATCAGGAAATATAGAAAATAGCAGCAAAAGAAATTAAGCAATACATACATTTAGCATGAAAAGCACACCCACTGTTCATCCAACATTGAACAATTAATACACCAAGAGTTACTAAAAAAAGAGCCCCAAGTACAATATAAATCACATAGAGTGGAGGTAACTATGGTGCTAACTGCTATCCTGTAGATTGCTATATGCCAGGTCACCTTTCATTCAAATCACTTAATGTTGTATTTAACTGATTCCAATCAGCAGCATTAATTTCACCAATTGATGATCAAGATGGATATATTCGTTAACTTGGCCAATAGGCATTAAGTTCAACTGTTTTGTGGTACACAACAGGTACATTACCAAGGTTCACTGTAGTGGCACTATGGTGTGATCTCCAATATTCTGTGAAATGGCACTAAGCGACGATAATACAATAAGATTCAACAATTTATTCAATTGCAGTTTGAAAATCACAATAATTCTTGACAAGTGGTTTGATGATTCAATCACCTAAATGTTGCATAAAGCATCAGAAAATGAAAAGATGAGGGCCATGACAGCCGCAATTGCTTCTCTTGACCATAGAAATCGAGTGGTTGATGTTTTCTATTCTAAACCATAATACCATGAGGCAGTAACCAGAATTGTTTCTTGGTAGATATTGGCAACATGATATGTATTGGTTTGAGCATAAGCTGGAGATTTCAAAATTGGCTAGCAAGCCAGTGTCAAGCTGTCAGTTACCTGTATTCTGGAAAAGTTTTTTAGGGCCTGTTTGGTTTGCACCCAAATGTTCCATATATTAGCTAGCAATTTTTGGTTGCCAAATTGGCGGCCAAGGATTTGGCCAACTTTGGCAAGCACAATGGACTAAGATGGCCAAATGGAATACTACATTTCTGTGGAGTTTGTTTCCCTGATTATCCAACAGTATAGTATGTATATAACTCAAGCCTATAATCTTTTACACTACTTGAACCAGAAGACCAGCTGAGTATCTCCACTCCAGAGTAAAATTATACTAAGAGGACAAGAACAAATGTATGCATTTTAAAACATCCAAATAAAGGGAAGTAAATCTAAACTTCCTATTAGAGGGTGTGTAGGTGTGTGTTTTAGGCAGTTTTTTCCCCAGTGCATTCCCTTCTTCCTTATGAAAACACATATGCTCAAGGAAAAAAAAACTTGCAAGCTAAGCTAACCAATTCTACATGGAGACTAATAATAGGGAAAAGTTACATAGGGAGTAGAATACTCGCACTAGTTTGGTTTTGTTTTGCTCTGAACAGAAAATGTATGGTCTACAGTGTTTAAAGAGTTGTGTTTCATGTTTTTAATTTACTGAACCAGACATTAAAGGGAAAGAACATATAAATAAAGAAAGCTAACAAAAAAAAGGACGTTGCATTTGGCCCCATTGGCTGCTAAGGACAAGTGACTACTATTCATCTACTCTTAGTAAAATTTCAGTTTCCTTTGATACAGCCTGTTGAAAACAGTATGCTATCTTCTCATTCTAGGATATTGCATCATGTTATCTGGGGTACTATTTTGTTTTCCACTCAGACATAATGCAATGATAGTTTCCCATGCCCTTTTCCTTTGCCAAAAACATCTACATCTCATTGACTGATTTCATACAAAATAGCTCCATCCTCCCCTGACCTATACTATGGATCTGAAGTCAAAGTGCTTAAAACCCAACACAAGAAATCTTCTTAGAAGAAGATACATTATATACAGAATTCAAGAATTCATCCTCCATTTGTTCTTTGGTTGTAGCTTCAGTATTAGATGAAAGCATAAGTCTAGTGTTTATCTACCAAGGATACTTATCTAGAGTAGTTGGTGGCTGTGTCAGCCCTTATCTTTATCCTTATCTTGCTTTAACATCTACTTTAGCATCTCTAGAATATGCTGTAGCTTTCTTAAGTTGCAAGCAAGCTATACTATATGTATCCCCAACCTGCCATAGTTGTGGCAAGGCTAATGAAATCACAAATTCAGCCCCAAACCTGTGCTTTGGTTCCAACAAATGGTATCTAGAGCCTAGTTTTACCTGGGGTTTTTCCCCTTTACCAATCCTCAACCCGCAGCCATGTCCAACCGGTCCAATCATTCTTCTTCCCACTCTTCCCATGGCTCCACCACCTCCAGCGGGTGGAGCAGGATGTCCCTGGCTGCTGCGGCTGCGCTGGACGTGGCAGAACGGCACGAGCGGGAGGCAGAGGAGCGTGCGGCGGCGCCTGCTCGGGCGCAGCGGCTGGCTGCCGCCGAGCTGGCAGCAGTGCGGGCCGCCGAGGAGGCCACGGTCGCAGCTGCTGCGGCCCAAGCGGCGGCGGCAGAGGCTGCTGCCCTGCGCGCGGGAGCAGCGTGCGGCCTCGATGGCGAGCAGCTGCGCGGAGCGGGCGACCGAGGCGGACGCGGTGGACGCGAGGCTGGCGACCGCGACGCGGACGCGGGCCTGTGGGGCGCAGGGAACCGCGACGGCTTCGACAAGCGGTACGGACACGACGCGGAGCGGGACCGGGACAGGGACCAGCGGGCGCGCGACTTCGACGAAGGACGCGCGCGTAGCTTCGACATGGGACGTGACCACGACCTAGGCGGACGCGGACGCGACTTCCGCGCTCCGGGCGGTCGCAGCTTCGACGGCGCTACAGGAGGACGCGACCGGGATCCGCGAGTCGACCGTGCACTGGAGGTGTAGCGACTGCGGGAGGAGGCGGCGCGGCTAGAGGCGGGGCAGGACTTCGACCGGGAGCACGGCGGACGGGACCCTGGCGTGCGGAGCCCTCACAGGCGGCGCGCCTCCCCTTCCCCGGCCGGTGCCGTGGTCGCCGTGGCCGGCCTGGCTCCCCTCCTGTCGTGCAGACCGTCGTCTAGGGCGCTGGCGGCGGATGGTCCATGCTCACCAAGACCAACTACGCCGAGTGGTCCATGGTGATGAAGGTGAAGATGCAGGTGCGGCGCATGTGGGCCGATACGGTACGGTGATGCCGACTTCGACGAGGATCGGCGGGCGCTGGAGGCGCTTCTTGCTGCTGTTCCGACGGAGATGCACTCCTCCCTCGCGAACAAGCGGACCGCCAAGGACGCCTGGGACGCCATCGCCGCGGCACGCATCGGCAGCGACCGCGCCCGCAGGTCCACGCTTCAGAAGCTACGTCCGGAGTGGACGAACCTGGCTTTCAAGCCGGGTGAAGACGTCGACGACTTCGCTCTCCGCCTCAACACCCTGGAGAAGCAGTTGGCGCGGTACAGCGACAACGACATCGACGAGGAGAGAGCTGTCGAGAAGTTCCTCCGCATCATCGCCAAGAAGTACTCGCAGGTCGCCATCGCGATCGAGATGTTGCTGGACTTTTCCGAGCTGTCGGTCGAGGAGGTGACGGGTCGCCTCAAGGCCGTCGACAACCGCGAGCAGCTACCTCCCTCAGAACCGGGCACCATCGGTGGCAAGCTTCTCTTCACCGAGGAGCAGTGGCTCGCCCCCCAGCGGAAGCAGAAGGGGGAGGCCTCAGGTTCTTCGGCTTCGGGTTCGTCGAGCAGCCGCAAGCGTCGGCCGCGCAAGCAGGACAAGGCGCGTGGTGGCGCTCCTGACGGCGCCGACGGCGAGCGCAAGGTTACCCGAGACGACACCTGCAAGAACTGCGGGAGAACCGGCCACTGAGCCAAGGACTGCCAGCAGGCGAAGCGCGGCGGTCAGGCACACGTCGTGCAAGCGCAGGAGGGTGACGGCCGGCTCTGTTCTTCGTACACGGGAGCATCAAGCCGCACTCCTCTCCCGCGCCAGCCGCCGCCGCGCTCCTCCACCTCGATGAGCCGCGGGCCCACGTCTTCCTCGGCAACGGGTCCGGCGGCGACAAGACCGACGGGTGGTACCTCGACACCGGCGCCACCCACCACATGACCGGGCGGCGGGAGTTCTTCTCCGAGCTCGACCATCAAGTTCGGGGACGCCTCCGCCGTGGAGATCAAGGGCGTCGGCTCCGTCGTCTTCACCGCCAAGACCAGCGAACACCTGCTGCTCACCGGCATCTACTACATCCCCGCGCTGAGGAACTCCATCATCAGCTCGGGACAGCTGGATGAGAACGGCTCACGCATGGAGATCGAGCACGGAGTCCTGCGGATCTGGGATCGCCATCGTCGCCTTCTCGCCAAGGTGAACAGAGGCACCAACCGCCTCTACGTTCTTCATGTGCAGGTGGCGCAGCCCGTGTGTCTTGTAGCCCACCGCGACGACGACGGCGCCTGGGGGTGGCACGAGCGCTTTGGGCACCTCAACTTCGAGGCCCTGAAGCAGCTCGGCAACAAGGAGATGGTGCGGGGCATGCCGCGAGTCGAGCACGTGGAGCAGTTCTGCGACACCTGCATCCTCACCAAGCAGCGGCGGCTCCCCTTCCCCCGCCAGGCGAGCTTCTGCTCCAAGGAGAAGCTAGAGCTCGTGCACGGCGACCTCTGCGGCCCATGACACCAGCCACACCTGGAGGCCGGCGCTTCTTCCTGCTTCTCGTCGACGACGTGTCCCGCTACATGTGGGCGGTCCTGCTCGACACCAAAGGCGGCGGTAATGCGGGCCTTGCTACCGCAGAGAGAGTACGGCCGCAAAGCTTCAAAAGCTCACGACGACAACAACGGCGAGTTCATGGCGGCTAAGTTCGCGGCGTCTTCAAGGCGACGCGGGATCCAGCGCCACTTCTCGCGCCAGTACACCCCGCAATGAGAAGCGTCGTTGAGCGCCCCGCAACGGCATGATGGTAGCCACCGCTCGCGCCCTCCTAAAGCAGAGAGGGATGCCGGCAATCTACTGGGGGGAGGCGGTGATGACTGTCGTCCATCTCCTCAACCGCTCGCCCACCAAGGCCTTTGACGGCAAGACGCCGTACGAGGCCTAGCACGGGCGCAAGCCATTGGTGACCCACCTCCGCTTCTTCGGCTGTCTCGCCTTCGCCAAGGAGCTCAACCACGTCGGCAAGATCGACGACCGGAGCACACCAGGAGTCTTCATCGGCTACGCGGAGGCGTCAAGCCCTACCGCATCCTCGACCCTGCGACACAGCGCGTCCGCATCTCCCGGGACGTCGTGTTCGATGAAGGGCAAGGCTGGCTTGGGACAAGGCGGTGGACGACGGCTCGACTTCGACTCTCAAAGACTTCGTCGTCGACTACGTCCACTTTGAGGGAGACGGGGGAGGTAGCAGCTCATCTTCACCGAGCTCGTCCACCTCGGCACCCGCTCGCCATCAGCTCCGGCGAGTCCTCCACCGCCTACACCACCAGCGAGTCCTCCACCACCGGCTCCGCTCCGCTCTCCTACACCGGCAGCGCCCCACTCTCCTACACCGGCTCCTCACTCTCCCGCACCAGCGCCCACATCTCCGAGATCGGCACCAGCAGCTTCGGTCCGTGACGGGCAGCGCACGGTGGAGTTCGCCACTCCGCTGTCCGACGACAAGGACCACGTCGATGCCTACCACGACGACGAGCCTCTGCGCTACCACACCTTGGACAACATGTTCGGTGATCAACCCGTCCCTGGACTGGCGATGCACGACTTCGAGGCGGAGCTGCACCTGGCGCACGAGGACGGCGAGCCCCGCTCCTTCGCTGAGGCGGAGGGAGACGAGGCATGGCACGCCGCGATGCAGCAGGAGATGGACGCGGTCGAGCGGAACCGGACGTGGGAGCTGACGGATCTTCCTGCCGGCCACCGTGCCATCACCCTTAAGTGGGTCTACAAGCTCAAGAAGGATGAGGCCGAGGCGGTGATCAAGCACAAGGAGCGTATGGTGGTGCGTGGGTTCGTCCAGCAGGAGGGAGTCAACTTCGACGATGCCTTCGCGCCCATCGCGCGGATGGAGTCTGTTCATCTCCTCGCGTTGGCGGCCCAGGAGGGTTGGCGTGTGCACCACATGAACGTCAAGTCCGCCTTCCTCAACGGTGACCTGAAGGAGGAGCTCTACGTCCACCAGCTGCCGGGATTCGTCATTCTCGGCAAGGCGAACAAGGTTCTTCACCTGCGCAAAGCCCTCTACGGCTTGCGGCAAGTGCCCCGAGATTGGAACGCCAAGCTGGACTCCAACCTCAAGCAAATGGGGTTCTAGCAGAGTCCTCACGAGGCTGCTGTCTACCGGCGGGGCAAGGGAGACAATGCCCTGTTGGTAGGCGTCTACGTCGACGACTTGGTGATCATCGGCACCAAAGAGGCCGAGGTGGAGGCGTTCAAGGAAGAGATGAAAGCCACCTTCCAGATGAGCGACATGGGCCTTCTCTCCTACCTAGGGATCAAGGTCCACCAGGACAACTCCGACATCTCCCTTCGCTAGACCGCCTACGCCAAGCGCATCATCGAGTTGGGCGGGCTCACCGGCTGCAACCCAACCCACACTTCCATGGAGGAGAGGCGGAAGCTGAGCCGCAACAGCACGACGAAGGAGGTCGACGCCACGCGCTACCGGCGCATTGTGGGCAGCCTTCGCTGCCTCGTCCACACACGCGTCCGGACCTGGCGTTCGCCGTTGGCTACGTCAGTCGGATCATGCAGCGACCAACGACGGAGCACGAGCAAGCCGTCAAGAGGATCCTCTGCTACGTCACGAGCACTTCCGACTACGGCTTGCACTACCCGAGGTGTCCCGGTGTGGAGCACTTCATCGGGTACAGCGACAGCGACCTCGCCGGCGACATCGACACAAGCAAGAGCACCGGGAACGCAATTCTCCCTCGACAAGTGTCGATCACCGGCGATCGATCAAGCAAACAAGTGGTGGCTCTGTCCAATTGCGGCGGAGTACATCATTTTGCCACAACCGCTTCGACTCAAGCTCTCTGGTTGGCTCATTTGCTGGGCGATCTCCTGGCGCAGACGAAGCGAAAGGGAGCTCGGGGTGGATGACAACAAGTCCGCCTTGGCCTTGGCGAAGAATCCCGTCTTCCATGAGCTCAGCAAGCATATCCGCATCAAGTACCACTTCATCAGGAGCTGCTTGGATGAAGGGAGCATCAAGGCCGGCTACATCAACACCCAAGATCAGCTCACCGACCTTCTCACCAAGTCCCTTGGACGGGTCAAGTTCCAGGAGCTTCGCACCAGGATTGGGATTGTTCAAATTCCCCAGAAGACGCCACACAAGACTTAGGGGGAGAATGAAAGCATAAGTCTAGTGTTTATCTACCTATGATACTTATCTATAGTAGTTGGTGGTTGTGTCAGCCTTTATCTTTATCCTTATATTGCTTTAGCATCTACTTTAGCATCTCTAGAATATGATGTAGCTTTCTTAAGTTGCAAGCAAGCTATCCTATATGTATCCCCAACCTGCCATAGTTGTGACAAGGCTAATGAAATCACAAATTCAGCCCCAAACCTGTGCTTTGGTTCCAACATTAGATGCTGAAATTACCTTGGAATAATTTGGGACACAAAACTAATTTCTTCAATGTGCTGGTCAAAGAGAAAATTGATTTTCAACAACCCTTCTTTATGGAAAATGACAGAATCGCAGCCTGGCATATTTGGATATTGGGAGGCAAAGAAATGGAGAAATGGACTGGTCTTTCAACGACGGAAACCCAATTTCAATGTCAGGAAAAAGAGCTTCAATGTGCAAATCCTTCTCCAAATCACGCAGGACAAAAGAAAGCCATAGATGATCTCTCTTTCTTGTGTAAATGATTTCTACCTGTTTAGTCTTTCTCACTTTTGTTTTCTCCTTTTTCTCAGTACAGTTATCTTATTCCTTTTCTTTTATATTAATATATATCTAGCATAGTAGGGGTTTCCCCTACTGTATTTCCTTAAAAAACAATATAAGTGAAATGAGGACAGATTCTATATTCCATAACTACTTTATCTATTTGATTCAATAAGGTGGCATCAGCCTTGTATTGTCCTTTGAGAGTTTAAGTACAGGATATCCAGAGTCAAGTACAAATTTCATCAGCAATTAAATACAAACAAACTACATAGGATACTGAACAAAATCGATCATGATAATTCTGAATGAATGAGCTGGCACTGAACAATACAAGGTGCAATGCATAGCTCGAAAGCAGAGTCGGACTTGGCTACGCATAGAATACACAAATTAGTACATGTTAATACTTAAATTCAAAACATGCTGGTCCAAATTTCCCAAATCCAAAAAGATTGTGGGTCACATAGAATTCAACTTACAAGTTGATTTACTGATGCCTACTTTTTTCAGAAAATTGTAAACAGGCACAGTACTGATTTGCATCAAAAATTTGGATGATGCTAGAAGCTAAGTGCATTAATAAATTAGATGTTTCCATTTCTCACAAAGAAAAAACATAATAAGGCATAAAAAGGCTGGAACAACGAAAAATACCATATGAGCAGGCTCAACAATCCTATAGCTAGTCTTCGCCCGGAACATCTCAACAAAGTCATCTGCATTTTTCAATAAACGAATCAAGACATAGTAAAAGCACCATGAATGCAAAAGATAAGGCTTGCAAGAAAAATCAGGTTTATTACTTAGCAAGAGATTGGACTCTTGGCGTCTTGACCCATGATCAACAATAACCACAGCATCCTTATCCCCCACAGCAAAATCCTCCCTCCCAGATGTTTCGGACCCAGGGGCAGGTTTCGGTATGGAATTCATAGCCAGGTTTCCACTAGACCTTCCAGCTCTCCGCAGGTTGACAAAATGGATGGCCTTCCTCACAGCAGTGCTACGGATGCCAAGAAATAACAGATGCCATTATGAGAAGCAGCGACACAGGAGCAGTAGCAGACCGCACAATTTGCTAAGAGGTTAGATAAATGGATTTACCTTGACACAGGTTGTTTTGCAGGAGTTGCCGTATAGGGCTGGGAGGGACTGAAACAGGGTGCATAGCAGGGGGGCAGTTCAGGTGAAGAACCACCAAGATTCAATGGGGTGAAAACTGGTATGAGCTCTCAAGCCAGTGCAACCCTCCAAACCTAGCTGCACGAATTTAGTGGCAGACCCAGAAATGAGGCAAATGGGGGGGGCTAATAATTTAAGGCTAGAAAATTTACTAGTGGTATACTAAAACATATAATAGATATAACAGACAATACTGGTGAAACGCAGTCAGATTTTGCAACAAAGTGGAAGAAAATAGCTGGATTCTAGACATTAGTTCGGTATGTATTAGCCCAATGCCTCGAACCGCAAACAATGCGCACTGAAGCACCAAGGTTTAAGAGCCAGTTTACTGAAACTTTGTTTTACATCAAACTCGTACTTCGCACTGTTGCATTCATCGAAACCATGCTATTAAAATCTAGACATTGGCATTTATCGAAGAAATTATGATAAATGAAAATCAGAAATCAACACTCCATTACTCAGTGGCTCACTGTGATCTCGGGGTCGTGCTGTGCAGCAATCCAGCAGGGGGCGAGGGCATGGGGCTGGCCAGTAGGGGCGACCTGCGCACGCGCTGATCTGCCGGCACGCGGGCTTCCTTGCCCAGGGCCCAAGTCGCCGGTCGATGGGGAGGCAATAGGTCGGAGTCCGGAGGGGCACCACCACACCAGCACGCCCTGTCAAGGAGGAGGAGAACGGAGGGCGGAGGCACGGAGGCGAGCGGAGGGGGCGTGTGTGGTCGGGGGATTTGGCGGCCGCTCGGCGGTTTGGGCGCGGTGCTGCTAGGCGCTCCACGCTACGGGTAAGACCGAGTGGGCGGCCGTAGGGGCTGAAGCTATAGGGCACGTTGATTGCCTGGACCAAATGGCCGGCCGTGCCTGGGGTGCAACCAGCCCAGTTTATTTTGCCTGGACAAGCCCGTTAGCCAGCCCCGCACGCCCCTCAAAGCACGGCTGGGCCTGGCCCAGGGAAACGAATTTCAATTTCATTTCTCTGGAGCCCGGTTCGTGTGGGTGCGGTGCGTGCGACCCGTGAAGTTCTCGTCGCCTCCCTTCTCGTTACGGGGGGCGCTGGCCCAGCCACGTGTGCCCTCGGCGGCCATGGCAGCTGCAACGGAGGTGACTGGATGTATACCTAGGCCCATATTTTCTAAGGCAAAAACTGTGACGGAGTTCCACACAGTACTTCCAAATAAAACTATAAACAAGAAGTTACATACTTACAAAGCTTGACAAAGCAAGGGAAAAATTAACTGATGGCATTTAACCAAAAACATAAAGAAGATTTAATAACTTCCTTAAAACAAATAGCCCATAAAAGGCACTTGTTTTTTGAAATTACAAAACCAGAGACTATGACTCGGACGTCTTCCTTCAAAGACCTTGTCATTCTGAAGTTTCCATAGCTCCCAAGCGGCTATTAGCACGTCTTCCATGAAGAAGGGCAAGTTTTGTTGAGCTCTTGCTCGGGAGATACGGAGTAGAGAACTTTGGGTTACATCCCACTAGATAAGAAGCTTCTGCCAGCAGCTCCTTGCAAATTCACATGAGAAAAACAAATGACCGATGTTTTCTTCTACTTTCATGCTAAAAGCTCATGTTAAAAGTGGGACTCTAAAATTAATCTCATATTCACATTTTAAAATTTTAGCAAAATCGCTAGCAATTTTTGGATTTTGAATTAATGCCTAACAAATTTTGGATCTTGTTAGATCAAATGATTATGGACATCCAAATCCAAATAGATCCCATCCAAGTGCATCCAAAACAAGTAAACTCCAATTGAACTTAATCCACTATGACTTCCATAAGGCGGTGGCGGGCGGCGGGCGGCATGCCGAGGATATGCGGGAGGGATTAATTACTGAGGAAAAGGAATAATTACCACTACAATATTGTTAATTATATAAATTTAATTTTTTTATTTACTTGTGTCAAATCAACGGTTCAGCAAAAACCACCTGAAAGTAGCACCGATACCTTCCAACACTATAACAAAGCTCAAAAAAATTCTACACAAAATTAGCGCAATTAATTTTACCAATTTTATTCTATTGTTCTAAAATTAACGCAATTATTTACTAGTTCATCTTCCATATATATGTAAGCTTAGATAGAATCCTGGTCAAATCTTACTCTTCTACAATCCATATATCTTTATATCTATCTACAAATCAATGCAATTAATGATTATCTCTACTATAATGGACTAATTGAAATTATACTAGATCCCTAGGAAAACGTCTCCCGTTGAGAGCCTCCAACCATTGTGCACCAAAAAAAAGGAATTCGTCTCTATTAAAATGCTAATAAAACACTAGAAACCCTCCGACGGTCGATGTTTGATGTTTGATTGCAGGCTTCTCACCCCGCGCCCTCCATTGCACTTAAAGATGGCAACAGGCATGATTTTTGTGGGTACATTGTATATAAACCTGCACCCGAGCTGAAACCCCACCCACGCCCGCGCCCATTACCCGCGACGGGTACAATAGTGTGCCCGCACCCGCCACCCGCAGGCACAGAATACCCGCGGGCACACCCACCAGCCCGCCAAATATCAAAACCAGAGAGTGAAAAGTAACAACTAAGTAGCTAACAAGGCAATTGGATAACATCAGTATAGTATAGTACATGGCAATATCAAATTCTACATCAATTATGGTTCATAGATCACACTCACACCGTCACACAG
This sequence comes from Miscanthus lutarioriparius, assembly GCA_904845875.1. NCBI lineage: Eukaryota > Viridiplantae > Streptophyta > Magnoliopsida > Poales > Poaceae > Miscanthus > Miscanthus lutarioriparius. Next base: position 126,486,271 of record CAJGYO010000007.1, on the reverse strand, counting down.
GACACAGTAGTACAATATATATAGTTCAACTTCAACAAGCTGTTTTCAATCAGAGTCGACACTCGTAATGCATGATTCTTCCTTCATTTCTTCTTCTATGTCAAGGCAAGACCAAAAGGTATCAACCTTACCATCATCTTGATCTACAGCAAGGTATTTTTTAATGTTAGTAGCTGCAGCCTATAGATTATAGGTTTTAGAATATATGAAACATAAAAATGACCATTTTTATTACCTTTAAGCGAGTGACGAAGCCAACTTTGGCTACACATAAGAGCTTCCACCATTTGAGGAGTAAGACGGCTGCGATGCTCACTTAAAACTCTACCACCAGTGCTAAAAGCTGACTCGAAGCTACTGTAGTGACTGGAATAGCCAAAATATCACGAGTAATCATCCTCAAAGTTGAGAAACAAGTTCCCGCAACCTTCCACCAGCCAAGAACATCAAAATATTCACTCTCATTATGAGGAAGTGGTTCTTCATCCAAATAGTGATCTAACTCATTTTTGGCTTTAGACAAACTTGAAGTTTGTTTATTTACAACAAGTGACTTGAATATGGACAGCACAGCCGCTGCACTAACAGTAGAAGAAGCAACACCAAAAAGATGATGTACCCACACCCTCTTGGCCAGTTTGCATGTGGTATTCACACATCAACTCTGTTAGCAACTCATAGCTCTTTTTGACATATTTATCAGCTTCATCTTCACCCAATAGAGCAATGTAGCAAGCTTCCAACATTATCATCTTAAGACGTGGATTAAGAATAACAGCTAAAGCCATAAGACCTTGGATGTCAAACCAATATTTATCATACTTCTCTATCATGGTAATGGACATTTTCCTAATTATCTCATTTTCATCTTCTTTCCAAGAATTAATTTTAAGTTTGATTTCACATACTTTGGGGAAGATGTTAGCTGTCACATACTTGGTTCCAGAAAACAATGTAGTGAGCTGATAGAACAATTCTAATTTCTCACAAACAAGCGAAGAAAATTTCCAATCATCTTCTGGAGGACAATCAAAGCTTTGATCAAGGGTTCCTAACCATTCAAAAACTTTTCTATAAGGTATAGCAATACTAAGCATGATATAAGTCGAGTTCCATCTAGTTTTGCAATCTAGACACAACTTCTTAGTTAATTCAACATTTTGATGCTGTGTTGTTTTCACAAATTTCTCATACCTCTTTGGTGTAGCAACCCAATAAGCAATACTTTCCCTGATACTTGCGACAGATTTCTTAATCACTTCCAAGCCATCTTGAACAATTAAGTTCAGGATGTGCGTGCAGCACCGCATATGAAGGTGCTTGCCACTCAACAACATATTAGCTGCTCTAATCCTTCCTTCCATTTGTCCAATCATGTTGTCATTGGTGCTGCAATTATCAAGGGTCACTGTTGACACCCTGCAATTAATATCCCAAGTATGGAGGCATTTGAGCAATGCATCACAAATAACACTTGTTGTATGAGGGCATGGCAGATAAATAAACCTGAAAACGATAGAAAATTTTAGTGAGCAAGAAAACCAATAAATCCATATCATAAAAATAGTGTAGCAAGAAAAATCAGGTAATCACCTCAATATGCAGCTTCTAAGAGTCCATGAGTCATCAATAAAATGTCCAGTGACAGCCATGTATCCTCTTTTCTGGTTATCAGCTGTCCACATATCAGTTGTAATAGCAACACGACAAGTCATCTTCTGAAGGAATATCTTAGCTTTTCTTTTCTCCATGTCATAGAAACTCAAGACTCCCTTTCTAGCAATATTTCTAGTACCTATCTTGAACAAGGGTTGCAATGCACTAACAAATTTGCAAAATCCATGATGGTCCACAATGGACAGAGGGTACTCATGCAATACAATCATAGAGTAAAGTGCTTTCCTAGCTACCTCTTGATCAAAAACATAATTTTCTACAGCCACTGCCCCCTTCTCAGTGGCCGCAAACCTCAAGTTTGTTTGGACTTTATCACTTGACTTTTTTTCTATAAATACAAATTTTCACATGAGTACGTGATGGTTCGTACCATTCCTTGTTGTTGCTGAAAGTTTCTTGCCGCAATGCTTACATTTAGCCTTCCACACACCATCATCATCACAAACTCTTGTGAAATCTGCCCAGACTGCAGAAGTAAGCTTCCTCTGTGAGCCTTGTGACTAAGTTACACCACCAGCAGCCCCATCTTCCTCAGGTTCATTATCAACACGGATCACTTCAGGGTCAGCTGCAATAACAAGGACAGGTCTAGAAGGCCCAGAACTACTTCCAGGCTGCATGCTACTTCCAGGGGTGTCCATCACAAATCCTCTGAAATACATGAACATGAAAAATTCTCAGAACTGAACTGATCTACAGAACTAGCTACTGACCATACAAACATCAACTAATACATGGAACATAAGTACAAAATCAGTAGTAGGGACGAAGGGGATTGAAGAAAAATCAATACCTAGAGGGGATCCGGCTGGACACGGTGAGGTCCTGTGCTCCAGCGAGTCAGATGCAGGGCGCCGGACTATCGGTGGTCGGAGCTCGTCTATGGGTTGGCGCTGGCTGCTGGTGGATGGGATCTGGGGTGTGGTGGTGCAGTGGCACTGGCGGCCTGGCGCCTGGGCACCTAGGCTGTGACGGCTGGGGTGAGGAGGTGGAGGGATAGAATAGAAATGCTGAACATGAACCCTAGAGTTTGCTTTCTTATGTACTATTGGCACAAGAGACCCACATGTCAGGGCTCTAGAGCGGGTTCGCGAGTCTAGCGGGCACGGGTACAAGTTTTTTTTTACCCATCAAATTTTACCCATTGGGTTCAATTACATGCCCTCGCTCATACCCATGGGCATAACTCCAAACCCGTACCCTCACCTTAGAGGGTTTATGCCAAGAGCGCGCGGATAATATGTGGTCGTTGCCATCTTTAATTCGCACTTCAACGTGCGACACCGCGATCCACGATCGAAGCCAATGGTCACCGAATAAAAAAAAGAAAAGAAAAACGCCGTTCGAAACCTGCGGCGCCGACGCCGCGTCCATCGTGTCGCCGCCGCGCCGATCGAGTAGCCCTACCGCCCGACGCCGCGCCGATCTAGGGAGGCTATTGAAGAACCCCGGCGCCCGCGTCCATCGTGGTGACGCTGCACCTGAACAAGGTGGAGAGGGACAGCAGCGGGTACATCACTGTCGACGAGGTGCAGGTGGTTTTGCGAGGAATTCGGCCTCGGCGACGTGACATCCTCCGCCTACGAGCGATCTCAGCCTAGCCGACACGTCCGGCACACCGCGATCCCGGGCCGGCGCGGCCACGTCCCTCCGCTCATCCGTGCTGCGCTGATCCCAGCGGTAGCACGTGCCTCGACGGTCTCGATCCGATAGCAACCATGCGATTCAAATGATGAGGATGTCGATGCGGGCCACGACGTGCTCGATCTGGGAGAGGATGGTGTTGATTTTTGATAGGCAAGCTCAATTTCGAATACATTTTAGTTTGGCTGAGGCATCAATTCAGTGGGGAAATCATCGATTTTGTAGGGAAGATGGATCTGTGGTGGTATCCGATTCAGCAGGCCAACGTGTATACGAGGTAATACAGCTGCTCCTCTTCTTTTGCTTTTCCTTGTGCGATGTATTGGGGGGCAAGGAGGGTGTATTATTGCAGATCCGTAATGTGTGTTTGTGTTATTATCTCTCTGTCAATTGCTCAATCTTTTATAATGTCACGGTACTTGTATTCTGCCATTTTGTAGCTGCAGTATAGGTTGTTGTGATTGTACTTAGGCTGCAGTGCTCATCGAAGTATGGTTTGTTGCTTCCCTGAGCTGGACTTCGATTTGTGCTTATCCGACGCGTGCCCCGAACTCAACTGCTGTTTCGTCGACCTCGAGATACCAGGTACTACGGCATGCAGCTGCCTTCAGCCGCGTGATGTGGGATGAATTTTGACCTATAGGTTGAATACGCGCAGTGGATGAGGCAGAGGGCGGAGGAGACGTGCAAGGATCAAATTCCTGCTGCCCTGGAGACACTGCGACCTACATCTTCATGGGAGAGAGGGGCTGCTTCTGGGCAGGAAGAGGATCCTGTTTTGCTTGGCGGACGAGGTTTAGGGATAGCCATGTCTTCTTTCTATTTTATTTCGTAGGATATGCAATCCCTTACAACTGCATTTATACCTTCAGAACTTGAACTTCGTTGCTTGAGTGATACTATATAGAAGTTGATCGTTTTTGCCTTATTTCTGTGGTATGCTTCCTTTCTTGATCATAGACATTGTCTGGTCCATGCTCATGTGTACAGTGATAACCATATACATGGTTCCCTTGCAGAGCAGTTGTGGTTTCATTAGCTAACGGTGACGTCTAGAATAGGAAGTTGTAAGGTTAAGTTGATTTGTCATGGCTTTGCAGGTACAGATCAAATTAGATGAAAACTAACTTGAATTGGTTGATAAAAGTACTTGCAGGGCTTCTATTTTCAGGGAGTATATTGAAGCAGGAAATGACATGAAGATCAATAATACAAGGATGTAGCACGGGGATTTGTTGCACGGGGAGTGTGCCTTTCTTTTTGGTTTTGGTGGAGCAAGGAAGAGCAATAAGCAGCGCTCTCCACAGCCACGGATTCGACTGCCCAGGTGCTACATCAGATCTCAGTTTTCCTTGTGTCTATCACATATGACCTTTGGACTTAATTTAGTTTGGTTTATCCAACTACTGTAGGAGATGGCAAAGTGGAATGCCAGGTACAGGGAGAAGTTTGGCTTCGTGTTTATGATTTTGCGCCTCTGGGAGGACTGCACCTGAGCCTGGCTGAGCTTAAGGTCTGTTTTCTACCAAAGTTCTACTTCCAGAAGGGCTTGGCGCCTTGGCCGTGGCTTGCCAGGTACAGGGAGAAGTTTGCTCTAGGATCATGCTGAAATGTGCTTATTATGAAGTGTGTAAGTAATTTTATTTTAACTTTACTTGCAGATGCTACCCAAATTCTCTACCCTTGCATGCAATGTGCTGATATATTTTTCTTGAAGGCAAGTATTTATCGTGCTATTGCATTCCATGGTATTCCAAAAGAAATTTTATTGAATTCTCTTTGAGTTCTGAAAAGCTTTCGATATTTCCATTCTGACTGTATTTACTCATATTAATGAAGACTGAAAGGCTTTTGATATTTCAGAGTGGTGTGCACCTTCAATCTAGAAACAAGAATTCTGTATACAAATCATTTTCCTTATCCTTTTTCTTTTGTAGGCTGACATATGCCAGTTGGGGATGGACCAAAGGAAGGTTGTGCTAGCTAGGGAGTACTGTGATGACATCAAAAGGAAGAACAAACCAATTATTCTTTCGCATCGTATCCTGATTAGTGATTTTGATCTTGTTCTCTTTATTAATTCCCAAGCACTGATATCTGCAGTTAACTTATGTACTACTATGCAGTGGCTATACTTCTCTTTTTTTCATGAGGTACCATTGCAAATAAGTTAGGCAAAGTATTCAGTATGAGCTGCAACTGTATCTGGCCGCAAACGGATTGTAGCTTGTATGCATAGATCATTTCTCTAGGCTGATAACATAGCTTGTATGCATAGATCATTTCTCTATACTACTAACAGTTGCTGTTTTGGTTCTGAAATATTTTCTGCAGTTAACTGAATTATGACTTTATTTTCTGATATCCATTCAGGTGGACAGGTGGAAACAGGCATGAGAATACGTCAGGGATCATACACTTATTTTTGTTTAAAATATTTGTAGCACAATGTGGTATTTTATTGTATGTCCTTTGCATTATAAGAAAATATTGCATTTTCATGTAAATTTAAAGTGTCGGTTGGAAATATGAACTGATCTTTCATCATGATTTCCATGTGTTCAGGTTGTTGAAGCTACACTTATTTCTAGAATACAAAGATTGGAGCAGAGACTAATGAAAATTGAGCCTCATGTGAGTACCAAAGAAGTCTCTGTGTCCTTGAACTTTTTTATATTACATATAACTCTCGCTCTTCTTGTAGAAAACTGTACACGATGATGTTTTTTTTTACTGCATACTCCATTTAAGCATTGTCACTTAGATGCTTCTCAATCTTTGGCTTCAAACCTTTAAGCTGTTACTCCCATCCCTTATTTCATTGGGATTTCGATTTAGGCAACTTTCATTATAGTGCACACATTGGAATTCAAAGAGCAATGCTTCCAGTTATTTCCATCTCTTGTATGCCTTCCAGAAGCCCAACTGCAAATTCACAGTCCATCCCTTTCCTATAACACATTTCCCATCTTAACTAATCCGAGCTCCTGATCTTCAGATACATCAACTAGTACAAAGAATAAGAGTTTATATACTCCCAGTTTTGGCTACTAAGTGACTGACTCTACAGCAGACCTCATATAGGGCATGCTGTGCTAAATGTCATCGCAACACTTTCAGAAAGTTAATCCATTAATTTGTCGTCAACTTTTGACTCTGCTTCTTTGAGATACAGTAGGAAGAGCCCTACAAAGTTGATTCTGCATTTTCAATGTGCCGATCTAGGCATGGTGGGACTTAGTAGTTCACTACTGCAGTTAGTAGTTTTTTTGCTTTTGTTTCATTGTGAAATGAAGTTTACGAGCTGCTTGGTGGTTTAAACGCCACCATAGGTCTTTGCATTTGTGTTGAATCATATTACTCGAGCACTTAAAACTTCGATGACAAATATTGCTTTCCACTTGCATCTCAGGTGGCTACATTGCTAGAAGTTCTACCAAATTGATTGACAGCTGATGTGCTGGAACAACTTCATCTAAGTAAACAAGCATTGGTATAAAAACTACATTCTAGAAGCAATTTTAGCGGACACTTCTCAAACTTTTATTTTGATTTTATTTATGTATGTACTCATGTGTCAAGGTTGAGCTGGGTTCACGAGCAGGTGACCTCAAACAGATGCTTATTGATAGATTGAGTGATAACATGACCTATTATGCCTTGCTATGCATCAGTGTTTTTCGGATTAAACTATGAAAAAAATATCGGTGTTTGGTTATTTTCATGTGCATCCCTGAGATGAACCCGTGGCGTTAGCACGGGCACTATACTAGTTATTAATATGGTTTGAACTTGTCTGTCCAGTTGTAGAACTAATCTATTGGGAACTTTTGAGTTATGACACATTATTTAGTATAAAGGTTGGTCATTCCGTTTATTCTCCATCACAAATCACAAGTTAATTAGTGAATCACAGTTCCAGAGTAACACATCTACCTAAGATAAGATGAGGAGGGCTAATATGGTTCTGCTCCTGGCAGTTGGCTTCCTCATGCTTTGCTTCCAGTACCCGCTAATTTCTTGTTCTCCTATATACAGTTCATTGTTTCAGCAACTTGAATCGAATATATAGCAAAGTGAATGTTACTATCTGTTCTTTCCACTGGTGTTCTTCACAACAGATGCTGTAGCCCTCAAGAAAAGTTTGTACGTCTAATTAAGAAGATCCCGCCACAGGGTAAAGCATGTGATCCCCAAACTTGCCATGACAACGCTAAAAAAGATTTCACCGCCGATGGAGCTCGATGCCCGGATCATTCATCTTGCTAAGTGCAGGGCCATTGCGTTGCTGGAGGTTGCCAGCGCATCATGTGCGCGCTCTACAAATTTTTTTTTTTGAACCCAACGCGCACTCTACAAAATGAGACCCTCCATCTCTTCAACATCAACAACGAAATGGGTACTGACTGGCTATGGTGGATAGGATGCCATGATGTACTGACGTCGATGCAGAAATTAAATAAAGCTTCATATTGAGTCGCCAATTTATATATGAAGTTTGTTTATAGAGTTCAGGAAATATATATATGATGTAATGTAGGATCTGCTCATAGGGCACCAAGGCTTCGAAGAAATCGCATCCACACCCGTCTCGCCGTGACGTTCCCATCCCAAATCGTATCCGTTCCCGTTCCCCGGCCTCCTAGCAAGCGGATCGGCGAAGCCGCCAAGGCATGCATTACGATGACGCAGCAGCCAGGAGGGCGGCTCCAGCGTGCAGGAGCTGCTTCCTGCTGCAGCTGCACGCCTGACGCGGTGACGCCTGGACCGGACGAATGAATACGCCACCAGCCTCTCGACGCGATGAAAAAAATTGATTAAAAGCATTCATGCATATATAAGCTAGTAATTAAGACATACATATGCTTTGCACTGGGTCTACTACATATCTTGCCATGGTAGGCAGGCATGTCCCTTGGCGGGAAACCACACGGCTTCTCTCAAAATAAGAGTACCATACCAACGAAGAGATGTCCTAAACTATGTCATAGGTCTGCTGCGTGCAGCGTACAGGAGGCGTTACGGATCAAGCTCCTCCACCTTCACCTGCAGGTCGCGCAGCACAAGCTCATTACCACAGGGCTGGGTTATTCTCTCTTCGATCTCCTCAAACTTGCGTTTTCTCTTGTTGAATTTCTTCATCAGTTCCTCATGCAACTTTTCCTGTTCGCTTATCCTAGTTTCGATTATTTCCAAAAGCTTCATTTTACTATCCAGATTTCTTGTTCTTGTGACGACATCCAGATGGTCGTTTGACTCGCTCGTGATGGTATTGGGCAAGCCGGAGACGACTGGAAACGTTATCTTCGGATCACTGAAAAAGGACCAGACTAATTTAACACGGAGTTATGGAATAAATGCACCATCAAAATAAAGAATGATTTGTGATGCAAATGCTAGCATAACTAATGCTAAATATGTAGTTAAATTAACTGATGCTCTTTTTCGAGGCTGGGAATGACAAGAAACGCCCAACATGCATGCTGATTAAACAGAATTTTCTTCTTAAGTTAAAATAATAAAGCCAAATACATTGCCAGTTGCTTCCTTAGCTGGTATTCTAGTGATCTCAATGCCATCTAACAGAATCGAATGCATCATGATGTACAACCAAATTAGCCAATGGAAAGTAGCAAGGCGGGGCTGCATTAAAAAAAAAGGAGAGACAAAAAGACCATGGAGGTTGAGGAGGCCACACAGACACCCGCATGCTGCAACAAGCTGACAACCCTAGAGTTGATTATGGCAGTAAAAATACTGACCTGTATCCAAGAAGTAGTTTCCCTTTTCCTTTGATTACACCACCATCCAATGATATTGCTCCACCATTCAAATAAGGCATGGCTTGGAGCATGTCATTTCGGGTTTCATAAACTTGAAGCTCTCCAAAGAGACTATAAAATAAAGTTTCACGGAGTCCATGCCCTCTACTTGTGGTTATGTTCAGATTATCATCAGAAATATTTATCATATTGACGGCAAATCCTCTGAATCCCTTAGGTCCATGTGGAGAAGGCCAAGCCAGGTTTAATTCCTTTTGTGGACTGTTCAGCAAAACGCCTCCTTTGTAGGGCCTGTCAGAGATGTGCCGTCAACAAAAAAGCAAAAATCCATAAGGCAAATTACAAGACTAGATTTCCTTCTCTCCTTTGACAATACATATATAAAATGGGGTTGGCGAAGGCCAGCTATGTAAACCAGATCCATAACCCAGTGTACTACTTATGATACAAATAACTACTTAATTCTCATACTAGTCTAACCTACACAGGCAACTTGGGGAATTAAATTTTGATATTAACTTTTCTAATAATGTCGTGCACAGCTTTCATTAGTGGGAAGGCTTAGTATTGCTTAGAGATAACCACACTATCAAGCTTAGTTTCTAGCTATCATGTTAAACGATCTTTAGTCAAATACCATCAGTTTTGTTAGATGTTAGGTAGATTTGTCAAGCCAGCACTATACCAGGTGAACACCTTTGGAAATAAAACAAGATTAAACACAACTCTCCATCTAATCAGCTTCTCAGGGGCTCCCTGAAGGGTGGATGCCAACTGCTACTATCCTACTGTGTACTCCCCAAGGCCATAGAAAATAATAATGAGGAAATAAGTGCAGTATGTTTTATTTGCAAAAAGTATATCGGATTTCTGGGTAAGTTCTTTCAAAGCATTGTCCGGAGAAGTATACAGCCTTTGTGAGTTCTTTCAAAAATACGCTAGAGAAATTAACTTGACCCGGAAAATACTATCTGTTTAGATGCAAAATTGACGTTATCAAAAGCCCATATGCAACCTACACATAAGGTTCCTTGGTCAAAATTACTTAGCACTCAAATGGAGAACCACGGAAACAACTTTATATCAACTAGAAAATGTGGATCTTACTCTATATCATCTAAGCAAATGACAGCAAATCTTCTCTTTATGGGAACGCCCAAAGCAGCTGCTTCACGGTGAATACCAAAGCCAACATCCACTCCTCCATCAGTGTTGTATTTCTCAATGTAATTAGCAGCTTCCTGTGTCTTGCAAACTACTGAGAGCATGTCATCTTTGCCAAGATACACAGCAAGCATCCTATAAATGTACACATCCATTACAAGTGATTATCATCAAATTAAAAAAGATCCAAAACAAACTACATATCAGTGTCAATAGATAAATTTACATACTGTTTTTTTGCTTTGAAAAAAAAAATACCTGCCAATTTTGCCATCAGGCACAGTTCCAAGTAGGGCAACAATACCAACAACGCCATCCATGAAATCACCACTGGAACATATCACAAAAGCAGCAGTGCCAATTTTTTCTCTAATTTTATCACGAACCAACTCCTTTGCATCAATGAATGACCCAACCATGGGCCCAATCTCATCTGGTAAAAAACTTTGAAGTTACATAAAGAAGCAAACCAAAAGCCAGTTGTGGTAATCATAGAAATGGCAGCAGACTCCATAAAACAGATGGACCAATGCAGCTGGAGCCCAAGCTCAAGTTATGATTATAATAACCAACACTATGCCAGTATGAAAATAGGAATATTTCAGGACATAGAAAATTCACCTTTTATAGTGTCAATTTGTTTCTCCAGTGAGACCTTACGAGAATATAGAGTTTTAAGTGTCTCTTCTGTAGACTTTACCTTCGAGTAGGTATCTCCAACTTTATTTTTAGTTTTCTGCAGAAGGCACGAAATAGTAATTGACAGAGATCAAGCGACTTCATGCTTGAGTTTTCTTTTCAATCTTGCTTCCAAGTTGATCATAATTGTAAGAAAAATCTAGCTAAGAACTTATTGATTTAAACTTCAAATCAAACAGACTTCACCTTCTCTAATAATATTAAGTGCAACATATAACAGTGTAGTGCTCTGTACTTCTAATAATGCCAATTTCGTACCTTAACAACATCTTTTACATATGTGACAAGATGGCTAGGTTGACCAGGAGCAAGTTGACTGGGAAGTAAAAGATTTGAACTTTCTACAATTGAGATTGGACAGCTGAAAATAGGTTCAGATCCTTCCTCCAAGGTGGTCAACGCCAAATCAAAAGATTGAACTTGAAGCTGGAAAGGTTAAAATTCAGCAATACATTTGAAACATTGACATAAAAAATGCCAGAAATCTTACAAGTAATTGATACCTGAATCTTTATTTGCAGATCAGGATAAGATGTGTGACATGCCACAATAGTGACTGTTCCTTGTTCATGAGGAAGCTGCACACGAGAAAGAACACACCTTCCATGTTTAATAGCATACTGTGCTCCTTCCACTAGTGGTAACTCATTTGATGTGATGTTGAGTGTATGCAGAGGTCCATCAATGGATTCATCAATGAGACCATCACTATCAGACACTTCAAATGTGACGTTCTCCAAGAAGGAACCTGCCGGACAACTTTCTGGAACCTGCCAAATCAAATAACAATAAATAAACAAATAAACCCCAAACACTATCTAAAAATTAAGGGTCAAATCATAGGAACAACATTCAAGGGAAAAAAAAGTATCTTACATTTACTGCTTTTAATTCTCTCGTGGCTATTTGAAATAATTTCGTGAAGATCTCCTTCTCATTGTGAAAAATTGTTATAGAAGCTGTACATGATAGTAATAAACACAATAAATAGAATTAAAACTTGTTACAAAATGCTGGCGTAAGCATAATACAAAACAACTGACCTTCTGAACCAAAGCCCCTGACAACTCTTAGTGTTCTACAAAGGTCAATAAAACCAGCACCATTTACCTGGAAAGTTTTCTCTTCAGTATACAAGTTGGCAGATGCATAACTGCAGAACTATAATCAACATAATGGATTCCATGATTGTCAAAACATGAGTTAGAAACAGGGTAACAGTTAATGTAACTTTATCTCTAACAACATATCAAATTCCTTCAAGCATACAGTAAAGTTCATCTGTCATCCAGTAAAAAACACCATTAAACTGATATGGCGTGGGTGGCGTGGGGAGCGCAGAGGATAGCGAGGCAATGGCACGGGTTCGTCGCCAGTGATCACGGCTGAATCACTGGCAGCCACCATCGAAGGAGAAGACCCACCGCCTTGGGGGGTCCTATTTCCTTCGATGCCTTATTCACAGCAGATCCAGTGCCCTTTATACTCAGGTGCACTTCTAACAAACTAGGAAACCAACTCCTAATAATCCTCCCGACTCCTTCCTTCCAAACCAAGGATGGTGCATGCGCCTTCTTATTTTAGCCTCTGGACCTGGCGTGCATGCCCATGAAGACCTGGTGGCCGTGCATGCTCCTGGAGACCTCTTCCACTGCCATAACATAAACTGTGATCAATATTTATACCAACTTGTCACGGTGGAAAAAATCCCCACATGGCATATATGCGAACTGATCCAAACTTTCTCCTTCACCCAGGCCTCCCTCTCCTTCAAATTCAATTTGATGGGGGTGGCAGTAAACAATCATGTTTCAAACTTTCAATGCAGAGACCTAGTCACCTAGAGGGTCCAAAACTGACTATCTGAATAGTAACAGCCAGTGGTATGGATTTCTTCTTCTAACTATATGTGAGCACTTTAAGGATCAAGCTGTGCAAGGCACTATTATGATTTTCCTTTTTTTTGTGATGAATGAAATGTTCCTTCTGTATAAATGCAGTTGTGAGTTGAAAAAAAAAACCAGATCAACTACTGTGCCACTAGCTATCGGGTCGCATGTCCCTATTTCTATGAAGTTCAAACAACGAGATCCAAGCTGCAATTTATCTTTGCGGGCTTCTGAATGGGTCAGTGGGCACAGGATAGGCTTGGGCTTTTATAGGAACTAGCCACTTTTGCCCGCGCTTCGCTGCGGGTGACCAACTTAAGAAATATGTCTTTATTACTGTCATTGTAGATTTATTTCACACCAAATACGTGCTTACCATTTTTATGTTTTTACGATAATTTGTTATGCACTTTATTTCTTTTGAGCAACAACTACAATGGACTTGGGATTCCATTTCTTTTGTATGTTCACAGGTAGTTAGCATTGGTTTGTTTTGAATGTGGCTTTTTTTTTAAAAAAACACAAAGGCACACCAACACAAGGGGAGTAGTTCATTCAAGGGCACAATTGCGAATACAAAGCGTGACGACATAACAAAGAGGATACGACATCGCTAAAACTCAACAACACAAAGAAATGCAGAAAAAAGATACAACTCTAGGGGAGCAACTAATCTACTTCCTCGAGACAGATGGCTTCACTACTGCTCTCTTGAAATTCTCTCATGTGCTTGGGCTATGTGCATGGAAGGGAGACTCCACTTGAGGCCTCCTCTATGGGAGTGGGTGGTGGTGCTTGAGGCGCCTGCACACCGCTTCTCTCCCTCTCCCACGGATAGATGGGTATCCCCTCGGAATCGAGGGGTGTTGCCCGTCTAAGGCAACATCCTCCGTTGGTCTCGAGTGACAAGGTAAGCTTCTCTTAGCTGCTTGGCGTGGCGTTCCCGCTTCCCACATGGCTTCAGCCAGTGACAGTCTCACGGCTTTCGGCGGCGGGCTGTTTTTCAAGGCGCGAGCCATGGCAAAACTCACATGGAGCTTCCTGATGAAGGCCTCCGCCCCTTCGGCTCGAGCGACGCACTTCCTCAACTCAGAGGCCAGCTTCTCATGGTGCTCATCCAAGGCCAACAGATATGTGGCTAGGGACACCACAGTAGGGTCGATTGCTTGCAGAGGGCGTCCTTGCAGAGCCTCTAGGCGTGTCCTCCAGAATGGAGTGTCCTTGTCCGAAGGCGGAAAGAACCTCATGGGGGTATGGGCGAGGGGTCCTGCATAGATTTGGCATAGGAGTCGCAGAGCTTTGCGAGCTACCGCTTGATAGGCATCAGGGAAACGAAAACCAATGGTGGTCGTGCTCCAGCCATCAATGCTGGTGGAGTTCTCACTTTTCCCGATGTAGACGATGACCTCACACCGCTCAGTGTCATGCTCTATGAACTCACGACCTTCATACACGGGGACCTCTCGGATTCCCAGCCACTGCGTGGTGGTATACAGAATCTTGGGAAATCCCTTTATGCCTTGGCAGGTGTTGCTAGTCCAGACTCCTTCAGCCATCCCTGCGGGTTGGCTAGGAGGGTTTGTGGGTTGAAGGCAAGGGCACAGTGGCTTCGATGAGGCCATGGGCTTTGGTCAAGGAGGAAGGAACTTTGGTGAGGTGGTTCAATGAGGGGGGATGCTTGGGAAAGGTAGCCGGGGTGGTTCTCATTTTGTAGAGGGCTAGGGCAAGGCTTCTCCGAGAAGCTTCACCTGCCTATAGTGGGGCTATAGCGAAAAAGTGGGGTGCACCATGTGTGTAGCGCGTGGTCAGAAAAAGTTGATAGGTGGGGCCTAGCAACAGGGTTTGCTGACCCAAGAAAAGGGGGGTCTGCATGGGGGCAGGGCGAAGGACCGACCAAAGCCGGAGGAAAAAGTAGAAAGACGTGGTCCATGATAGGCATGAATTACGGCGACGCGGCGCACCAAGCCACAATATAAAGCCAGCTAAAGTGCATAGATGGTGGCATATGAAAGCCGTGGATGCCGCGCACGCAGTTGTTATCCATGCATCCACGATCCTTCCCCACACACTAGTGTCATCGTCTCTGCAGACGCCAATGTCCCTCTCCACACAACACCACGCCACGCACCACCGCCCACGACGCCGCCGAGCCATCACCTTTGTCCCCCCACAAGGCCGCCAATGGCGCCGTCCTCTATGCACCACACGGTTGTACCTTCAGATTCCACAAAGACTTTGCTATGTGGCGGCGCTTGAGTCATGACCTCCGTGCCTAAAAAGGATGGTGCTTTGTTGTCCCTCCATGAAGCCGCCTTCAAAATGATGCCGATTAGTGGCGCCTGCTGATGGCACGCACCCGATCCCTTGGCCCCGCCATCAAGCTCCTATAAAACGCCCTCGGTTGCCTCTTCGATCACCGCAAGACACCCTACCATCAACACTAATCACCCACATAAAGACATGAAGTTTTAACCAGTTCCAACAATTGAAGAAGAAGCCTAGCGTAAGGGTTGCAAGCCATAGAGCACCTAAGAAGACATCAACAAGAAGGTGGAGTACACTGCGGGAAGGAAGAAGTGGATACGCTCAACATGTGCCTAGATGAAGAAGAACTCGCCATCACCATCTTTGCCTTCCTAATCCCTCCTCTAGTGGGTGCAATAATCATCAGTATATCCTTGTAATGCGCCCGTTACCATATGGGAAGCCCTAGCTGCCCATGTAATCAAGAAGCATGCAATAAGAATCCTCTGATTTATGTTGGCAACTAGGACATTTTGAGATTTTGTAGTTCAAATCCTCAAAAGGGAAAACAAAATATGGCATGGCCATTGCTGCCAACGCTTCGTTGTAGGCGATGTGTTTGGTATGCAAAATCTTAGGAAACATGGCAAGCAAAGATATGCAACACATTTTGTAGCATCTTGGTAAAAAACTGACCTACTTGGTACACTAAGTGTTGGGAAAATATGGAGTTGTAAAGGAACTTAGAGTGTTGGTTGGCACTAAATGATGCCTATTTTAGGGCAATAAATTAGTACCATCTTATTGGAAAAACGATTGATGGAGTTGGACTCAAACAATTAACACACAAATTCAACACACAACATTAGGTGTGACTATGCTATAGGTGGAAAGAGTACCAATTACATCATTCTCCACAGTGGAAGACGTCTACACAAAACTACTGAAGTGGGGGGCTCAAACAGGTACCTCTAATAGTGCCAAAGCATTACAATACGCTGGACTACATATTAGGCGGACATCAAATGCACTACACTATGGGTACATTTTATTACTTGTACAATAACCCTTAAGGGGATACATTTGGACCGTATTAGATTCATTCCCTGAGAGGCGATGTGGCCACTCAGATCATGCTTCAGCCTGAGGAACACTTTGGAAGGATGGCATGAGAGCAGGCAGCATCCCCTGGCAATGGCTGAGTGGGTGCAAGGACCCCTTGATCACCTGACTCCTTATTAGAATTTGCTTGCGAGGCTTTAGCCGGGGAAGACACAGGTGGCCCATGCACAATCGCTGCTTGGATTCTTTCCACTGGTGCAACTGGGATTCCTTCTAGTATGGGGCACTCCCTCTCTTGCAAAGCGAGGGCCCTTCTTTTCTTCTTAGTGACAAGGTACAAATCCTTCAACTGTTGAGTATGTCGGTCTTCGGCCTGCTTGAGGGCTTCAATTGATGCAGCTTCTTGGCTCTCTGCTCTAGCTGCCTGTGCCTTAGCCTCCGCAAGCTGCACTTCAAGGTTTCTGATTTGCTTCTCAGCACCCTCTGCTCTACGAATGCACTTTCTGAGCTTGGTAGCCTGCCTATCATACTGCTTATCTAGGGAAAGCAAATAGTTAGACATGAACGCCATAGTTGGGTCACCTTGTTGTAATTCAAGCCCTTGGAGGGTCCTCATTCGAGCTTCCCATATAGGGCTTCTCCTTACCAAAGGGGGAAAGAATCTCATTGGTGTTTGACATATCTGCCTCTCATAAATTTGGCATAGGTACCTCAAAGCCTTGCGAGCGGCAACTTGGTAAGTGTCCTTGAACCGGAACCCCGTGGTAGACACTACCCATGGTATTGTGTTAGGAAAATCCTTACTTGCTCCGACGTAGACGCTCACCTCACACCGCTTGGTGCCATGCTGCTCATATTCCCTGCCAACGTATTCTGGGTGGTCCATAATACCTAGCCTGGTCATTGTTGCATATAGAAGCTTCGGGAAACCAGCCGTGTTCAGGCAGTAGCTAGTGGTCCAGTCTTCCTCCGCCATCTGCAAGGCAAAGAAGGGGATGTCATGTTTTGAACATATATGAAATGGTAGGATTTATGTAAATATGGTTATACCTCTCACCTTGTTAACGCCAAGGACACAAGAGGAAGGGCGTCTTATACTTGTAGCGAGTCGTTTATTTTATGAGATCATATAAAGGGGAAAGAGCAATGGGGCTTGATAGAAAAGGCGGATCGATTAAGGCATGGTTGAAGTTTGAGGAATTCATCTTTCGGCACCTTATTTTTATAGGGACAGAAATAACAACATGTATGCGGTAACACAAAGATCTTATTTAATGTGGGGGCTATTTAAATCGATGTGGGTGCCTCTGTGAAGTAGGATGGGCGGTGGTGAGGTGACGTTTTTGGAAGTGGTTGTTGGGCACCTAAGGCGTCTCAACATCTAGCTATTTGGCTACCTACTATGACGCGCAAGGGGGGGAAAATAAGAGAGGGAGTAATCACTAGTAACGAACAAATAGATGAGAGCGAAGCATGTAAGTCTGCTATTACAAGAATGTATAAAATAATCTTCGATCTTTTCTCTCGCCTATGTAGCTAGCACTATTGTGGATGTCCTAAGGGCATGCTCCACCGAGCATGGGCATGGGCGACCATTGCCTAGGCATTTAAGTGTTTATATACTCATGGTTACCCTACATAGGACAGGCGTGCTCAAGGCTTTGATGGGCACGTATTTTTTTGCTTGGTTGGCAAGGACACGAGGACATGTTTTGTAGGCGTGCTCAACGCTTTGACGGGCAGGCCTTTTGTTGCCTGGTTGGCAAGGACAGAAGGACATGGCTTGTGGTCCATAACCTAAGGATGTTATTTATTGTGGAGGGCTTTTGCACCGATATGAGTGGCATCGTGGAACCTGTTCGCTTTTGCTGAAAATAAGCGCTGATTTACTGTAGTTGCTGATTTGTTGTGAGAGAAAAATATTGTTCTGTGGCTGAAAATAAGCCGGCTTATAGAGCAGCCGAACAGGCCGGTGAAGTGTGATGGACGGTGGTGAGGTGACATATGTGGCGGTGGTTGTTGGGCACCTAGGGCATGCTTCATTAGTCATGGGCGTGCTTGCCGACCTTTGTCTAGGCATTTAAGGGCTGTCACGTTGATGGTCACCCTACATAGGGGACAAACATGCTTGATGCTTGATGGGTACACCCTTTGTCGCATGGATGGCAAAGAGGCAAATGACAGTGCTCTGTGGTTCATGGTCATGCCTTTAGTGGCTTGGACGGCAACGAGGTGACAACATGGTGGTGGTATGTCGTGTAGATGGCCATATACCATTTATTTACCCTCCCATTGTCTTTATTAGGACTGTGTATGCTATGCTACTTAATAAACTCCCTATTATCGCTGTAGTTATTTTGAACCATTGGTCATACAATGTGCTTTTGTTTCGAGAATAGGTCAGCGTTAGAAGAAAATTAATATTTATTTTTTTTGAAGCAAACAAGGCGAGTAATATTTTAAATTTTGCAACAACTTTGTTTCCTAACATTAATGCATAACTTACTTAAACAAATACAATCATGTTGTGTTTATTGCAATTAAGTGTAGTCTGAATTTTATGTTTGACATCTATATAGACCTTTAAGGCCCCCTTTGGATGGCATGAGAAATAGAGGATAGGAATAGGGGAAATGTAGGATTGAAGGTGGCATGTTGTGTGAATCTTATGGAATGAATCCTATAGGAATTTATCCTACCGTGCCTTTGGTTCACAGCAGCTCTTCTCTCTCTTTGCTATCTATATCTATACCTAATAATAAAGAGAGAAAATTTTCACCCATTTTTTTCGTCCATCCATTTTTTCGGTCCGCCTCCGACTAACTACCAGCATCACTCTTTCTATTAGCTCACTTACTTAGTTTAGAGATGCAAAAACCTTATATTTACACAACTCATATTATTTACACAACTTCTCATGTTTGAATATATAATGCAGTGAACATCTCTGGACCGGCTCCATCTGGACTTGCGGTGCCAGATATTTCTCCTAGTCCACTTACGGTGCAAGTTCCTGTAGTACCACCCAAGCATCATCGCAGTTACAAGCTTGTTCTATTCCCAGCAATTGGAGCCTTGGTTACTGGAGTGGCAATTCTACTAATGATAGTACTGTTTTTCCTAATCCGTAGAAAGAATAAAGAACTCAAAAAGATGGAAGGAAATAACCATCTGGATGCATGTAGTTTTTCCTGTGTCAAGAAGGGCCAAGAAGGTAAGGGTTTCCTGTTTTTTTTTAATTGTGATATTGTAATTCTTTCACGAACGTCTGCTATTTGGATGTCCAACTGTCTTGGATAATTTAATGAGGTTTATATGGCATACGATACAAGTGCATACTACCATTTCTTTGTGAATCAGGGTTGATTAAAAGTCTCTCCTGTTTGCTGCAACCAGAGAATTTAGAGCATTGGTGTCTTCTTGGCGTCGCGACACCTAGCGCTACAAGTTTCACAGAAACACCCTCAATCTTTTAGGGAATTAACCCGCAGTCCAGTTAGAGATGCCTCTCCACTCGGTCCAAACCCTAACCCCATCCTCATTCTGCGCTTTCCTTTCTCTCTCTTCTCCTCGTCGCCGCCGCCGCCGCTCCATCGCCTCCGAATCTCCCAGTCGGGTAGCAGAAGTGCAGAACTCCCGACACGCCACCGGCCGCTGTGGCGGCGACTCCGACCGAGCTCGAGCGCGTCAACGTCTACTACAATGAGGCCTCTTTCAGACGATTTGTGCCCCGGGAGCCCGACACCGTGGACTCCGACTGCTTGGGGACCTATGGCCACATCTTCCGCCCCCGAGAACTTCGTCTTGAGCCAGTCGGGGGCCAAAAACAACTGGGCCAAGGGCCACTACATTGAGGGAACCGAGCTCATCGACACCGTGCTCGACGTCGTGCGCAAGGAGGCAGAGAACTGCGACTAGCGGCAAGGTTGGTTCTGCCAGCGAGGTTGTTGTATCCAGTTTAATGTTCGGCAAGGTACACACAAAGTCACCCCTAATCTTGCAGATGACTTGTATTGGATCCAATGGATTCATCATTATTGAATTGGTTGTATGTGAAATCCGGTAGATTTATTAATGAGTTGGTTCCGTATGTGGAAGGGCAGTCATCTGGTTCTTCCAGAAGTAGTATTCAGGAGTGACATCTGTGCAAACTAATTGCCCTTTTAGTTATAGAGGTAGTGGAGCTATTAGTAGTTGATTGGATCTAAGAAGACTGACACCATGCTGCAAGGATCCAAAGATTGGATCAGGACCAAAACACAATAGCAAGTTCGTGAACCTTGCGAAGGGGAAGCTCAAGCCACAAAAGGCTTCTCCTGACCATGCTAACAATTGAGTTGAGGCCAGTGGGCTAGACACCTTACGTCGGGGTGTATCTTTGGCGTGGTAGATCGAACGGATTCTTGTTGATCGTTGAGGCTGGAAACCGCTGCCCGTCGAGGCTGATGTGCTTCTCTCAGTATGTTCCACTATGCCCAATTTTAGTCTTTCGATTTCAGTACCAATAATCGAACTCGATGGGTTTTTAATCTACTCATTTGCAGCTTGTGTTCATTTGTAAGACTTCCAAATCGTGATACATTTTGCTATTGTTACTGTCTAACAATAGGCGCCTTAGAAGGACTATTGACTCATTGACCCCATGAGTGACCTCACCTTCATATATTCAATAATGAGCAGCAAACAGTTGGTCACCTATTTTTTGATTGATGTGCGACATCTTGTGTTTAGGTGATTTCTAAAATGATGAAAATTGATTTGAGTTAGAACTTTTAATATGTGGTGCGTTTATGGATTAGTAATGAGAAATATGCTAAAATGCTGTTTATTGAACTATCAAAATCCTGTGTGTTTTCAGCGAAAGAAGGTCTATCACCGGCAGGTAATGAAGATGGACTGCTGACAGCTTCTGATGCAGGAGCTTTGATAAGATGACTGTGCGATTTCTATGTTATTACGTCTGGCTTCATACATTGTTATATACGGAGAAGAGGTAGCTTTACATCTACAATTTGTAGTGCATAGATAGTAACAGCCTCTTTTCAGTGCTTTGTAATTTTGCTTATCGATACCCACTATTTAACTATGAGTTGCTAATTTTGTCTCATTACAACAGAAGTATAACAAGGCCATATTGTTTGCGGGAAGGTAAATATCTCTTTCCCATGTTTTATTTCCTTCTGAATCTTACCGTACTCAATAGGCTGGCTCTCGATTGACCTTTTTCACATATGGGTTACTTGGAAGCTCTCATGATTAAACTACCAAAGTATGGTGATTGGTAATGGCCTTTTCAGTTTGCTTTGGTACTTCTCAAACGCATGTTAGATAGCATATGCTATATTCTTATGTAAATTTATTATTTGCTTGGATTTATATTTTGGTATTCCATTGGTCAAGAAATCATATTGTCACTATGTTTTAATACTTCTATTATCTTTCTTGTTCGCCCGTGTCTTAGAAGTTTGAACCATTCTAAAATTACAACTGTAATGAATTGACTTATTTCTTGCACCAGCTCCGAAGTATACAATAGTTCGATTATTGACCTGGATATAATCGAGCAATACTTATTTGGGAAAAGTAATCGCACAATATTTTGATTAAAGAAAACAATATTGTTTTGTCAACACATACTTAATCTTTAATCAATGGTTGTCACTTTCATTGGGTCAATGCTAGCTTACAGTTACAACACCATTTACGTTAAAAAAACAGTTTCGACACCAATAGGTGTATACCATATCTTCCGTAGAGTGGAGTTAAAAAAAATATCTTCCATAGAGTGTATATCGATGTTACAAGATTTTCTATTTTCTTATGCAATATTTTAGTGATGTTACCATGTTTTTTTGTCATGTTGCTTGTATTAATAATTTTATGATTAGTGATTATTATTACATGCTCACTACAATTATACCGGGGATCATTTGCATTCATTATGTTGGCAAAATTAACTACCAAGCACATGAATCGTGTGTACAACATGCATACCATTTCGAGAGGCCTTGTTTCCACTTGATTTCGGACTAGCTTGCGGAAAGCCAATTTTTAGACAGCTTGTAATTAAGATGTTTCTTTTCAAGATTGGATAAGATTAAATTTTGTTTAATGGTCTTGCTCTTGACTTATGAATCAGGTACGAAGATGTGGTCAAGACCCACCGTCGCTTGTCAAACGACACTACCGCCTAGCCAATGTTAAGGGATTTGGAGTATAAGTTGATTTTAATCGCACGTCAATCGAGAGATTCTTCTATGAGTCTTTATGTTCAACGTCATGACAAACTCTTTTTAAGTTCATTATGGTTGCATGTATACTTCCTACTTAGATGTATTTTTTTTATTTTTCAAATCTCACACCCTAAATTGATCTACAATCTTGACCCTTTATAGTGATGCCTAATGTAGAGAAGTTTTCAAAGATGTCGATGAAATTCATGGAATGTTTTTTTTAGAATCATAGTGTATTACATGGAAAAAGTTTTCTTAATTTTTTTCTATGAAACAAGAAAATTGTCGTTTGAATTTGACTAAATAATTTATTAGTTTGAATTAGTTTGGCTAAATAGCCAAGATAGGGCGCTTAGAAGGGCGCAAATGTTCTAGTATTCTTGATTCTAGATGATACAAAACTCATTTATGGTACATCGGTGTGGATGTGATAAGGGAAAGGAGCCAGAATGAGAGTTATAGCCTAAGGCAAACATGAGGGAAAACATAAGGGCATAAGCCCGCTTAATATGTTTTGCTTCTTCCATGCTATTAAAAAAAATCTACCATGTGCACAATACAGTCAATATATATATAAAAAAAACTCGACCATGGGAGGAGACTCCTCTATATGGCTTTGAAATAAGAAGGTGCCAGGCTTGAACCCGGTCGGATGGGAGAGTCCCAGAGCTCACTCCTCTAACCGGTCACACCATGAGAAGCTTGGCCAAGATCTGATCAATATCTCAAGTTGGTATACATGGTATCCCTCTTCCACTCATTGTCTTAAATAAAAAAATAACCTAGGATGGGCTAGTTGATTTCTAATTTTAAAGTAAATAGACACCCAAATTCGAGATATGGAGGACTGAACATGGATGGGCGGTGTACAGAACTCCCATAAGCTGAGCTAAGCTCAGTTCCTTTCAGTCATCATCATGAGGCTATCAATAAAATGGATAATAATGATGTGGTCTGATTTTTATTTATTTATTTATTTTTATTTTTTTTTGCCAAAGTGCATCATATTAAATACTATGATGGACTTCCTGTAATTTATTCAAAACCTTATCCTTATGGTTCAATTTATTTGCCTACCAGAAATGTTTTCCAGGCAATTCCACCATTTTTAGCGATTTAATTCTGAGAGAAATGAAGAAAGCAACAAGGAACTTCAAAGACGGTGTTAGGAGGAGGTGAAAATGGTACAGTATTCGAGAGGACAACTAAATGATGGATCTGTGGTTTGCTATCGAGATCGTTGAGAGTTCACCAAAACAAAATTACCATGAATTTTGTAAAGAAATGGAATTTCTTGGGCGGTTGCATCACCGGCATCTTGTTGGACTAAAAGGTTTTTGTTCAACAAGATTTGAGAGGTTAATATCTGTTGTAACTAAATTCAGATATCCACCAATTATGGTTGTTACAGTGTTCTGTGATCCAGGTTTCAGGTATATGAATACATGGAAAATGGAAGCCTTCAAGATCACCTGCATTGTAATAAGTCATGTTCTATTCTCATATTCTTCTGATGATGCATCATTTGTTGAATTGTATGTTTAAAATCACTCTGCTCTTTTCAGCACCAAGTAAACATCTGCTACCATGGAAAAATAGGGTCTGAATTGCCATCGATGTTGCTAATGCTTTGGTAAGTTTCAGAAATCATGATTGTTTCTTTCTTTCTTTCTTTCTTTTCAGAAGTCGAGAATCGTGATAAGCAAGACTTATTAGTTGTTTCTTACAATTTTGTCAACTTGTGAAAGGCTAAATCAATATTTACCATACTCCCGTCATGACTAAATATATTTCAAATTTATGTTTTACTTTTTATGATGTTTGGTTACTGAGTACCTTCATTTTTATTGTGATCCTCCACTATACCATGGAGATGTTAAGCCTAGCAATGTCTTCTTGGACAAGAATTACCTTGCAAAGGTAATTCATACTGAACTTTTGTCACAATTTACAATCCTATTATGCACATCCCAAGCTGTTTGTCCTTTAACGACTTCTTTCGGTCATGGTCTTGTGCACTACTCTAGTAGTGGCAATACAACTCCAGTTGCACACCAAAGAAATGTCAAGATCCAAGCAACTCCACCAGTAAGGCTATATTGTTTATAAATTCGGTGCCTTTTGCTCTGTCAATTTTTAGATGAAGGAACCAGTATTTTGAATGTAGTCCTGACCTCTGCATCCGACTGTTAAGCTGAAAGAATAGAAACTGTAGTGTGCACAATGTGTCACCATATGTCCATATCAAACCTAATGTACCACTCAAAACCCACATGATAATCCTAAACTCCATTTACCATTTTTTTGTTTATGCACAAAATACAAAGTTTCATCAATTATGTTAGGTGAATTATGTACTTCAATCATAACCTCTATCCTGTGTTCTGAATTTGCTATATTAATTTATCTGTATTGTAGTATGATGCTATCCGTTTTTTGTCCTTGCTATCCGGTTTTTGTCCTTGCTATATTAATTCTGTACTTCAATCATAACCTCTGCTCGTTAATTTGCAATTAATGCACACCAATGCAGCTAGCAGAATGTTTCTGAAACCTGAGTGGTTTCAATTGTTAGGTTCAAATGATGAGGAGACATTCATTCACAGGGAATTCCTCTTGCCGATAAGGATCATGACATCATCGTTTCTTTTCAAAACAGCAAATATCAACAAGGCCACCTCTAACCCGTAAGCTTTCATATTTCACACGTCGCAACTTTTATATGTCCATAATTTAGTATATTTTTAATCTAAGTGACCAATACATTTATGGTATGGCACAAATTATAACTGTGGCATTTGAATATGTGTCCACATACATTAATTCGACCTAACACCCAAACACCTAATTACATTTGGACACAACAGAATCGATGGTGTGCAAACACGAACTATTTCTTAAAAAAGTAAAGCATGATTCAAGGGATGTTCCCAATTTGAAAAGAATCATTCATTTTCTAGGTAGCTAAAACAGATACTCTGAGAAAATACCTAGGCACAATCAAGATCCAAAGCCATCGCCGACATCGCCTAGGCAGCTAAAAAAGCAGACTCCTCAGCAAACACTTCAGCACCATCAGGGCTCGGCAGTGTCGCCATGACAGGCGGTGCCGACAGTGTTTCTGGTATTGGATGGCACACAAGCGGTGCGAGGAAGGCAGCGCATCTCCGGCCGTAGTCCGCAGCGATCACCTTGATGGTGGCTATGGTGAGGTGGATGCGGACGTGGTCAGGGATTGCAGGATGCCGGCCGACCGGGCAGTTGAACTTGCGCCTTCCTGGCAGGCGCTCACCGTATAAGCAGACCATGGCCGCATCATAGGCTAGGGCTGCCTGAATGGCATTTTGAAACCTGCCGATCCACAACTTCAATCGAGTGCGTGGTATGCGGATCTCCATAGCCCACCCACCCCAACGCCGTTGTCGCACGCCCGTCCAGCCCATGGCCTTCTGTGGCCGACGACCAGTGGATGCTGACCCCCTAGCCGGACGCCCACTGAGGCGCTGCTGGGGACATCCCCTCCCTTCTGATGCCATGGCGCTGGTTCGCACGGCTGCTGCGGGCATAGCTCACCTGCAATGTGCAAGAAAGCTGAGTGAGGCCAGGGCGGTGGTTCTAAGTGGAGACGAATGGGATAGAGAGGGTGTGGTTTTAAATGCGTGGGAATAGACAGACCAGTTTGTCGGTGCCTCCCGTTAGTCATTCAGCCATGCACCTCTTACGCCGCAGTATTTATTGGCACATAAGCCAAGTGATTACCTCATAAAGATTTTTTAACTATGACTGTCCTGATTGTGTTTCATCCTGCAACAAAAGTAAATGGTATTTATTATCTAATATTTTAGCGAGATAAGCTGGTTGGAATTAGAGAATGTTTTTCGAGCCTCCATAGAACAAGCAAGCGCCTTTGGTTGGCTTAATTAAAATGCTACGATCACCTATCAAACTAAGGAACCCGGAGGGAGAAGGAGAGATCTCAACCCAATACAAAATACACAACGCCACGAGGCACACCACATGTATTTATTCTAAGGGCACAGAGGAACATCGAACAATACATACATGAGACTGCACACACCTAAAGGTACATACAAAGCAACAAAAGGTACACATAAAAGGTACTTAATAGCGTCCACGGTACAACGACATAGTAGCCTAACATGGGTAACAATATATGGGAAAACACACGACCGGATGGACGGAAGGAAGCCTTTGAATTGGTTGTTGCACATGCTGCTCATTAGGGATGGTGTGTTCGGTGGACAGTACATAGGAGATTGCTAGGCTAGCACATGGTGCAGTGCCAACATTTCCTAGAGGCCCCTCATGTGATTGCATCCCTGCCAGGGAGTGGAAAAAGTAAGTTAGCGAGCCATTTAAAATATGACAGAACAATTCTTGTGAAGCAACACAAACCAAGGAGCATGCATGCATACCTTTAAAAGCTCCCAGTAGGGATGTATGTAGGGATGTTCTCCAGGACAAGGCTGAATAGCTGTTCAACAAGTTGTATATACTGTGGTCCGGTCCAAAGAACCGGCTCTGCACCGATGGACGTAAGAGGAGTCAGCCAAGAAAGGATATCACTATAGCTTGAGCGAGATGGATCCAAGGCGGTCCAAAAGCTCCTTCTGAGACTTGAATAGGTTGTCCATTTGGATGCGCATGACGTATCATACTTAGTCTCAACAAGTTTGGGACCAAGACATGAAGTGGTCCAAATTGCTTATACGCTTCCTTGAAAGCAGAATAAGTCAGATCATTAATGCAAATATTCATCCTTCCTATAAAATAGCAGATTGCTTGCTCAGCAACACTTTCTTCTGCCTCATATAAGCTCGTGAAAGGGACACTCTCGAAAGTCTGAACTTCTGGCAGGCCCTTGCTGCCAGCTTTGGAGCGAATCTCAATGCTCATCCACGCCAGCGTTTTCTTGTTATCCAACTTCACTGCTCCCTCGGTGCGAATAATCGCGCCTATCTTGGGAAGAATCTGTCTTAACATGCTCTTGCGTGATATATCAAGTACAACCGGAACCTACAACAAAGGGACAGAAATATAAGGATCTAGAGTATCTGTGTGTATATATAGGTGGACCCAATGAGTAGCTACTATACTGTAACTCATACGCATGATAAGCAAAGTGCACAAATAGAAGCAAAGATGGACCAAATAGTGTCAATGAATGATCGCATGATAACCCAATACCATCGTGCTCCATGCCAAAACAACTAAATAAAATAATACCAGACGCGGGGCTGCAAAGCAAAAGAGGGGGGGGGAGCGCGGGGACATGGCCATCTAAAGAACCGGAGGAAGTGGTGGCACGGGACATGGGCATGAAAATTAGCCAACGGAAGCGGCGGCGGACATGGGCATCCAAAGTACAGGAGGGAAGTGGTGGCACGGGGACATTGGCATGCAAATTAGCCAACGGAAGCGCTGACAAGGGGACACGACCATCGAAACCATCAGAGGGAAGTGGCGGGTCACGACCATCGAAACGATCAGAGGGAAGTGGCGGAGCTCCTTCGTTGACGACACTCTTACCCTTGTCCACGTTGATGATGACGCTCTTACCTTTATCCATGTTCCTGCTAGATGAACGACAAGTTATTGTCTTGGATATATATAGAATCAACTGGTGCATACATAGGCCGTAAAGATTTTTTTATTTAAAATAAAACAAATATATGTAGAATTTGATATGCATTTCCGTAATACAAGTGGCGGGAAACAATATATAATTATATCTATGCGAGATAAGAATTCACACCGACACATGCCAAAGTATGAGAAAGGACAAAATAAAATAAGGCTGCTACAAATAACATTAGTAGACTATTAAATATAACATTAAGGCTGCTAAAAATAACATTAATAAGCTATTAAATATAGCATTAATTAGTTGATGATGCATGATCCTATTCGGTTGGACCACTTTGCTCGAACGTGGATGGGTGAACGTTGTCTCCCTAGCTATACCAGAACCTATTGCAACAATAAATTTGGAATGCTCAATTCACGACTCGACCTATGCCTTCTTTGTGGACGCCGGTGCAGCCCCTCTCACGCATGGAACTTGCCATATAAATAGCCATGCCATATAAATAGCCAAGCTTCTTGCAGTGGAGTAATGCTGGCGGTGAGCTACACACATGACAAGGATGGGCTACACCGAATAAATGCTTGCACTTATTAACCGGGGTTCCTTCCTTGGAATGCGTCATTGGCTTCGCAAAATGGTCAGGCACACAGAGCCGCAATTTGTCCATCGGCAACATTTTTGCACGGGAACACGCATCCATCCACACCATGACAGAACGTGCACCCTTGGACCCATCCAAAGCTGATGCTAGTGCAGATGCATGACCCATGAATCCCTTGACACATCTATGGCATGAAATAAATTTACTATGCACAACCAAATTTACTGTGAGAGGCGCGAAAGGACGATGTTCGAACCGTGAATCTCTTGTCACATCTATGCATGGAGTAAATTTACACCGCCAGGAAAGAACTTTACTACGCACAATAAAAATTTACAATGCAGCATGCAGGTGACCATGCAAGAGCGCAAAGGAAGGTGGTCCTTGAATCTCTTTTCGCATTTATGATATGGTATAGGTTGTCTAGGATGCCAGTGTCATTTATGATGGCAGTGACCTATCCTAGAAGAGGAACCCCCGAGTCCATTAAATAGCCATTCTTGCAACCGCAGTGCAAACCATTCTTGCAACCATGCTAGGGGCCGAGCGCATTGCAACGTTACTTGGCAGGCCATGCCCATCGCACCACATACCACAACAAATACACATATGTCCGAATTGTCTAGACCTCTGACAAGAAGCTCTGTGTGCACAATGCGAAAGAAAGACCATGTATCCCACCATGCATCCCACCCGACCCTCACAGGTTCTAGAATCCGCCCAGTGTAGTCACCCCTATATAGGTAACATTTAATTGAATAAGCACTCAGCATATCTTGCAGGTGCTGAAGAAGGCAACCAGAGATGTGGTACGCGTACGAGATGTGTTGAGCCTTGTTGATGTGGCCGGGTGCAACAATACGTCTGTAATTGTGGCTATGGTGGTTTACCTTAAAAAATGGCTGGCGATAGATTCTACTCAGTAGGTCCAACAAGAGAACCTCTGTGTTGCTCGCAAAGCAGAGGCTAAAGAGCCCATACAAGTTTTGTTCCATTGGGTGCAAAGTATGTAGGTTGTTTTTTTTTAGTCACATGAGACAACTAAGGTCCGGAACTTGGTAACCATTTCATTGAGTAATTGTTACATAGGAAAGGATCACATCTGGCATGACACATGATGTTGGCCCAACGGCGCGCCATTCAAGCCGGAGGATGGCGCTCAATCTAGTCGCTCACTCCATAAGGTGGCGGCCGACGCCGAGGAACACACGTAAGAGTCGCCCGAGGCGTGCACCATTCTTTTGAGCTAGATACATTGTCCTAGGAGCCTACATATGAGGAACAAAACGGAGAGGCTACTATTTCATTTAGCTGTGTGGCTTCATGTCAACCTAGGTCTGTAATATATATTTAGGTAGGGACCGCCTACTATATTGTATGAGTCATGCACCACCGGCATGCTATCCATATGCTCGGCCTTTTTTGCATGCAAACGATGTGTGCCCTGTCTTACTTTCTCTGAATGCAATCAAGGAATGGGATATTAAGTTTTCCCATGCGCTGCTAATACTAAGGTTGGGACGTGGTGGCTTGTCGCCAAATATGTTGTCACTGAATTGCTGATTTTAAAAAAATCTTTCACGCAAATAACTAAGTTCATTTATTTGTGCAAATGAGAATTTTCCAAATCTACCGAAAGTGAATTTACTGGTAGGAACCCGACCAAGATCTAAGGTTGGCACACTGGTTTTCCCTAGCTATACCAAGAACCTATTGCAACAATAAATTTGGAATGCTCAATTCTCGACTCTGACCTATGCTCGCTTTGTGGATCACGGTGCAGCCCCTACGCATGGAACGTGCCATATAAATAGCCATGCCATATAAATAGCCAAGCTTCTTGCAGTGGAGTAATGCCCGGCAGTGAGCTACACACATGACAAGGATGGGCTACCTGAATAAATGTCGCACCTTGTTAACCCGCCTTCCTTGAATGCGTCATTGCGCTTCGGAAAATGGTCAGTGCACACGAGCCGCAAATTGTCCACTCGGGCAACATTTTTGCACGGAACACGCATCCATCCACACCATGACGTAACGTGCACCCTTGGACCCATCCAAAGCCGATGCTAGTGCGGATGCATGACCCATGAATCCCTTGACACATCTATGGCATGAAATAAATTTACTATGCACAACCAGAATTTACCGTGAGAGGCGTGAAAAGGACGATGTTCAGACCACAATCTCTTGTCACATCTATGCATGGAGTAAATTTACACCGCCAGAAAGAACTTTACTACGCACAATAAAATTTTACAATGCAAAGATGCGGTGACCATGCAAGAGCGCAAAGGAAGGTGGTCCTTGAATCTCTTTTCGCATTTATGATATGGTATAGGTTGTCTAGGATGCCAGTGTCATTTATGATGGCGATGACCTATCCTAGAAGAGGAACCCCGAGTCCATTAAATAGCCATTCTTGCAACATGAGTGCAAAACCATTCTTGCAACCATGCTAGGGGCCGAGCGCATTGCAACGTTACTTGGCGTGCCATGCCCATCGCACCACATACCACAGAAATACATATGTCCGAATTGTCTAGACCTCAAACAAGAAGCTCTGTGTGCACAATGCCGAAAGCGCACCATGTATCCCACCATGCATCCCACCGGACCCTCATGGTGTTCTAGAATCCGCCCGATGTAGTCACCCCTATATAGGTAACATTTAATTGAATAAGCACTCAAAGCATATCTTGCGTCTTTCAAGAAGGCAACCAGAGATGTGGTACGCAGCGTCAGATGTGTTGAGCCTTGTTGATGTGGCTGGGTGCAACAATACGTCTGTAATAGGGGCTATGGTGGTTTACCTTAAAAATGGCTCAAGATAGATTCTACTCAGCGTAGGTCCAAGCAAGAGAACCTCTGTGTTGCTCGCAAACAGAGGCTAAAGAGCCCATACAAGTTTTGTTCCATTGGGTGCAAAAGTATGTAGGTTGTTTTTTTCAAATCACATGAGACAACTAAGGTCCGGAACTTGGTAACCATTTCATTGAGTAATTGTTACATAGGAAAGGATCACATCTGGCATGACACATGATGTTGGGCCCAACGAAGCGGCCATTCAAGTGGAGGATGGCGCTCAATCTAGTCGCTCACTCCATAAGGTGGCGCGACGCCGAGGAACACACGTAAGAGTCGCCTGAGGCGTGCACCATTCTTTTGAGCTAGATACATTGTCCTAGGAGCCTACATATGAGGAACAAAACGGAGAGGCTACTATTTCATTTAGGCAGTGTGGCTTCATGTCAACCTAGGTCTCAGAATATATTTAGGTAGGGACCGCCTACTATATTGTATGAGTCATGCACCACCGGCATGCTATCCATATGCTCGGCCTTTTTTGCATGCAAACGATGTGTGCCTGCCTTACTTTCTACGAATGCAATCAAGGAATGGGATATTAAGTTTTCCCATGCTTGTTGCTAATACTAAGGTTGGGACGTGGTGGCTTGTCGCCAAATATGTTGTCACTGAATTGCTGATTTTAAAAAAATCTTTCACGCAAATAACTAAGTTCATTTATTTGTGCAGCGAGAATTTTCCAAATCTACCGAGTGAATTTACGGTAGGAACCCGACCAAGATCTAAGGTTGGCACAATCGGTTTTTCCTAGCTATACCAAGAACCTATTGCAACAATAAATTTGGAATGCTCAATTCTCGACTCTGACCTATGCTCGCTTTGTGGATCAGGTGCAGCCCCTCACGCATGGAACGTGCCATATAAATAGCCATGCCATATAAATAGCCAAGCCTGCGCAGGTGGAGTAATGCCTGGCAGGTGAGCTACACACATGACAAGGATGGGCTACCTGAATAAATGCTGGCACTGTTAACCCAGTTCCTTCCTTGAATGCGTCATTGGCTTTGCAAAATGGTCATGCACACGAGCCGCAGCTTGTCCATCGGCAACATTTTGCACGGGAACACGCATCCATCCACACCATGACGTAACGTGCACCCTTGGACCCATCCAAAGCTGATGCTAGTGCGGATGCATGACCCATGAATCCTTGACACATCTATGGCATGAAATAAATTTACTATGCACAACCAGAATTTACCGTGAGAGGCAAATGAAAGGACGATGTTCGGACCATGAATCTCTTGTCACATCTATGCATGCAATAAATTTACACCGCCAGAAAGAACTTTACTACGCACAATAAGAATTTACAATGCAAAGATGCGGTGACCATGCAAGAGCGCAAAGGAAGGTGGTCCTTGAATCTCTTTTCGCATTTATGATATGGTATAGGTTGTCTAGGATGCCAATGTCATTTATGATGGCAAAGACCTATCCTAGAAGAGGAACCCCGAGTCCATTAAATAGCCATTCTTGCAACCGCAGATGCAAACCATTCTTGCAACCATGCTAGGGGCCGAGCGATTGCAACGTTACTTTCAAGGTGCCATGCCCATCGCACCACATACCACACTCAAAATACATATGTCTCAATTGTCTAGACCTAACGAAGAGGAAGAACCGGTCTATACAACAAGAGCTCCACAATGCCACCGGACCAACCATCTAAGTGGATGGATAAACACGGCGAACAGCCGGAAGAATTGCCTCCCTTTGGTTGCGAGTGCGTGCAATCGAACTACAGACAGGATGTAGAGGACTCCATTACTTGGCGCCGAGCAATGACGATCGCTCCTCCGCCTGTCCAGCCTACACAGCCAGTTTAGGGGTCGTACACGCTCGTCAATAGTGTGGCAATTTGGAAAGCGGAGGCTCGTAATAAATGTAAAGTCTTCATGTGGATATTGGTGCAAGGAAAATTGCTAACGCAAAAAAAATCTGCAGCAAAGGGATGGCCGCACCGTGAACATTGTGTGCTTTGCAACGGCCCCTAGAGACTTGCTTGCATCTATCCTTTCTTTGCCCCTTCGCCGGAACTGTTTGGAGTACTCCAATGGGAGCACATTGACCCCCAGCTTATCCAGGGAGGGGAGGAACCTCCACACTTCAGTGCTTGGTGGGAGAGGACCACAGCTAGAGTGCCAAAGGAGGAGAGGAAGCGGTTCAACGGCTTGGTGATATATACAGCCTTGAACATCTGGAAAGAGCGGAACCAGTGGGATTTTCGATAAGCGCCTTTGAGTCGGCTATGCGTGTAGCCGCAAGAGTAAAAGACGACATATAGCGGAGAGGAGGAGGGCTTTTGGGGGGTAATTTTCAGGTCTGAAGGGTTAGGCGTTTTTGTGGAGCGCCCTTTGTGTTTTCTTTCCCCTAACCTTCAACTGCTTCTTTCTCTGTACTTAAACCTCTTGTTTTTGCTTCTACTTAATTGATGGGCAGAGCTCCTGCCGTTTTTCCAAAACAAGAAAAAGACGCGATTCATCTAGTTGTTCTTTGGGCTTATCGAAAGCATGCTTATGTTGCACCATATGTGTATGTGTTGCAGGTGTTGAAGCCATCTGCACTCCAATCCAAACGCTATGAAAACTCTGTAATACAAGCTGATAGTGCTCTTTTCATAAGCAATGTCAATTGTGCTCCCTGGATATATACATATATTTATATCAATTATGATAGCATCTTACAGGATGAGCTTTTGCTACAGGATTCATCTAACTAAGTTTTCCATGGTACTCCTAGAAATATACTAACTGCATAGGTACTCAAACTTATTGCATACAGTAGCCCGGATTCATGGCATCCCATTCCACTAGTATATTAAAGTCTTGGTCAAGATAAGGATATCACAAATTTCATTAATATGCAATGTGCCCAATCATGCATGTTAATGTAACCAATCCCTCTTTCAATAACTTCTTCTCGCTTTCTTGCAATCGCCAAGTGGACAAGTCCATGTGTTGGGTGTAGAAATCATTCTTCAAATACCTACCTTGTGAACGTACAAGCCACAATCCAAATCTGAATTATCTTCACTAAAAGTATATGGTTTATCGATGACAAAAGCGTTTCCAGATTATTTTCTCTGAGTGCAAGTATCCTTAAATTTCCTTCAATTGTGCACTTTTATCATATGAATATGATTTTCTTCATCTCATATACTTAAAAGTTACAAAATGTAACCCGCACCTCAAAATTGATTGTAGTTTTGTGACAACCTTTTGAGTGTTGTGCTTGGAGTCCGTAGCAAAAAGTCGGTGCTCTGTGCAACATGATTCATCATAGTTCGGAACAGCCTTTAGTTTCTATACAAAGATGCACGTATCCAAAGTCGATCTTAAATTGTTTAAATTTTAAAACACTCCATAAGCTACCAAGCATATTTTGCTGGATGACAAAAATATAGTATGCCAGTTGTTCAAGATGTTCAAGATCTCACCACTTCCCTACTCTAGTTCTTAGAAATCGGGTTGCTTCCTAAACATAACAAATTGGAGCTGCATTGTCTTGTTTAAGCTAATCTCTCCATATCAAAACACGCATAAAAAAAATCTTTCACGCAAATAACTAAGTTCATTTATTTGTGCAGCGAGAATTTTCCAAATCTACCGAGTGAATTTACGGTAGGAACCCGACCAAGATCTAAGGTTGGCACACTGGTTCGTGAAGACTTTTGAATGGTAAAAGCAAAGAAAGCAATCAAGTGAGTGCCTATGATCCAACTCTATCATTCAGATTTCCATAATCTCCATGGGAGAACTGTACTGTGTTTCATTTTGTATAGGCCTCCAAACAGCCTATAGGCAACCTAGGAGTACAAGGTTCACAGGAACTTGTTAGCACAGGGGAGGCAACCTGGGAGAACTTGGTAGCACACGGGAGGCAACCTGGGAGTGCAGGCATGACATAGATATCCAGCTAGTGTCCAAAGCACTGGATATGGGGCCATGAAAGGAAAGTAGACAAAGCATTCTAATCGAGTTGAGCCAATATTACACACGAAAACGATAACAAACAAGGAGGGTACAAATTATTCTTCGATTCAAGATCAATGGTCATGTCGCCAACACACTACTAACCCACTATAACAGGGGAGACAAATGAGGCGTAGAGACCCTACATCTCACGATAAAATCACAAAGATGCTTATCTACTAAAGTAGCATAACGGGCTAATGGATACATGAGCCAAAGGACCTCTAGAGGCTAACACAAGTGCTCACAGCAAAAACCCATGGCACGCCGGGTCCACTTTTCACTAAGTCGCACCGGATGAAGCCGTAGCGATATATTATTCATGTCAAGCGCCGACGTAGGCTTACTCAATCACCGCAAGTTAGAAATATTTTGTCACCCAACCGATGGAACCAAACAATGAAATAGTGTAATAAGAAAGAAGGTACCTTGGTCCGCCTTTCTTTGCAGAGAAAATAGCTCCTTATGAAAGCGAGACCTTGGTCTCTTGCCTAGAACAATCTTTGAAAAAATATACACACATATAAGCAAATCACCATACACCTGGACCTTCTCCACCCGGGAGGTGAACACAAGGAGAGATAACGATCAATGTTGGCGTAAACTAATGTAATAGATTCTAAATCAATTTGCTAGGGCAAGCAGAGCACACTAGGCGGTCACGACAAATAATTTCAATCACTTAGTTGACGAAAAGTACGTACCCATGGTCCTCATGGAC
The DNA here is from genome assembly GCA_904845875.1 of Miscanthus lutarioriparius. NCBI lineage: Eukaryota > Viridiplantae > Streptophyta > Magnoliopsida > Poales > Poaceae > Miscanthus > Miscanthus lutarioriparius. The sequence continues at coordinate 126,450,104 of CAJGYO010000007.1, read as the reverse complement.
AGCAGAGGGGTACAACCTTCCCTTGATGGATGAGGTCTTGGTACCACCCCACGTCACGCAGGATCGTGGAGTTGAGCTACCTTCTGGATCACTAGGAACTTGAAATAGCAAGACCTTGTGTTGGGCGGTCTTTGTAGAGGCAACGTTTGAGGGTCCAATCATGTTCATAGCTTTGGGATCCCTAGGATCATGCGGCGGGACGCCTGTGAGGACCACGAGCCTCAACAGACGTTGGATCAGAAACACCCTCCTAGCTTGGAAGCAGAGCTGCCCGGTTCTAAAGGTTTGCTCACTTATAACCACCGAACACATACCTTCGACCAACAAGGCCGCGAAGGGTGCAAAGCAAATCTGATTGGATGAGCTTTCTTCAACAAGTTCAATGGCAGTCCAATCGAACAACCTGTTCACTACTCCTCAAGAGAAATATTTTCACACGGCCGCTTGGATCCTCGACGATCGCATTCAGCTTATAGCTTGGGTGGGAAAAAAGAAGACCCATTAGGAACAAGCTGAGACAATTTGTTTGATTTAAAGGGACATTACCGTTCCAAGCAAGAATTACCTGGGAATAACCACTGGTTTATCCTCATCACAGTTTGTACATTCGAAGCCATCAAATGTAGCCTTCAGTCCCCGACGGCATATACTGCAACCTTTATACCACCAACCATTCGAAACGTCTATTTCTCTTATGGTTGCATCACAGGTAAAACGAACACCCTACATGGAAGGGCAGAACAAATTTTGGCAACCTGATCTGAGCATCGGATATAGGGAATCGCTATGAAGGAGGCAGTACATTGATGTCATGGGGATCCAATGTTAGGAGGGCTGCAACAGTTTTCCTATTGGCGCTTGCATCATCAGCAACACCGGCGTCCGCATCATCATCGCCTGGCAGGAACACGACCTCAGATCCTCTCCCCTGTAAACTGAGGACAAGACCAACAACCATTTAGGCATCCTACAAATTGGCAAAGGCAGTACAGGAGAAGCATCATATTACCTAGCACGAAAAGCGTTCATCTCTGGAAGGTCAATGTTCATGTACCATCTGGTGGCATCACCGCTCACACATGTTGTGGAGCCTACATTGACAATGTGTTGGAGAGGTTATAACATCAACTAAATGTTACACAAATCATATATAGAAAGTATACAATAAACAACACACACCTATGTATTGCTTAACTTGCAACCCAGCAAAAACAATCACAACGGGCTCATCTTTATCAATGGTTTCAATAAGAAACTGGTCCTCAAAAGAGGTTGCATGGTCGCCCCACAAAGTAATTTGCATGACACGATCGCTAAAAAAGAGTCACAACAAATTAATGCTAATCCAGGAAGACCATAAAGTGCTTAGGAATCAACCTTAGATCACGTAGCTCCAGCACCCTCCGCACGGCCACACCATTTAGACTGCTAGATCGCACCACAGGATGAATGACTGTAAGCTGTCCAATAATATCTGATGGAAATCCAAACAGCGCATCACCTGATAAGCTAACCCGGAAAGACAAGAAAAGGAGCCTTAACAGGCAAGGCAAGGGTAGTACTTACCTGCTAGGCCATGTTCGTTCCTCCTCCGCTTGCGGTCTAAGGCCTCAAAGTCCACAAAATTAAAACTATGGAGAGGAAGCTGAGCGGCCAGCGCCGTAGATATCTCCTCTACGGAAGTCCACGGTGTAAAATAGATTGTGTGTGGGTTTGGCACAGGGTTGTACTTTCTTGGCTGTCTGCTAACTTGGAATTTTTTTATCATATACGGGCGGCCTTCCACTAAAGAATCAGCAAATTTTCCCAGGTCTTTATGCCCGATGCAAGCTGCAATACCCACACCCTGATGTAGAGAGCCTTAGATTAACTGCACAGACATATCTCAGGGAAACCGCGTATATGAGTAGGTAGAAAGGGACATACCTCTTCATCAACCAGAAGAAGTTCCATGCCAGTTACACCCGTTGCCTTAGGATTCCAAGATACCTTCCACATCCTAGCAACTCTAACCTTGATGGTCCAATTGTGCCTTGATGGATTTATCTGTGATACCAAGGTGTACTCCATCTGGTGTTGGGGCATCAACAGAAGAAAAGGAAGCGTGTTAAACATAGCACCATAAAGTAGGTAAGTTAGGAGACCATAGGCTGGAAAGATGCAGGCAAAGGCTATATAACCCAAGAAACACTTACCAGAGGGCCCGAAGCACCTCTTTGTAAACAATGTTATCAGTGAGGTTGGAGACCAGATCTGTACCGTTGTCAATCAAAACACTTAGACCATCTCTTGAAGTAACACGTGATATAGCAACATACAACTGGCCATGAGAAAAAACTGGCCGGGGCAAGTATAAGCCAACATTATGCAAAGTTTGTCCTTGGCTCTTATTTATAGTCATTGCATAGCACAATCTTACTGGAAATTGGCGTCTGCTAAGAACAAATGGCCATTTCGTGCTTGACACGTGCAAGGCAATTCGAGGAAGGAGAACTTTGTCGCCAATGTTAGATCCAGTTATTATCTGAGCCTCCAATACACGGTCTCCTAACTGTGTTACTATAAGTCGTGTACCATTGCATAGTCCAGCACTTTGGTTTAAATTACGCAACAACATTACAGGTGAACCAACCTTAAGAATGAGTTTATGAGAAGGGATGCCTTTGATCTGTAGTGAGTTTAGAAACTCAACGGGGTAAAGTATGTCTGAGTTACCATTGTACTTCGAGGTTTCAACCAATGAATCAGAACTGAGGTATACTTTTTCATGTCCTGGAATCAAAGAAAGCACGCGGCTATTAATCTCATCAATGGTGTCATTTTTTGGAGCAATGATAGCCCGTTCCCTTAGGTAGTCTGGGTCTGAGAAGGATGTTTCTAAGTTGGGATAGGTAGATCTTATGATATTATCAATAGGGGAGCCAAGTTTTGGAACTAAGATGTCATGAGGTATCTCAACCAACTCAGAGTCTCCATCATCAGTATGAGTACTACCCGTAGCAGTGCCATCCCCAATACTCAACACCCAATCATTAAATGCTTTCACCTGATCAGTGGGCAAGCCATTGCGGGTCATCCCAAGTAAGCGCATATTGATTGTTAGCCTCAAAATCTTAATATGATTCCACAGATAAGAATTAGTTATAGATGCATCAATGGTGTCTAATCTGCTGCCACCCTCGACCACAGGGAGTACTTGGCGGAAATCTCCACCAAGCACCACGGTCTTCCCACCAAACAACCTATTAAAACATGAAGGGTCTGCCTCCCCAAGAATGTCACGCATACTACGGTCTAAAGATTCAAAGCAATGTCGGTGGGTCATAGGTGCCTCATCCCAAATGATTAATGAACTATGAACTATTAAATCGGCAAGAAAAGTTCCCCTGCTAATACTACACATGGAAGACTCATCAATGACTATAGGAATTTTAAACCGAGAATGTGCAGTACGACCGCCAGGTAGTAATAGGGAAGCAACTCCAGATGAGGCCACAGCAAGGACGATAAGGTTCTCGGATCGCAGGCGTGAAATAATTGCATTCCAAAGGAATGTCTTGCCAGTGCCACCACATCCATACACAAAAAAACATTGTCCTAATTTATCATAGACGGACCGTGTGACAACCTCATAGACATTTTTCTGTTCAACAGTCAACTGGCTAACGAGGGTGGCATGGGCACGCATGAGGTCCTCGCAATCATAGGCCAGTTCATCAGCTAGCAACCTGTTCTTAATTTTGTTACGTATGCTTCGGTCAGGCTCCGGCAAACCATAGTCCTTCATTAAACCACCATTTTTCACAAACAAGCTATCGAGTTCAAGCAAAACATAATTTTTAAGATGGTCCTCTGGAACTTTATAGGAAGGCCTCTGCACCATCTTTCTGATGTTATAAAGTATATCGTCAGTAAAAAATTGGTAGAAGTCATGGAAGAGGGAGGATGCGTCACAAACAGAGCAAAAAAGCACAATAGTAACAAGTAGTCACCGATCTCGAAAGCAGATGATCCCCACATAGTCGCTTCCCTAAGGGCCTCATGCCACTCACTATCATCGCCAAGAAGACCCATAGCCCGCACGCATCCTTAAACGTTGGACATACAACACCACCAATAGTTCAAGGTCTTCATACGAAGTAGCACCCTTGGCAACGTTGAGGAGCATACGGAGGTAATAAAGCTCACCACAGCTCGGATTAATATAGATAGCCCTACCAATTTTTAGGGCCCTCATGCTGGCGCCATTCCTTGTACTTCTTATTCCAAACCCACTTTGTTGGGAATTCTATATAAGTTAGTTCTCGAGCGCTTGGGAACTTCCTATTAGCGAAAACCATTCGGTCGTTGTTGTGCGTGATGTAACGATGGTTATCTACAATATCGCACAAGGATTGGCTAGTTTGGTACACAACGTTATTCATGAAAGGGAGATGCACACCACCTCTCCACCGCAGGGGTTCTATAGTGAATATCAAATTCAAACAGCGCCAGTAGCTTCGTGGGAAGATAGATACCGACAATCAATGTACTCACGGACCTCATCGACATCCTCACCGCCTCTGGAAATCTCGGGTGGGCACCAAAGCTCACTACTACCGACCTCAACCTCGTGAATCGTCCCAAAGACCGTCCGATGCACATCGTTTCAATGACGGCCCTAGCACGGTCCGGGCCTTTTGTAATATATTTAAATAGATACTTGATAAGATGTGTTTTATTGCACCACTCAATATTTATGTGTGCTCTAAATCTTTTTAACAATGTCATGTTGTACGGGACAACCCATTTGTTATCAAGCTTAACACCATATCGCTCAACAAAGTGCCCAAAGTCGTCGACGTCGCATGTACTGCACAAAGCCATCCTCACCAACAATCGTGTTTACCTCATTGCCCTTTGGAAAGAACTTTGAGCACTTGTTATTTTGCATGCACGGGCAATTCTGGTTCAGCTGACCACAAGGGCCATGCATCATGAATTCATCGACAAGACTATAGCCTAGTGGGTCAGATGATTTATCTGGTATCTCAGCACATATTATTGAGTCAATAAAAGAAGGGCGAGGGTCTTTAGTGTTACCTTCAAGCCAAACCAGAATATGAACGTGGGGCAGTCCACGCTTTTGAAACTCAATGGTATAGAGTACTGAAACAAAAAAAAACACTACCTGTATTAGAAAGTTGGCAGGTAGCCAAATAAGCCATTCAATTGCACATTATTATAATACATGGGGCGAAACATAGATGAACAAGGTACCCAACGGCTAACTCTGGTGAATTTGTTGTGCCCAAATAAGCAACAAATGCAAGGGGGTGAGAATTGCTTCCATACCTGCACGGGCCTTCCCAAAATAAGTCCCTTTCTTCAACCCAGAAACAAGCTCGTCCACCTTTAGCTTAAAAACTCGACTAACTATATCAGGTCTAGCATCAGGTCTTTGCCCTGGAACAAATGTAAGGGCATCAGCTATTTCTTGCCACTTTGGATTACACGTGAAAGTAATAAACATATCTGGGGGTCCATATGATCGGCAAATAGCCATTGCATCTTGATAATTCTGAACCATATACCGTTTGCTCCCTGTAAAGCTAGCAGGCAAAATAACCTTCTTACCAATGGCATTACCATCAACATCACCCTTGCGAAGCGCATCCTGGAGCCCCTTGTACACCTCGGATCTTAGGTTTTTATTATTTGCAACTATAAATCTAAGCCTATTCTCCTCTACGGATGCGAAAGCATCAACAATATATTGCTGGAATAATCGGTCACCACGTATCAATGTGGTTGCCTCGCATCTGCGTTGTTGTAACCTGTAAGCATAGTACTCAAGCATTGTGACGTCACCTCTAACTCCAACCTTCAAGGTTGCTGACCTATTGTACTTAATTCCTATTTTGAAACCTTGGTCTCCATAAGGGAACAAAATCGGGTATTGTAAGGACATATAGTTGGCATGTAGGTTACTAATCCGCTTAAGGCCACCACCCTCTCCGAATGATTATATCTGGACTCTTCTTTTCCTCGAGAGAAGTCCCCGACTATCAAACCAAACTATCTCGGACCTGCTGGGGGTGCACTATCTTTGGGCATGTTCTTGGACCTATCGTGTAGAAGCCTAAGGCGTAAAGGTTGGCAACGACTACACCAAGAGGGTCCCTAGCTGCCCTAAATGATTTAACCAAATCATTTGATTCATCAAATGTTCGTACTAATCCCTCAACTATCTGCTTGTCAACCCGATTACCATCGCCGATTCCTTATGCTTATCAAAAATCGATATTCGATTTTGAACTTCGTTTTCAGTGTCAAAAATATAGAGCTGTGCATAAACTGGGGCTGCACCCTCATCCGGCAGCAAGAAAGATCCGATTCTGTGGTGCACCTGTCCATTGATCTTAAAAACGTATGGACCAGGCCCCTTGTTCACAGCTGTGTCAATCTTAGCACCAAGGGATGTGAATGCAAACATAGAATTATAGGAACGAATAGATTTAATAAAATATTTGGAAAGAGCACCACCATTTGGATTCAGCAGGCCATCTAGGAAGGGAGGAGGGTCTTTTTGAAACGGCAAACTGACCTTCCCTCCCTTACAGCAAAGGTGGAATCGATTAGCGCCTGCGTCACCTGGATATGACCTTTTAACACGTTCTTGGTACCAAAACTGTGCACCACAATGTTGACACTGGTGTGCTGGAGGCCCGTAATATGAAGTTTCGGTGGAAAGGCAATCTACAAAAGGCACGTCTTTAGACGGGCTCACGAATCCATTTTCTGATGGAAGCGAGCGTCATTAGGCAGGACATAGTATCACCTGTTTTTTCGTGAGCCTCACCACAATTTCCTGCGATTGAAATCAAAATCTGCATGTTAACAAAGGGAAAGCAACACGCGCGCGCACCCCCCCATACAAACGAGAAGGTACACAACCAACCTTGTTTCTTTAGCTGCCTTTTGGATTTCCGACGTTGTTGCCTCTCACGTACTGTACCCTCACCTATAGCTACAGCTACAGGCCAAAAGCAATAAAGGGAAGACACGGGATGAGTGCCTAATTAGATATGGGAACAACATAATCGAAGAGGGAATGGTAAACGCTAAAAAGAAGACAAAACACCATCCTTATAATAGGTAAAAATACACGTCCATGGGCATCACACAGGTATACCAAACGATAAAAAGAGGAGTATATAGTGACACCTTGGAGTGAAGCACACTGCTCCCCGCACCTCTTCCTTGGACGGCTAGAGGAAGCACCTTCCATGTGCCATCAATGCGGTCCTGCATACTACGTTTGGAAGCTAAAAAAATCATGTAGAGAAATGATGACCAAGAGGACAAAGGAAAAGTTAGTAGACGGAAGGAGAGATGTGAACGAAAGGAAAAGGAAGAAACAGGAAGGGAAACAGTGTGAGCGCACAAAGGCGTGTCTGATAGGTTCGTATTGGCATGCCAACCAAGGTAGCTCAAATGAAATTGTTGCTCCTAAATAAGTTAGCTCACATATGAACTGCTATGTCATATCACATGCAAACCTTACTCCTAATCAAGTTAGTTCAAAGGTAAACTCAGTGGGTTTATGGGCACATGTTAAACAAGTTAGCGCAAAGGTAGGCCTTCCTCCTAACTAAGTTAGAGTAAACGTGAACTGTTAGGTTCATACCCACACGTTAACCAAGTTAGCCCAAACGTAGGCCTTCCTCGCAAATCAAGTTAGCTCAAATGTAGACCGTTAGGTTCATATGCACATGTTAAGCAAGTTAGGTCAAATGTAACCCTTTCTCCCGAACAAGTTAGAATCACGATGTAAGTGCACGAAATCGCTTCTAGGATCATATGCACATGTTAACCAAGTTAGCCCAAATGCAAACCTTCCTCGAGCCTCTCAAGGCATCCATAAGGAAGCACCTATTTTAGCCCAAATGCAAACCTTCCTCGAGCCTCTCGAGGCCATCCATAAGGAAGCACCTATTTTACAATATCTTTCATTAGGTCCGGTTGAGCACAAACCTACTATGCAGGCTTCCCAGATGCAATATGTCATTGTCACTCCATTAGTATCTTTGCTGACAAATGGCAATTGCAGTGCACTTGTCTTTGGTGGTTTTAACGTAATAAATGGGAGAAGCAACACCGAGGTACTACAGGGATGAACTATATGAGATATGACAAGGCCACTTGCAAACAATGGGAGGAGGGTGGTGAAGGAATGGCTAGCATGACACATCCTTATATAGGCAAGAGCGGGAGAGGAGGCACGGGCATATCTGCCACCACAAGGCAGGAGTAGCCCATCGATGCTAGTGGGGCCCAACCAAAGCAACACATTGTCCCACGTTTGGGAGTGGTGGCCATGCAGGTTCGTTGGGAGGTGTTGGCAATGCACTGATAAGGACCGCTGACATGCATGGTGTAAAAGAGATGTTAGCCTACCAAAATAAAATTTGTAAAACATGCACTATTAGGTACCTATTGCACACATGCTCATGGCAAATCTGGGCGATAAGATCATCTACAGCTAACTATAATGTTCTAACATGCGATTAAATTTCTGTATAGCAGTACTTTTTTTGTCAGGTTAAGAGACTCCTGCTTTGGCCTCATGTGGAGCTGCGCCCTTGCATGTAAAACTGGAGGGCAGCAAGTTCCTCCATGTAAAACGGTGATGTAACTCTTCATGGTAACATCATGCATAGAAGATGGGGCAATTTTTACCTTGCAGCATTTCATTGGACCCCCTACCTACTTCATTCAATGCACCAAAGAGTATAATACACTCCCCCACTTCACTGCATGCCCCACCTGATATGCATGCATGGAAGAGCAACAGGACCACCGACCTCATTCACTGCACACACGCATGCATGGGAGGACACAATATATGGCTCCTGCAAAATCTATCCAAGTTTGCCTCTCTGTTCGTTTACCTATCTTCTGTTCATTTACTCATTGGTACATGAGGGTAATTCAGGTGGACAATGAAATTTTTTACTAAAGGCCTCACTCAAATGGACGACTGTGGCAAATATGTACCGTGCCTTTTGTTACTGAAATTTAACCGCTATAAACTACCATGCCTTTTGCTATTAAAAAATAAACGATGTAAATTAAGCTCATGAACAGTTTTAGCAGTCCTCTCTCTCTAATTTACTCTGGCTTCTAACCTGTGCAGGAAGCAAAAGCAGATCACCGCGCGCTGAGCAAGGAGATGGATGATGGAGAGGGGTCTGTCCTGCTCTGGCACAGTCCATGCTTGGAATAACGCATGCATTGTAAATTTCTCTTGTGGTAGTAACTTTCCTATGCATGTAAGGACATACAATTTTTATCTTAACTCTTTTACTTACCCACTTTATTCAATGCACCAACCTGTGAGCTGGATGACCGTCAATCTGAGCAAGGAGATGGATGATGGAGGGGTCTGTCCTGCTTTGGCACAGTCCATGCTTGGAATAACGCATGCATTGTAAATTTCTCCTGTGGCAGTAACTTTCCTATGCATGTAAGGACATGCAATTTTTATCCCAACTCTTTTACTTACCCACCAAACTGTGAGCTGGATGACCGTCAATTTCCTATCGAACGTTCCACTCAAATGGACGTTACGTGGACACCTTGGGAGGCCGCCTAGACGGCGCGGCCTCATATTTCTAATTGGAACTCTCTGGCTTGGCTGGGTCAGTACTTCAGGTTATGCTCAGGTTGGCCAGTAAACAATACGAAAAGTAAAGTGGTTAGTCAAAAAGAAAGGTAAATCTAAGGTCAGAATGCATTAAAATGTTCGAATTCGTACATTAAAGTCTTGGCATTGATGCATTGTGTTGACCGGTCAAAAATATCATTGTACTTTAAAAAAAATATCATTGTGTTGACCGGTCAAAAACATAATTGTACTTTACAAAAATTGAAAGATGAACCGGAACCATACATAAATATAATATGACTAACACATCTGTTCAGGCCCTGTTGTTGTGCACTGGATACTTCTGGATATAGAGTATATAGTCATACATTATGTGAAACAATTACCTTCTGAACAGAGCATTGTTTGTCTAGAAAACACATTCCATCAACATGGACATTGAGTTTTGTTCCTTCTTCAACATGATTGCCAAATTGATCGAACACCTGCCACATCAAGTGGATTCAGGGTCTGAGATAAACAAACACCATGTGAGGAGTTACTGAACCACATTTAATATTATACTTTATACACCCCCCAAATTTCAGATGTACAGTAAGACATAACTATTGCATTGTAGAATCACTATTCATGGTTCCAGGTTTTAACTAGTAAACATTTTTTATTGTACATATCAGTAGCCAACAAAGATCAAGAAAGTGACTACCACTGAAAAGCAAGCATTTAAGTGTAGTTTGTTCCTCTGAAACACTTTTCTTGCCCATCACAAAAATTACCTTCTATTTTTTTGTTTGGATGAAAAGAGAATTAATCTTTTGGTACATTAATGCAATGTCAAGACCTAAATTCCTATTAAAATAAGATGCTATTAATACTCAATAAGTTATGATGGTTCATAAGGATTTCTAATAGCTATGTTGGATCCCTTACTAGTCATCAGCAATATAACCAATTATGTATGTTTACGTAAAATAGTGGTGTACAAGTTGTCATCATAATCACGTACCTCCAGAAAGACATTATCAATCAATCTTCCAGGAGTTAAATTCTTTTCTTGGAAAAGGGAAATGTTGATATTAATGGTTGATGGATGGCCTGGTTTAACTGCACAGAAACATATTAACTCTGAGTGAGAACAAGACTTGGTACTTAATGAACAATATGAAAAAATCCTCATGAAATACATATAAATGTAACTATAAAATTGTAAAATATGAATGTAAAAGATAAGATAAACGAGCTTGCTATCTAACCTTCACATGGACAGATACCAGAAAACTCATCAGCAGATGAAGAAATCTTCAATTTCGCTTCATACTTTGGCCGTAGCAGATCCAAATTGCTGGTTTCGAACCGAAAATCCTTCATGGCCAGTGTGACATCAAATATAATTAACAATAAAACATTAAAATTACCAGATACTGTCAGTATTGTAAAAAGAATGTTCATACGACATACCATGATATTCAAAGTTAATGAATCTGACGAGAGTTCCACCTCAATATTATCAACTTGTGCAAGAACATCATCACCATCAAGTATAGTTGCAATAACGCTCAATGTATCGCGGAAAGGAATACTGTTTTCATACTTGTCATGGCTTCTAATAGCAAGACATCTAATTGGACACCCAAGCCTGTAATATCTATTCTTATCAAACTGGAAAGGCAAAGAGTAACTGTAGCAAGAACAGACATAACAAATGAAGCAACATCAAGAGTTCTGTGTAGAATTCCACATGACTGGCACCCATTGAAATTTTTGGGCAATTTTGAGGCAGTGCTGGAGTACAGAGTCTACTGAGTCCATATTAGGGGCTAATGGTTATAATGGCACTATATGTTAAGGATGAGAGAGCTGTACGGACACCATAAGAACAGGTAGCAATTCAGGACTTCAAGTGCATCATAAAGCATTTTTCTTTTGTACGAATGAAGATGTAAAGAAAATCTTGGTAACAGTCAAATCACATGAGAGCATATGAGTAATTTAGTTGACTAAACATTAAATCGATCAACAAGAGCATACTCCCTCCGTCCCACAAAGAATGTCATTCTCATTTCCCGAGAAGTCAAACATTTTTAACTTTGACCAAGTAAAAGAATAAAAGAATATTAATATTTATAATGCATAATTAATATCATTAGATAAATCGTGGAATATATTTTCATAATAAATTTATCTAGTGATACAAATGTTGCTAATATTTTCTATAAAGCTAGTCAAACTTGAGAAAGTTACTGTTGTGGACTCTTTCATTGGAAAGCAGTACACTAAAGGAAGAAGAAGATGCCAGCAACCACCAGTGGCTAATTCTGGGCTGCTGCTACAAGTTAGGAGCTGGAGACTAGGAATAGGAGATTTGGTCAGCAGGTTGTTAGTGCATGTTAGTGCACAGCCGGCCAAGTTAGGATCTGGAGAGTAGGAATAGGAGATTTGGTCAGCAGATTGTGAGTGCATGTTAGTGCACAGCCGGACATTAGGGGGATATAACTAAGTGCCGGCTGATTGAGAGGGATGAGCAGAAGTAGAGTTAGCCGATCAGAGCCTCCCAGGGAGGGCGATCTCCTCTACTGCTGCTATTCCAGTTAATGCAGCCATTGTAATCACCTTCCAGTTCATCAATAGAGTGCCCAGATTCCTAGCCATATCATTGACCAGCATGCATCCTATAGCGTCATTCTTTTTGAGACGGAGGGAGTAGTTAACTAAGTATCTAATCTTCGATGTTAAGGAATTAGAATAAGGGAATAACATCTGATTTAATGTTCACGAGACAAAAAGCAAGTACACATGCATCCTGGAGCAAACCTTATATCCACATGAGTCTTATCAGTGGAAAAGTCAGCAACACTGAAAATAAATTGCCTAGAGTTTGTGTCTGGACAAACTTTTAAAGTAGTCTTATGATGAATGACACTTGAATCTCTGCAATCCTGCCAAAAGGAACATACAGCATAAGGTTTAAAACACATGTTTTTGCAGCTAATTCCATATTTAAACAGTACTATACTTACCACAGAGAAAATAAACTGGTAAACTCCAGATTTGCTAAAGATAAGTGAATCTTCCCTCAATGGAAATACATACAGGCCATCTATGTCATTATGCGATGAGGGCTTCACCCTTTTATGTATTAATTTTGCAGGACAGTCTTTACTCGTCAAATATCTAACCTCCATTACCATCTCCAGCTCGTCATCCTTCACAATATTCTTCTGGTCAGGAAGACCAGTGGAGCTAGGCTTATAATTTCCTGGCACATAAAACAGCTATGATCTCATGTGGAGGTTGATAACCAGCCATGACAACTTCGTATGGTAGATCCTGTCAAAGTAGTAGGTACACGCAAAAGGAAAACACCACGTAAACAAACACAGTTTAAAGACATGAGCGCAAGTCTATTAAATTACTGACCCCTCCTAGTCCATGAATATTTCTTATAACTTCTATTGATGCAGGAGCCTTCTCCTTTCTCTTTTTCAGCATTTGATTCCAAGAATCATCATCCATTATTTTGCACTGCAAGTATAGCAATTAAACAAACAGCAAATGCCCAGAAATTTGCATGCATTTTACAAAAATGTTACCATTTTATTATCTATAATGCTGACAGGAAAGGAGACTGATTCTTTGATAAAGATATTGGGACTTGTGTCTTTAGCTTTAATAATATAGCATCCTTGCCCATCAGGGTACTCAATAGGCCTGAAATTTTTACAAAACTTTACCTTCACAGAAACAACAGGAAGAGGGAAGCAATTTTTTTTTTATGAAACATAAGAGGGAAGCAAATAGGTTACTATAATAAATAAATGGGATAAAAAAGACCTGCATATAAGGCGGACTTCACCTGTGAATAAGACATCTACACATTAGAAATCAAAGATACACTAACCTCTTTGATAATGAGGATACAAGATTCACAGTAGAGCATGAGTGAACTCACCACAAATGTCTCCTTGCAGTCCCTCAACAACAATGTACTCCAAAGTGGTACACAAAGAATTTTTCAATGTACAGAAACTAGCTTTCATCTGTCCAGTTGCTCCCTTAAGTATTTTAAGATGATCTCCTCTCCTCCATGTTTGCCCTCTTCTGCTAATTGACGTATGAACTCTAACGACTTCAACTGCAGGATCGTAATAAAAGATAAGAAATAATGCTATTACTGGATTTTATGCTTTGTTAGTTGAATAAGCACACAATAAGCGCAATGGTATTGCATCCATAACCCCTCACCATCATTGGATATTCCAAGTCGATCCTTGCAATTTGGATTGATAATAAGGGTGGGTTCATCATCTCCACCATCCATTTCTGCATCATACTTTTCATGCATTTCCGTGATCCAATCATAATACTGTTTCTCGAACTGCTTATAACTTAGTAATTTTCCATCTTTACCATGTGCTTCAATATCAACCTCCTCAGCTAGTTAGCAAAAGATTTAGACCACCACAAATATTAGAATAATTAAATGTGGATTTAGCAAGTAAATGCACTGTTAGAAGGCGACTGGAGAAGTAAATCAGATGGGTCGATAAAGAACAAACCTGAGCAACTGTTCAAGTAATTGCTACCCCAATTACGAAGTGCCTTCGTAAACGGATCGTGTTGTGCTAAGTCAGTCTGCAAATTTAACATAGCTACAGTAAGTAACATAACATTGTTGTGTGCATATCTAAGGAACAAGTGCATAACTCACAGAATATGAATCAATGTGGTAACTGTTGGCTGCATACCATAAATAATTAAATATCAATGTAATACACATACACTCTGCAAAACATCCCCTTTCTGAAACAGTAGTTCAGTGGAAATAATTCATTGCAGCAATTTGACACACTTATAGACAGACAGCTGATTGGCCTTTTCGTTTTCACAAGACATCAAGCTCCACTTGGAACACATATTTTATATTATATTGCTTGGTTCAAAGTTCAAACTACTTTTGCAAAATATGTAATTTTACCTCATGTAAAACAAGTGATGTTCTACTCCAACATATGCAATTAAATAAGTTCTGCTTTGACAAATAACTTTGTGAACATCAGGGTGGGTGTACGAAAAACAATGAGAATATTTGACTCAAATATTTCACACTGTAGAAAAGATAGGTTTTTACAGCGATAGCTTATTTTAGTATGCATGTACTGTTCTAAACAGTAAACACCTTCAAATTAGTGTGCCCAGGGAGTTTTTCTTTACATATTTTTTTTATATTTGGTCTACCAAAGCAGCCTAGCTCCAGTAAAGGCCAACAATTCTTTCGTACACCTGGTAACATAGGAAATGAAAGGGAAAGTAGAAACAGTGTAACATAGCAGATAAGTACTGAAATATGGCAATTTACCTTTGACAGCGTTGGATAAAACCCTGCGTCTGTTTCTGCAAAAACAGATAAACCAAAAAGAATAAATAATGCATGCAATTAAATAATAAAATTTGATAGGTGTTTGGATCAGATGGGTCACTAATAGTTTTCAGAAAAAAAAAAGTAGATTGTTTAGAGAAAAAATGCTTTAAATTTTGTAGTTATACTTTCAAAACAGGTAGATAATACTTGTTCGATCCTAGATAATTAAGCCAGCTTTTAATGACCTTATGTTTGGTGGCGTTCAAACATATAACAGATGAGAATGACTGCCATTCCTTTTAACTTTATACTTGCCACCAAGATCTGCCTACTTGCACCTGCCCATTAATCCTGGTAGCAGCAGTGAGTGTTAACTTGACACAAAGCAAAACAGGCTAGGCCAGTGACACATAGCATCAAATTGTGTTGGCCAGTTGCCACTACATCAATCTCCACGCTGAGCACAAGACACATAGATAAAAGTGGTCATCAAGCTAATCGCGCAACCATGAGCAATATGTTGATGCTGCAATGGCAAATGGCACTCAAACCAGAGTACCAACAAGCTAAATCAATGTGTCATCCCTCCTACCACCTCTACATGTGGATTAGGTAACCAACTGAGTCGCTGTGCAATCTAACTTGTACCTACATAAGTTACTTCAATGCAGGCAATCACACAGCAGTGTGATACTGTTCACCAGGCTCACCAGCACAGCTCTTAGTGGAACTTGAGACAATATGTCATGTACCTCATTGTCTAGCAGGAGGTACTTATTTAGTTAGAGACAACCAGCACGATAATTGTCACTACTATGAGCGTGAGGTTCATCATGGTCTTAAAACAATAATATCCATACTGCCAAAACAACTGCCACGTTGGGTCAACTAAAACAAGCATGCAACAACATAACATGGGGATCTACCAAAAATAGCTTTCCAGCGTGGGTTGTGTAAGTTTGTTGATTGCAAAAATACAAGTACTTAAATATATAAAACCAAACATTGAAGGTACATGTGTAGTTGCACACAAGTTTGTAAATATCCTAATGAATTTTTCCTGGTTTTTCAGCTAACACTGGTTGCGAGTAAAAACCAATTTCAAAAACTATCCAAGTACCACCTCAGGTAACCTTTTGGTCTGGTAACAAGTAGAAGCAGTATCATGAGCTTACCTACAAAGCATTTCACCCTCTTGAAGCATCGCCTAAAAAACTCAGCCTTTTGGCCTTTTCTTTGTTTAGGTTCCATGAATGGAAGAGGACCCTATAGTGAAAAAATGATGATGTGGTCAAGAGATTGATGAAAAAGAAAAATGATGTAGTCTGACGCAAAAGTAATCTGGTTTGAGGGGCTCTGAGTTTCATCTGCAAAAACTCTGCCAACATCCGCACAAAATAATTTATGTCTGAATATAAAAGATGGATTATTTGACTAAATTGGTATGTATTGTGCTGGAAATATATAATGTATTCAAATTTCAGTATAGGGAGTTTAGCATTATCAAGTTAACAATTTCCTCCCACTATTAATTTTCCCAAGATGAATCTTCCTTAGGATCTGCAACAACCGGACATAGTACTTGAGTTTGAGAAGAAAATCCCCGAAGTCAAACCAAAACTTAATCAGTTCAGCAGGCTCTGACAGATATCGAAAGCATCAGACATTAGTACATGTGGAATGTTTTGGGCTGGTTAGAATTATCAAAAGTAACCGAATAAATCAGGCAACAGAGAGGTTCTGCAAGAAATTCTCTGTTGACGTGGTACCAGATTTTACGTAACCAAACCATTGTGTTAACCAAATGGGTTGTACAAGATTTGGAGTTACCAAGTGTTAGAGGCAGCAAATTTTATTTCTCGACCGTACCATTGTCGTACGTTTTTCGTTAAGAGGAAGTAGAGTTTGAAACATTACAAGGACATGCAAGTAATCCAAGGATTACCAAAGCAGTCCCAAAGACACAAAAGACAGGAAAGCAAGATAAAAACGGTACAGAGACCCACGGCCTCGACACCCCCGACAGACTGGAACTTGTGACAAAAGAGAACAACGCAACGGAACCCAACGGAGCAGTGAAGCCACGGTGGCGAAGTATCCACCCAGGACAGACGAGACAAGCTTCCAACAGCAACGGCGGCAAAGCATCCGCTAAGGAAACGACCAGGCAACCCTCGGCGGCAACGCATCCGCCAAGGAGGCCGGCATGACGACGGTGGCAAAGTATCCACCAGAGGAGCACGACCACCAAGTATCCGCCGAAGACAAAATGCACCACAGTAGCGGCAAAGTATCCTATGAAAGCACACGGCGGCAAAGCTTCTGCTAGAGGGGGGAGACTGAAGCGACGTAGGCGGCAAAGCATGCAACATTGACGGCAAAGCATCCCTCGAAGAAGAGCTGTAGTGGCAACGCATCAGCTACGAGAGACCAAACGACTGTGGCAACACCAAGCAAAACCGCTGGACAGACCACTGAGACGAGTAGATTGAAGCATTTACAGGCACAACACTGCAGGGGGCAGCTCCGGCGAGAGAGATGGAAGACAGCTCTGGCGAGAGAGGTGGAAGATGGAGCAAGGGCACAACGGTAGTGCTCCAACGAAGCCTTCGTGAAGGGTAGTGACATTCGCAGATGCCACCAACGCTGGCAAGCACTGTAGCAGGACTTTCGTCCCCAGACCTACCCCATCGACAAGCGCAACGAATGGAGTCTTCGGCGATGCCTCCAAGAAGGTAGGTGACGCATGATGTGCCACCGCCTCCGGCCCAGAGCAAGCCAAGCAAGGTTTTCACCCCGAATCCATTCAGGGAACGGTCGCCACACCGACCAGCGCCGGGTTACGCCTGTCACTCCGCTGCTGGCCCAAATCGGTTCCAACGAAGGCAGCCACGGCCTCGGCCCTCCACCCCACGAGCGCCGCGAAGCAGAGGCCGGGACCCACGGGCCACAACCGCGAGAGCCAAGAACACGACCATGCGCCGCGCCGGCCGGACAGCTAGTGCCAGGCAACCAACCACCGGCCGGCACGCCAGCCAGCTAGCAACCGCCAACCAGTAGCAGCCAGATCTAGCCGCCGCGGGGTGGCTGGGGGCAGACCATTGGCCACAGCACCGGCAGCCGCGACCACGGCCCCTATAGCCGCACGGCCGTGCAGGCCACTGCCACCCGTGCCATGACCACCAGCCTCCGGCCTCCCGTTCACGAAGCCCGAATCTGCGCAGGACGAGGACATCGCACCTGAGAGGTCTGCAGACGCCACATCCGGCCCTAGGGGGCCCGTATCCGGCCGGCCGGCCACCCCATCTCACCGAAGCCGTAGAGGGAGAGGACTGGGGGGAGGAGAGAGGGGGATGGTGGGGGCTACGAACGGGAACCCCCTTTTCGGGGCAGCGGCGGCCGGAGGGGAGGTGGCGAGGGGGGGCCTGACGGCGCCGGCGAGGTTGCCTCAGGGGGGACCAGAGGCAGCAAATCAAGAAAGTGGCATGATTGGTGCCCAATTGAGGGGAATCCTGGGCGCACCATTAGCAGGTGCTAATATAGAAGCTTAGTAAGAGTGATTGGAGAGAAATAAGGGGTGATTGGGCTATGTCATGGCCTATCGATAAGGATAGCTTGCATTGGGGTCAAGTAAGCCTCTCTATATAAGGAGAGATGTATCAATCTAATCAAAGCAAGAATTAGAAGGAAAAGACTTCTCTCTTGCTCGGCCGTGGGCAAGGCCCCTGGCCAACCTCCTCTCTCCCTCTCAACTTGAGCCGCCGCCGCCATAACACCAAGCCAATCAGTTAACCAAATGGGTTGTAAACGATCCACAACAAGGGCTGTAATAAGCACGCAGGCTGACCATACATGATAACCTAATTTGGTGCGTGAGAAATTGTGCAAAAGTTATATGGAATAACCCAAATCAGGGTTCAACAAAATTGGTACTGATGGTTTCAGTATGAAAATATTATAGAATGATAGAAGGTAAGATATTCACTACTAGCGGCTTGTGAGAAATGGTAAGATTCCATTATGCTTCAACCAAGAAAAATAAGGAAATGCTAGAATGCTACAAGAGT
The DNA here is from genome assembly GCA_904845875.1 of Miscanthus lutarioriparius. Taxonomy (NCBI): domain Eukaryota; kingdom Viridiplantae; phylum Streptophyta; class Magnoliopsida; order Poales; family Poaceae; genus Miscanthus; species Miscanthus lutarioriparius. Next base: position 126,431,029 of record CAJGYO010000007.1, on the reverse strand, counting down.
AGAAGGAAAAGCAATACTAGCAAGGGAAAACATTATTGCACGTCATAGAACAGAATGGTTTGCACCAGATGTTGGCTTATTAACTAGCTATGCAAAATCAGAACATGAGAGTCAGAAAGAACACATCATAACTCATGACCAAATTAGAGTGGATATTCAATAGTGTACCCATCTAGCATCAGGAAGTAAACGTCCAAGCCTCCGAATTGACACATGAGAGAAGTTGTCGAAATTTTCTTTTATTTCAAAGCCATCAATTCTTAACTTCTCCAAGATAGAATCTATAGATTCTTTTCCCTGGAGAACAGAAAGTTAGTATGGATGCACTACAACATATTCATAGATCATAACAAATTCTATAATACCTGTATGATTGGAAAATACACACACCTCAACCGCGCATGGGCTTTACAAGAAGCTGTGGATGCAACATGAAAACTAATTAAGGCGACGGAAAAAATATCATATCCTAGTTTTAATGGAAGAGGATAAATTACCTGTTGTTTTTTGTGTAAATGTCATGTGCAAAATGAAATCAGGACCATTTGAAGAGTGCATATTAGTTACTGTGACTTCACCCTCTTGTATCTCTGATAAATTTACGCCATTAACCTGAAATACATCCACAAAAAGGCATCTCTCAACAAAATAAACTGGTACATAAAAGCTGCACATTTTGTGGCCATGTCGATCATTCCAATGCAACTATGCCAACTTTTCATGTGGACCATTTGATAAGAATTGGGTAGGCTAGATTCTGGGTGGCCAAGATCATCATTCACAAGGTCCAAATGTTTAATGAGCATATGTGTGCCTCTGTGGTGCACATGAGGAATGAGAAAGATAATTCTAGGGGATTACATGTAGGTTCCACATTGTTTTTTATTTTCCATTTTCTGCCATGTGTGGACAAACAGGATATGAACGATAATGGAAAAAATTGGGTGACATCAATGCCATGTAGGCCCATCACCATCAGCATCATAAGAGAGATTTGGACCTTTAGTGCACTGGCGGAGCTTAGTGAGGGCCATAATGGGCCATGGCCCCCCTAAGCTAGATCAATTTTTAATGAAGGTCTTAGATTTACTACTTTAGTTGCTAATCAAATATTAATATATCCTCTCTTCTTGTATTTTACATCATATTGGCCCTCCAATTATGGCCAAGCTCCGCCACTGCTCGAGTGAACCAATTAGCCAAATTCATGGACCTAAAACTGCAAACTAATAGTTCGGGGACATATGTGACAATGCCGAACAAGTTTAAGGACCACTAGAGCATTTTCCTCTTTCAGATTTAACTAATCAGTAATGGTCTGATACTGAGACTTGTAGCACTATCAAGGAACGCTAGTCAAACCTCGAATTCCACTGGGTTCCTTGTATTTCTCCATTCATTATCCTCATCATACTGAACAAATTAAAAACAAATCTCATTAGTATAACTGCACTGATTAGGATATAATCCTAATTTGCAAACAGAATATTACCAAACCCTCCACAGATCTAGTCAACCACTAAAAACATGTAAAAGTGAAGTGCATCAGTACAGCAGTCAAAATAGCTCGATTCTGATGGATCATCTTGAATTCCGAAATTCAACTTGCAGGCGAGCCACATTGTGAGACTCGTGGTAATGTTACTGTTTTGAAAAAAAACTCTAAAAACATTATCTTGAAAAAAGAGTTATGGGCCAGCAATAAGCCAATAAGGCTGGTAACAGGTGATTATCTGGATACCTGATCTCAAGCTTAGTTTCAAGCTTGGACCTACTTTAATTGGATCTTTAGAAACACACCAATTAAGATTGATTAGCCGCACTGTACAAGTCCATTGCACAGTCAAATTATGTCAGGGAAGATGCACAAATGAGTATTAATTACAATGCCCTCATTTAACAGATTAGTTTCCTGGAGCTATTCAAAAGGTTCAATAGCTTTGTGCTTCTGGCTTTAGTTTTAATACTCTACAGACAATTAAACAGTTGACTATGTAGATCTTGCTGGTATCAGAAAAACTTGGCCTGAAAATCTCAGTTCATAATAAATTCAAAGAACAAGCACACCTATTCATGCCCAAATATAGTGCAAAAATGGAAACGTCAAACTTAACCTTCCTAAGATAAAATAAAGATATTATTAAGTCACTAGATTATAGTATGGAATGATTTTACATCAGAACCTGTATGTATGGAAAATATATGTCCTTCAAAAAACCACGAAGTCTAGCTCCTTCCAAGTGTCCTTTCAGCCCACAGATCTCGACCTGTGAATGTGAATTAAAACATAAGTGCAGGAAGAATTATATGTTTGCATAATGGAAGTTAACAAGAGATCAATCCATTTTCTCTATAATCCCACTAAATATGTTTAAAAGGTGAACAACTTTACAAAACATTAGCAAACTACATAGGCTCCAATGCAGATTTATTTCTTGAAACTTGTTATATAGAACACAATGGTGAAAACGGGTTGCAAAACAGACACTTGGAGAAGTATATATGGCTAGTACACTAATGAGTAAAATACTTTACCAACCAGTCATGACAGTGTTTAAATATTTTAGATCAAAGTATTCTAACAGTAGGGAAGGTTCACTCATTTCTACTAGATAGGAGGGCGTGAGACAAGCATGGGATCTCACATGGCCTATAAGGCTACAACACACAACATAGCATAACGATTATATATATATATATATATATATATATATATATATCAATTAACGAGTTCCCACTAGAAGATGAATGCCATAGAGAAAGGACACTTCTCCATGAAATATTAAGTGAGCACATATATCCTAGAAAATTGGTATTGGAATTTCCTATTTAAGACTGAATTATCGCAACAATTACTTTTGAGAACATATTCAATGCAGGACACTGTTTCAGGACACCAAAACATTCAGAAAGTAGTTCACCTGGGTAAAACTTTGATGTGGTGACAACAAGATCTCCTCTTTAGATGGATCCCTAAGTCCTCCAGCAGTCTGCAATCCAGAGGGTACTGATCTAATGTACTTTGCAACTTACAACAAGTAAAATAGAAAAAGAGTAAAAATTGGAGAGAGAAAGCAACCTTCCAAGTGTGTTCGGAATTCTTAGACGATGGGTTTTTCAGCAAGGCTTCCCTTGAAAGGTGCAAGGTAAACACTTTTTTCGATTCCTTGGTTTTAGAGGAAACTATAGCAATTCTGTTGCAGAGAATGCGGTCGAAAAAAAATTCTGTTGCAGAGAAGAAACAGAACAAGCTCATGAAGCATAAAAGAAAAATCTATCTACGATTATGTGACAAATGCATACCTTCCAAGATGCATTGAGGCAATAGTTCCACCATAACCAAACATGCCAAAGAAGGGCTGCAAATATGTAACAAAATCAATACATAAGTACATCAACAACAAAGCCATTTAGTCCAAGCAAGCTGGTTACACTAGAGATGAAACCGAACATGAGCAACTAATACGACAGAAAAAGGATAAAAAAACATATAGAAATACAAAAGGCATCAATATAAGAAATATCATTAGGGGATCTAAAAGCCTGGTGTAGGTACGAGGATAGCTGATTTAATTAATACATGAGCAGCCTACACATTGAATTCTTTAACTGTATCACATTTTTTCGAGTTATAAGATACTCATTAAGTTTTATCTACAAAAATTAAAAAGATTTATAAAGGAGTGCAGTATATTTACATATGAAAAGTCATATTAAAAAGGAAATTGTAAAATATGGAGCCAAGCAATTTCTTTAACTCAAGCCGTTGCCATGAAATATGTAATGCTAAACAGGATCAACAAAGGACTGCACTGCATCCATCTTTCAACAGACGGATAATATGAAATGTAGAGAACAAGTATATTATACCCTGTTTTAAAAAGGTGGACTGTGGGAACTTAGGTTAAGCATTTTAAAAAAAGGTTGGACTACCAATATTATTTTTCCTACAGGACATAATTTGGATATATTTAAAGAGTAAATTGCATCCACCATACAAAAACTTGACAGGTGGGTGCAACTGGTCAAACAACTTGCAAATTGGTCAAATGGGTACAACAACTTAGTAAATTGATGCATATAAGGTCCAAACATTGCTAATACAGCAAAATACATACTCATCAGTTAGGTGCTAGAATTAACGATAATCCAACCAGTATGAACATCCCAAATAAAACCTGAACAATAGTAGAATGGTTGCAATCTACAAAAGATTATCACATTCGCGCTATAAATTTTCAACCTTCTATTTTGGACAGAGAAGATATATTTTTTCCATCTGGCCTACCTATTGATAAAATTGAGTAGCAATATTCACACGATAAACCATGACCACAAGTCCGCAATCCTATCAATACCCTATGCTATCACTCCAGCATCCAACAACAAACTGTTGATCACCTTTCAGTGCAAATACAAACTTGTACGGTTATAATATTGGCCAAGAACAAAGTACTTGTTGCAAAAACAGAGAAACACCATGGTTCCAGTCCTACAAGCTTATGAACTAATACTAGTAAACAAGATTTATGTTGTAAACCAACAATCATCCTCATGTGAAAAACCCACCTTGGCATGATTAGAATAGACAATTAAAGTTCAAGAACAAAAGACGCTAACTATATTCACGAGGAGTGACACCAGATTCTCTGTGATGAGGCTCTATCGCTAGTGGCTTAGGTGATCAACTTCGTGATGATGTCTGTCTTATAGCTGCCAAAATCATCTTAAACAGTTCCACCACACATAATGCACATGCCACAAACCCACTATTAACCCTTGCGTCTAATATGTGAGTACATATTTTATCACACTAGCAGCGTTTGTACCATACATGCACCAATTTTACCAAGTTATTGTACCAATTTTGAGCAGTTTACAAGTTGTTGGATTAATCTGCACCCACCTACCAAGTTGTTGTATGGTGAATGTAATTTACTCATATCTAAATAACAAACAGGTTCAGTGCTCAACCTTCAAGTGTTGCCCAACTGACCAAGTCCAAAAGGCAACCACATTTCCAAAATCCAAACCATCGCGTATCATGCTAATCCACCATGGTTTTGCCTAACATGGCAACAACATGCCCATCTGGTGTCCACATGAACATCCATGTCCGCATTCCTCGTCCATGCATCTCTCACAGCTCACGGCCCATTATGCATCATGTTTGGACTCAGTTCGCTAGCTATAGGGGTGTCAACCAAACCCACTGCCCAAGCACCGTATCCTCCCTCAAACACACTAGTGGCACAACCACCCACCACCAAATCAACTGCCACCACAAGGTCAGTGAAGGCTTTTTAATTGAGTTCACACTAGCAGAGAAACAAGAAAATATGATCAATGCTACAACTCTAGAAGAGCCTCACTTCTGCAAAAAAAAGTGAAAAAGATAAACACAGGTCCAGTCTAGAGGTGAGTATTAGGATAATTGGCGGTGGCGGCGCGAGGGAGGAGGGGCGTGCTGCCAGGGGGGCTGCGTGCTAGGGTTGGGGGTTGGCGAGGGGACCTAAAACAGAATGAAATTAGAGGAATCACCACTCCCATTGTGGGGGCTGCCTTTCATATATATTGCCATGTACAGGGATGGTACAACAGAAGGCTATAACCCCCTACAACGGGAGTGTGGTGATTCCTCCACCTCATTCTGCGTTCTACAGTGAGGCTGCCAGTATCTGGTTTTTGTTCCTATTCAGATTTCCACAACCCTAACCCAAACAACCAAATGTGGAAGTAAGTCTACTGTCCACCAATTGGTCTACTTCAAATCTGCACATTTGCACTGCCAGGATGTTATCCAAACAATAATAGCCTTACTTTTTCATATACAATGCGATGCAACTGAAATAAATCGATGTGCAATCAGTGAAGTGTTCTCACCACTAAGTATGGCGCTTTCCGGCCAATACCTTTTTGCCGAAATACTCTATGGTTTGAAGAACCCATTGTCCCCCTGCACAATATGTGAGATTAATTTTTAACAGACTATTGTAAATGGAGAAAATAGTATGAACAAACATAAATACAAGTACTAGTGAGGTTCATTTATTTCATGTATTGGAACTTGGAAGAATGCTACAAAAATGTCCATAACTTGGACGAAAATCTTTTTCTTCTCAAGGATACTTCCAACAAACATAGATCTTTTGAGAATCAAATAAAGGAAAAGGAGTGAAATGCTGATGTATATTAGCTATTATTCATGTCAATTGAGCAGAAAAATTCACAGAAGTGTGTAATCTAGATATCCAATCCAACATTGTAGCTTTTGCTAAGAAGCCTGAGCTTGTATCCCAATATTATTCAATGACACACTCACTACACCACCCTAGACCTCCCACCATGGTTCACAAAATGAAAAATTACCAATCAAATTATACGGTGACTGAGCTACCCACATTACCATTTAGAGATAGAGTTCCCATATGAACCATCCATTCCCCTACCAGTGTCAAAAATCACGATCTTTTCTTTGTCAACAGTTATCCTACAAGAAGGTTCAAATTTCAGTAACAATACCAAGTCTGCAGTCCAAAAGAGATGTATGCCCAAGAAAATAAATACTAGCACTGCAGAGCAAGTAATAAAGGTCACAAACAAGGTGGAGAAAATGCGTAGTGTAACTATATGTAAACTTGAGGACAAAACTCTGAATAATGTAAGGTCACAAAACTTAACCCATAAACACCGACAGCAACGAGCATCATGACGTATTAACTTTTTACTTGGAGGATAACATTAAAACCAACACTCAACTCACTCCCTTCATGTTGAGTACTCAATGGAAAAACAAAACAAGCTAAAAACAAAGTACAGCACAGCAACACTTTTTTATCTGTTAACCTAACACATTAAGGGTGCGTTCGGTTACGACGTTCCCGGTCCTTCCTGGCCAGGAAGTGTTCCGGACCTGTAGAAATTAACGAAGAAACAACGAGGCCGGGAATCAATTCCGTATAACCGAACGAGGCCTAAGAGAACCTTGCACACTACTTCTACCAGCAGTAGTAGCTTTTATAATGTTCAACTCATTCTTTCTAACTGTTCAACTCATCCTTTCTAACTGTATTAAGATGGTGGTGCTGGTGAATCAATTAGCCTTTTCTTTTAGCATTACATGCTAAATGCAGCTTAATAACTACAAGAGGATATAGATAGGTGTAGTGACAGGTTGGTTGAACGGATAAAGGAAACAATATCAAAGATCGATTCTTTTAGACCCTAGTAATTTGATGGTAATATACAAATGCATGGGTACTAACTTGATCAGCTTTCTTTCTCCTGGGTCATTTGACCACAAAGCTTGTAGTGCATTATCCTGTGGTAAGGGAAAGGAATAAGAAAGGCAAATGGACGGGACACCATCAGAAAGAGCCAGAATTCAGAATATATAGGATTCTAATAAGAAAACTAACAGTAAGGTCAGCAAGAGCACTCTCAGTGCTATATTCTGCTGGAAGCTCCTGAAGCAGATCAGTCTGAGGGGTAAGGTCCCACATATTCTGCAGACAATGCAACAACTTTTCATGTAAGAAATATTATATGGATTATCTATGCTACAGCTTGATCTACTCAACTGATTCATGAATACTTGTGACACAACACGAACACAAGAATCTTGAGCCTTATCGAAAAAGAAAAACGGATCTTGGGATCTCAACGATATGATTATGCAGAAATTGTATCTTGGCATGATAGGATGTTTGCATCAATTCTTAAAGAAGTTTATAGTGATCAGTACTTTGTATGAAGAATAGGTAAATCAAGTTTAAAGTGCAGAATAGCATTACATAAATAACTCACCTCATATATACTGGCTGATCCTCCTTTTCCATCCTGGTAAAACAAACAGATAAATCAAATAAAGTGTGCGATAGTATGCCGAGCCATCTCATTAATCAAAACATAACACATTGTTATAACAAAAAAAATGGTTATGGGCTTACATGGAGTTTTAATATATTGACACTCTTGGTGTCGAAGTTGCTCAACTTGATTTTGTCTGTTATTATTCCGTCAAGCAAGTCTGTTAGATAAACTTTGCCATTGACATCCCAATGTGTATTGCCCAACTCCCCCTTAACCTTAAGCAAGAGATCAGAAACAGATATTTCATAACCAGGGTCATGCAACGTGAGCATACTGCTCACGCCACTTGGCAGCAAGACCTGGAACCTGTACACTCTGCTTGCATTTGCCATCCCACAGCAAAACCTGCGGAGTAAGAACAGAGCGCTGTAAGAACAAGAATTCCGCGCACCGTAATCGAACGAAGGTAAGGAAACCCTGCGGAGCAATATGAAAAAAACAAATATTTTTGCTTCGATCACAAATATTTCTGACACAAGAGCTATCCATTGCAGGAAGAGGGGCGAAAACCCCAAAAACAGAGCGCAGCGACAACAAAATTCCACGCACCATAATCGAACAAATGTAAGGAAACCCCGCCGAGCAGGATGAAAAAACAAATATTTTCGCTTCGAATCCCAAATATTTCCAAAACAAAGGAAGAGGGGCGAAGACCCCAAAAACAGAGCGCAGCAGGAACAAGAATTCCACACACCATAATCGAAGGGATGTAAGCAAACCCCACCGAGCAGGATAAAAAAAACAAATATTTTCGTTTCGACCATAAATATTTCTGAGACAAGAGCTATCCATTGCAGGAAAAGGGGCAAAAACCCAAAAACAGAGCGCAGCGAGAACAAGAATTCCACGCACCGTAAGTCCGTAATCGAACGAAGGTCGCCGAGCAATTTAAAAAAACAAAAATTTCGCTTCGATCACAAATATTCCCGACACAAGACTATCCATTGCAGGAAGAGGGACGGAAACCCCAAACATCAGAGCGCAGCGAGAACAAGAATTCCACGCACTCTAATCGAACGAAGGTAAGAAAACCCCGCTGAGCAGGATCAAAGAAACAAATATTTTCGCTTCGATCGACTTCAAATTGCCCAGCAGAAGAAAAAGGAAGTGGAAAAAAAAGGAAGTCACCTGCGTGAGAAGCCGCTTCCGCCGCCGCGGCTCCCGCTCAGAACACGGAAACCACTGCTCCCCCAGACGCAGGGAGATGAAATTGGTTTCTTCGAACTGAGAGTAGAGAAGGTTTCTTCAATGTGAGGACTGAGGAGGCGGTGCCGGTGCGGAGTTGATGCGAGAGGAGAAAACGAAGGGGCGGAGTTATGCGAAGAGGAAACGATGGGAGTGGCTGAGTGAGTGGGGTGGGGGGGGTGTGTTTAAACTAGTGAGGTAGGGTTTTGATGAATGGGAAAACGCGAAGAAGCTCAAAGGGTCAGAGAAGTTATCGTTTCTCGCAGACGGTGGAGCCGTCGAGTTTTACGCGCCACCCCCACCTGTCAGATTCCTCACCCCTCAGCCGGCTAGAATCGGCGCGCGGCGTGCAGGAATCACGTTGGGGACGAATCAGCGCGCTTTGCCTCGCGGAGGGGAAGCCGGAGGAAGGGCACGGACCTCGCCTGCGTGGATGTCGTGCTCAGCGTGCCACAGCTGCCAGCTCCCAAGTCCCCCATCGTTTCATATAAAAAAACCAAAATACTATTTCGGCTGATTTGTTGCGAGAGAAAAATACTGTTTCGACTGAAAAAAAAACAAGCTGAAAAAGACGGATTATAAAAGAAGCGAACGTGACTGATAAATTGTGGCTACCAAATTTCCTATGCCGTGTGCAAACTTATGTTGATTGTACTTCTGTGTGAAAGGAAAAAATAACAGCATGGTTGATAACTTATCAGTCGTATTCATACTGTTCGGCCGATGGTTTCTGCGAATGATAAATCAGCTGAAGCTGATTTGTTGTGAGAAAAAATACGATACCATAACTGATAAGTTCAAACGAATAAGGCTGATAATTAAAGCATCATCTAATAATTAAATGATGTGGCTAATCTATAAAACTGTTTACTGAGATTGACGGTTTCATTTACTTGAAAAGCTGACGTGGCACTCTCGCTAACTATGTCACAGATGTCTTTCAAAGACCTCATCGCTCTGGAGTTTCCATATAGCTTCCAAGCGTCTATTAGCACGGCTTCTATGAAGAAGGACAAGTTTGGTGAGCTTTTGCTCAGGAGATACAGTGTAGCAAACTTTGGGTTACATCACACTGGAGCAAATTTACATGAGAAAAGCAGATGATCGATGTCTTTCTTCTACTCTCATGTTAAAAGCTCATGTTAAAAGGTGGACTCTAAAATTTAAAATCTCAAATTCACATTTTAAATTTTTTTTGCAAAATTGATTGCAATTTTTGGATTTTGAGTTAATTCCTAATAGATGTTAGATTTTGTTAGATCAAATGATTATGGACGTCCAAATCCAAATAGGTCCCATCCAAGTGCATCAAAACATGTAAAGTCCAATTGAACTTAATCCACTACCACCTCTACAAGGCGGTGGCGGGCCGGCGGTAGAAAGCCGAGGATATGCAGGAGGGATTAATTGCTAAGGAAAAAGAAATAATCACTACTAAAATACTCTTAATTAAATAATTTTTTTTTATTTGCTTGTGTCAAATTAACGGTCAGCAAAAACTACTTGAAAGTAGCACCGGTACCTTCCAACACTATAACAAAGCTCAAAAGAGTTTCCCCACAAAATTAACGCAATTAATTACTTTTGCTCAAGAGATACAGTGTCCGCCCTTCCGGACCTCACACTGGACCCGAAAAACAGATGATCGATGCTTTCTTCTACGCCATGTTAAAAGCTCATGTTAAAAAGGTGGACTCTAAAAAAAATCTCAAATTCACATTTTAATTTTTTTTGAGTCCTCCGCCATTCCGATTTTGAGTTAATTCCTAAGCAGATGAACCGCAAATGATTATGGACGTCAAATCCAAATAGGTCCCACTCATCAACCTCGGCGTCCCCTCGACTTAATCCACTACCACCGCCATGGAGCTCTTCTGGTCGAGATGCAGAGGTCAATGAGCTCTCGGGCTCTACTAAAATACTCTTATGCAAATGGAGGCTCGAGTCAACAACGGTGGCGACACTACTGGATGAGGAGGATCGTACCACAACCACCATCCCCGCCCCACAAAATTAGCGTGAACACTTTGGCGCACCCACACCGCCATCCATCCCCACGGCACCTCCATCCCCGCTCCGGCCATTCCGATATAGAGTCAATGCGGAATAAGAAGGGTGAAAAACGCATGTTGCAAGCGTACACTTCAAGTGTTTTAGATGTTTTAGAGGTACGTTGCAAGTATTTCAAATGGATGTTGCAAAAGTAGATCGAGATGTTGCATATGTTGCAATGGTTGTACACGTATGTTGCAAACGTCTGTTCCTAATGTTTCATCTGTGTGTTTCGAACATATGTTGCAAGTGTTTTATCTGGATGTTGCGTATGTTTGCAATAGTTTCACGTGCTTTTTAGGTGTTTTGGCAAATGTTTCAGATGCATATTTTATGTGTTTCATCTGTTTTCATTCCCATGTTGCATCTGGATGTTTCAAAAGTGAATCGGGTGTTGTATCTCCCTTCTCGCCTTCTGCTGCCTCACCTCAGTGTTTTCGCGCCTTCTGATGCCTTGCATCCTTCTCAGACCACGGAGGGGGCGCGGCAGAGGTTGGTGGAGGGGTGCGCCGGGGATGGCGGCGCAGACGCGAGCGCGTGCTCTCCCCTTCTCTATTACGCAAGCAGGATAGGATTTCCGTCGGACTCTAGTTTTTTTTAGAAGAATCTGTCGGATTCTAGTTGATGGACAGGGATACCGCTTCCGTTGCCAGCCCAAGCCCACGTATCGAGTCACGGTTGGCTGGTGGGAGCCGTGTCCGGACGCGCCGCTGGAGCTGGACGTCCAAGCTGTGCCTCCGAATTAATTATTACCAATTCTATTTTATTATTCTAAATTTAACGCAATTCATTATTTACTAGTTCATCTTCCATATATGTAAGTTTAGAATCCTAGTCAAACCTTACTCTTCTACAATCCATATCTTTATATTTATCTACAAATCAATGCAATTAATGATTATTATTAATATAGTTTGAACTTCTCTGGTCTAATTTTAGAATTAATCTATTGGGCACTTTTGAGTTACGACACATTATATAGTATAAATGTTTGTCATTCCGTTTATTCTCCATCACAAATAATCACAAGTTAATTAGCCAACCACGGTTGGAGTAACACATGTAGCTAGAACAAGATGAGGAGGGCTAATATGGTTCTGCTCCTGGCAGTTGGCTTGCTCATGCTGGCTTCCGGTTTGTTCTCTTATATATATATATATATATATATATATATATATATATATATATATATATATATATATATATATATATATATATATATATATATATATATATATATATATATATATAGTTCATTGTTTCAACAACTCGAATCGAATATATAGCAGACTGAATGTTATTCTCTATTGTTTCCACTGGTGTTCTTTAAAGATGCTGTAGCCCTCAAGAAAGTTTGTACGTCTAAGAAGATCCCGCCACAGGGTAAATCATGTGATCCCCAAACTTGCCATGAGAACGCTAAAAAAGATTTCACCGCCGGTGGAGCTCGATGGCCCGATCATTCGTCTTGCTACGTGCAGGGCCATTGCGTTGCTGGAGGTTGCCAGCGCATCGTGTGCGCACTCTAGGTAGACCCAGGGCCGTACCTATAAATCGGAGGCCCCTATGTGAAACATAAGATAGAGCCCTGAAATCTAAGAAGCCAAACCAAGTAGGTCGGTCGGCATTGACCACCGAGCTTACGTCCTTCTGGTCCAATTAGCTAATCGGTAATCTAAGACCTATATTGTAATGTTGCATTTTATTTTTTCTATCTAATAATTGATCAACCATTATTAATTAGTACTTTTGAGACCTTTAAAGTTTGGAGGCCGAACAGTCGCGCAGCTTGCTCCTGCTAATCTACGGGCCTGGGTAGACCCTCCATCTCTTCAACAACAAAACGGGTACTGACTGGCCATGGTGGTAGCCGGTAGGATGCCATGATGTACTGACATCGATACAGAAATAAATGGGGAAGTTTCATACCGAGTCGCCGATTTGCATATGAAGCTTGTTTTTAGACTTTTGAAATGGTCCTGTTCGGCTTGCTGAAATTTGGTTGAAATTGGCTGAAAACACTTTTCTGTCTGAAATGTTGGGAGAGAAAAACACTGTTCCAGCTGAAAAAAAAAGCCGAATAAACCGGATATGGGGTAAGCCGAATGGGCAGGCCGTAAAAGCTCCAGGGTTCCCGTGGAAGTGGCACTAAGGCTTTGAATGGCACCAAGGCTTTAAAGAAATCGCAATTTTGGGCCGACTCGAGGCCATGGAAATCGCAATTTACCCTTGCGGCCATGGAAGCAGTAGAAACACCACCGGTGTACCGCAGTGACATAAGCATTATGCTTTGCTCTGGGTCTACATGCATCTCGCCATGGCAAGCAGGCATGTCCCTTTTCGAGAAACCACCGTCATATCGCACGGCTTCTCTCAAACTAGGAGTACCAACGAAGAGATGTCCTAAACTATGTCATAGGTCTGCTGCGTGCAGCGTACAGGAGCACGGGACAAAAAAGAACAAGTGACGTTAATTGGATAAGAGGTCATAGAGATTATCAATTTTTCTAGATAAATATAGAGATTATCATGTATAGTGTTCTAATTGTGACATTTTTTTTTCTCATAGACAACGCTTATACTGGAAGGACTACGCAACAAAAAAAAAACGCAATCTACTAATCAGGCCTCTCAGAGCCATGTAAAATAGAACCAGTGGTAAAAACCAAATATTTTTCCTTTTTGCAGTGTCACTTATCAGCATATAACTGATGGTATCTCAATCAGTAGTGGTAATTGAATCAAAGAATGAGAAAAATCTATGGCACTGAATCAAAGTAAATGTTGAAAACATGTTTATAAATGACAACCTTTTAAGAGCATTGGAGTTCTTGATCTTTTATAGCTCTTCTCTGCATAGAGATTGGAGAATAAATCGAAGATTTGTTTTCTCTCAAAAGGTGAGCAACTAAATGTAGCCTAGTGGCATTTAACCAAAGTGGAAAAAAAATCTGCCAACAATTAATTAAATCTGACAATATATCATCAAAAGGGTTTCCCTTTTTGTCATTATTGAAGATCCTTCCTGATACGAAGCAATGAAGAGATGCCGACGTAATAAAATGTTGAAGCCACAGGCAATAAAAACATCATCAATTCTGGAATTATAACCAGTATCAGTCTGACAATGCATCGTCGAAAGGATTTCCCTATTTTTCCTTTTGTCGAAGATCCTTTTTGTTACCAACCAATACAAAGGTGCACATGTAAAACCTAAACCTGGAACCTATTATTCAAGCTATAAACTTATTATGACCTTATTTCTGCATTCCATCTCCTTCTAGATGTCTGCAAAAATCTTGAATCATTCCAGTGCATTGACCAAAAATATGCAGGCAGCCTCATATAGCCACCACATGTGCAATTAGAAATGGCCAAAAATTATAGGAATAAAGCATCATAGCAAAGATAAAGCTAACATTAAAACACCATATATTCGCAGGCAAAACTTTGTTTTAGTAAATAATTTGCTACACTTTTCCTTGTATTTTTTAACCCATAACTTTTAGTGCAGAAATCTGTACACCTAAAAAATACCTACTGCTATATCGTCTTACCGCCCGCCCGCACCGCATTAACCCTGCTTACCCACGCATCCGGACGATCGTCCTCGCTCCGTCCCGCTCACTCCTCACGAACGCACGTCCGAATCCGATCCGAACGAAAATAAAAGATAGGACGCCTCTCGATCCGCCCCGCTGCCCCCGTCAATCGAGCCCGGCGGTTTTAAATCGGGTCTTCCCCACAGCCGGCGACCGGCCAAGCGCCGTCACCCGATGCTATGCCCGCTGGTAGCTCCGACGAACTCTAGGTACTGAGCCCGGCCAGGCGCCACCTCCGCGCGCGTGCGTGTGCGCAGCAGCGCCGCGCCCCAACGCCAGCCGACCAAGTCCGTGCTCTGCTCTTGGAACCTGATGTTAGCTTGACATGAAGATGACGTCATATACTACATTTTCCCTTAGAAAATAAAATCTGAAATACACTACAAATACAAGAAAATCAATGCACATGAGTCGTTGATCAGCAACTGAGGTTCACCGACCCATATCCTCCCAGGTCACGGTCCAGTATCGACCGTTCTCTCTTCCCCCACTTCGTTCGCCTAACCCGTGAACTTTTCCACCGCATTCTTACAAAGCCCCTCTGCTTTCTTCTAGTAGAGCTTCTATTTCATGTTTCTAGAGAAGCTTATCTGCTACTCCCTGTTGGCTATAATTCGACGCGCAAAGGTCCCTGCGAGCAATAACCTTTCCCAAGTTGAGTTCATAAATCTTTCTTTTGACATTACAAAAATTATTGATGGCATAACAAATATTTATGCCGACATTAAAAATAATGTTTTAAGTGCAAATTATTTAAAAAAACACATATTTTAATATTATTTTTAATCCCTCAAACTTTAAAAATTCATAGCTTTTTCTTCAAAACTTCGATTTTGTCGGATCCGATTACTAACCAAAACACCAGCCTCGCAAGATGGCTGATGGGTTTGGGTATAAAATCACAAACGGTATGTTCCCGTGCAACATACGGGTATTATTCTAGTATACTAAAAAAAGCTACCAAAGAAACCAATTTGTAATTAGTTATTACAGAGTTTGGATCCAGGGACGTTCGGATGCTAATTAGTAGGACTAAACATGAGTTAATCGTAAAACTAATTACATAGATGGAGACTAATTCACGAGACAAATATATTAAGCCTAAGTAATTCATCATTAGAACATATTTACAGTAGCATCATATTATCAAATTATGAACTAATTAGGTTTAATGGATTCGTCTCGTAAATTAGTCTCAATCTGTGCACTTAGTTTTTGTAATTAGTCTATATTTAATACTCTAAATTAGTGTCAAATATGACAGGACTAAAATAAGGAAGATTCATCCGTCCCCTAAAGGTCAGATGCATGCTTACCACAATCTTGCAAGCTAAAAGGCCTATTTGATGCACCAGCTAAACTTTAGCTGGCTGCTAGGCATCCAAACAGCTCAGCTAAAAGATCAGCTAAAGTTTAGCTGGGTTTAGCTATTTCAACCCAGCTAAAGTCAACTAAAATTTAGCTGAGTCTATTAGCTACAGCATTTGTCGGGTTCATAAACCGGGGGTCCCAATGGACCCGCTTCCCTACAAAAATTCACAGTCCTATTTCATTGGGATTTCGATTTAGGCAACTTTCATTATAGTGCACACAGTGGAATTCAAAGAGCAATGCTTCCAGTTATTTCCATCTCTTGTAAGCCCAACTGTAAATTCACAGTCCATCCCTTTACTATAACACATTTCCCATCTTAACTAATCCGAGCTCCTGATCTTCAGATACATCAACCAGTACAAAGAATAAGAGTTTATATACTCCCAGTTTTGGCTACTAAGTGACTGACTCTACAGCATACCTCATATAGGGCATGCTGTGCTAAATGTCATCGCAGCACTTTCAGAAAGTTAATCCATTAATTTGTCGTCAGCTTTTGACTCTGCTCCTTTGAGATACAGTAGGAAGAGCCCTACAAAGTTGATTCTGCATTTTCAATGTGCCGATCTAGGCATGGTGGGACTTAGTAGTTCACTACTGCAGTTAGTAGTTTTTTGCTTTTGTTTCATTGTGAAATGAAGTTTACGAGCTGCTTGGTGGTTTAAACGCCACCATAGGTCTTTGCATTTGTGTTGAATCATATTACTCGAGCACTTAAAACTTCGATGACAAATATTGCTTTCCACTTGCATCTCAGGTGGCTACATTGCTAGAAGTTCTACCAAATTGATTGACAGCTGATGTGCTGGAACAGCTTCATCTAAGTAAACAAGCATTGGTATAAAAACTACATTCTAGAAGCAATTTTAGCGGACACTTCTCAAACTTTTATTTTGATTTTATTTATGTATGTACTCATGTGTCAAGGTTGAGCTGGGTTCACGAGCAGGTGACCTCAAACAGATGCTTATTGATAGATTGAGTGATAACATGACCTATTATGCCTTGTTATGCATCAGTGTTTTTCGGATTAAACTATGAAAAAAATATCGGTGTTTGGTTATTTTCATGTGCATCCTCGAGATGAACCCGTGATGCGTTACGGGCACTATACTAGTTATTAATATGGTTTGAACTTGTCTGTCCAGTTGTAGAACTAATCTATTGGGAACTTTTGAGTTATGACACATTATTTAGTATAAAGGTTGGTCATTCCGTTTATTCTCCATCACAAATCACAAGTTAATTAGTGAATCACAGTTCCAGAGTAACACATCTACCTAAGATAAGATGAGGAGGGCTAATATGGTTCTGCTCCTGGCAGTTGGCTTCCTCATGCTTTGCTTCCAGTACCCGCTAATTTCTTGTTCTCCTATATACAGTTCATTGTTTCAGCAACTTGAATCGAATATATAGCAAAGTGAATGTTACTATCTGTTCTTTCCACTGGTGTTCTTCACAACAGATGCTGTAGCCCTCAAGAAAGTTTGTACGTCTAATTAAGAAGATC
This sequence comes from Miscanthus lutarioriparius, assembly GCA_904845875.1. Classification (NCBI taxonomy): domain Eukaryota; kingdom Viridiplantae; phylum Streptophyta; class Magnoliopsida; order Poales; family Poaceae; genus Miscanthus; species Miscanthus lutarioriparius. Next base: position 126,413,434 of record CAJGYO010000007.1, on the reverse strand, counting down.
CCGCCACAGGGTAAAGCATGTGATCCCCAAACTTGCCATGACAACGCTAAAAAAGATTTCATCGCCGATGGAGCTCGATGCCCGGATCATTCATCTTGCTAAGTGCAGGGCCATTGCGTTGCTGGAGGTTGCCAGCGCATCATGTGCGCGCTCTACAAAAAAAAAATTGAACCCAATGCGCACTCTACAAAATGAGACCCTCCATCTCTTCAACATCAACAACGAAATGGGTACTGACTGGCTATGGTGGATAGGATGCCATGATGTACTGACGTCGATGCAGAAATTAAATAAAGCTTCATATTGAGTCGCCAATTTATATATGAAGTTTGTTTATAGAGTTCAGGAAATATATATATGATGTAATGTAGGATCTGCTCATAGGGCACCAAGGCTTCGAAGAAATCGCATCCACACCCGTCTCGCCGTGACGTTCCCATCCCAAATCGTATCCGTTCCAGTTCCCCGGCCTCCTAGCAAGCGGATCGGCGAAGCCGCCAAGGCATGCATTACGATGACGCAGCAGCCAGGAGGGCGGCTCCAGCGTGCAGGAGCTGCTTCCTGCTGCAGCTGCACGCCTGACGCGGTGACGCCTGGACCGGACGAATGAATACGCCACCAGCCTCTCGACGCGATGACAAAAATTGATTAAAAGCATTCATGCATATATAAGCTAGTAATTAAGACATACATATGCTTTGCACTGGGTCGACTACATATCTTGCCATGGTAGGCAGGCATGTCCCTTGGCGGGAAACCACACGGCTTCTCTCAAAATAAGAGTACCATACCAACGAAGAGATGTCCTAAACTATGTCATAGGTCTGCTGCGTGCAGCGTACAGGAGGCGTTACGGATCAAGCTCCTCCACCTTCACCTGCAGGTCGCGCAGCACAAGCTCATTACCACAGGGCTGGGTTATTCTCTCTTCGATCTCCTCAAACTTGCGTTTTCTCTTGTTGAATTTCTTCATCAGTTCCTCATGCAACTTTTCCTGTTCGCTTATCCTGGTTTCGATTATTTCCAAAAGCTTCATTTTACTATCCAGATTTCTTGTTCTTGTGACGACATCCAGATGGTCGTTTGACTCGCTCGTGATGGTATTGGGCAAGCCGGAGACGACTGGAAACGTTATCTTCGGATCACTGAAAAAGGACCAGACTAATTTAACACGGAGTTATGGAATAAATGCACCATCAAAATAAAGAATGATTTGTGATGCAAATGCTAGCATAACTAATGCTAAATATGTAGTTAAATTAACTGATGCTCTTTTTCGAGGCTGGGAATGACAAGAAACGCCCAACATGCATGCTGATTAAACAGAATTTTCTTCTTAAGTTAAAATAATAAAGCCAAATACATTGCCAGTTGCTTCCTTAGCTGGTATTCTAGTGATCTCAATGCCATCTAACAGAATCGAATGCATCATGATGTACAACCAAATTAGCCAATGGAAAGTAGCAAGGCTGGGCTGCATTAAAAAAAAAAGGAGAGCCAAAAAGACCATGGAGGTTGAGGAGGCCACACAGACACCCGCATGCTGCAACAAGCTGACAACCCTAGAGTTGATTATGGCAGTAAAAATACTGACCTGTATCCAAGAAGTAGTTTCCCTTTTCCTTTGATTACACCACCATCCAATGATATTGCTCCACCATTCAAATAAGGCATGGCTTGGAGCATATCATTTCGGGTTTCATAAACTTGAAGCTCTCCAAAGAGACTATAAAATAAAGTTTCACGGAGTCCATGCCCTCTACTTGTGGTTATGTTCAGATTATCATCAGAAAGATTTATCATATTGACGGCAAATCCTCTGAATCCCTTAGGTCCATGTGGAGAAGGCCAAGCCTGGTTTAATTCCTTTTGTGGACTGTTCGGCAAAACGCCTCCTTTGTAGGGCCTGTCAAAGAGATGTGCCGTCAACAAAAAAGCAAAAATCCATAAGGCAAATTGCAAGACTAGATTTCCTTCTCTCCTTTGACAATACATATATAAAATGGGGTTGGCGAAGGCCAGCTATGTAAACCAGATCCATAACACAGTGTACTACTTATGATACAAATAACTACTTAATTCTCATACTAGTCTAACCTACACAGGCAACTTGGGGAATTAAATTTTGATATTAACTTTTCTAATAATGTCGTGCACAGCTTTCATTAGTGGGAAGGCTTAGTATTGCTTAGAGATAACCACACTATCAAGCTTAGTTCCTAGCTATCATGTTAAACGATCTTTAGTCAAGATTGTGTTAGTTAGATGTCGCTAATACCATCAGTTTTGTTAGATGTTAGGTAGATTTGTCAAGCCAGCACTATATCAGGTGAACACCTTTGGAAATAAAACAAGATTAAACACAACTCTCCATCTAATCAGCTTCTCAGGGGCTCCCTGAGAGGGTGGATGCCAACTGCTACTATCCTACTGTGTACTCCCCAAGGCCATAGAAAATAATAATGAGGAAATAAGTGCAGTATGTTTTATTTGCAAAAAGTATATCGGATTTTTGGGTAAGTTCTTTCAAAGCATTGTCCGGAGAAGTATACAGCCTTTGTGAGTTCTTTCAAAAATACGCTAGAGAAATTAACTTGACCCGGAAAATACTATCTGTTTAGATGCAAAATTGACGTTATCAAAAGCCCATATGCAACCTACACATAAGGTTCCTTGGTCAAAATTACTTAGCACTCAAATGGAGAACCACGGAAACAACTTTATATCAACTAGAAAATGTGGATCTTACTCTATATCATCTAAGCAAATGACAGCAAATCTTTTCTTTATGGGAACGCCCAAAGCAGCTGCTTCACGGTGAATACCAAAGCCAACATCCACTCCTCCATCAGTGTTGTATTTCTCAATGTAATTAGCAGCTTCCTGTGTCTTGCAAACTACTGAGAGCATGTCATCTTTGCCAAGATACACAGCAAGCATCCTATAAATGTACACATCCATTACAAGTGATTATCATCAAATTAAAAAAGATCCAAAACAAACTACATATCAGTGTCAATAGATAAATTTACATACTGTTTTTTTGCTTTGAAAAAAAAATTACCTGCCAATTTTGCCATCAGGCACAGTTCCAAGTAGGGCAACAATACCAACAACGCCATCCATGAAATCGCCACTGGAACATATCACAAAAGCAGCAGTGCCAATTTTTTCTCTAATTTTATCACGAACCAACTCCTTTGCATCAATGAATGACCCAACCATGGGCCCAATCTCATCTGGTAAAAAACTTTGAAGTTACATAAAGAAGCAAGCCAAAAGCCAGTTGTGGTAATCATAGAAATGGCAGCAGACTCCATAAAACAGATGGACCAATGCAGCTGGAGCCCAAGCTCAAGTTATGATTATAATAACCAACACTATGCCAGTATGAAAATAGGAATATTTCAGGACATAGAAAATTCACCTTTTATAGTGTCAATTTGTTTCTCCAGTGAGACCTTACGAGAATATAGAGTTTTAAGTGTCTCTTCTGTAGACTTTATCTTCGAGTAGGTATCTCCAACTTTATTTTTAGTTTTCTGCAGAAGGCACGAAATAGTAATTGACAGAGATCAAGCGATTTCATGCTTGAGTTTTCTTTTCAATCTTGCTTCCAAGTTGATCATAATTGTAAGAAAAATCTAGCTAAGTACTTATTGATTTAAACTTCAAATCAAACAGACTTCACCTTCTCTAATAATATTAAGTGCAACATATAACAGTGTAGTGCTCTGTACTTCTAATAATGCCAATTTCGTACCTTAACAACATCTTTTACATATGTGACAAGATGGCTAGGTTGACCAGGAGCAAGTTGACTGGGAAGTAAAAGATTTGAACTTTCTACAATTGAGATTGGACAGCTGAAAATAGGTTCAGATCCTTCCTCCAAGGTGGTCAACGCCAAATCAAAAGATTGAACTTGAAGCTGGAAAGGTTAAAATTCAGCAATACATTTGAAATATTGACATAAAAAATGCCAGAAATCTTACAAGTAATTGATACCTGAATCTTTATTTGCAGATCAGGATAAGATGTGTGACATGCCACAATAGTGACTGTTCCTTGTTCATGAGGAAGCTGCACACGAGAAAGAACACACCTTCCATGTTTAATAGCATACTGTGCTCCTTCCACTAGTGGTAACTCATTTGATGTGATGTTGAGTGTATGCATAGGTCCATCAATGGATTCATCAATGAGACCATCACTATCAGACACTTCAAATGTGATGTTCTCCAAGAAGGAACCTGCCGGACAACTTTCTGGAACCTGCCAAATCAAATAACAATAAATAAACAAATAAACCCCAAACACTATCTAAAAATTAAGGGTCAAATCATAGGAACAACATTCAAGGGAAAAAAGTATCTTACATTTACTGCTTTTAATTCTCTCGTGGCTATTTGAAATAATTTCGTGAAGATCTCCTTCTCATTGTGAAAAATTGTTATAGAAGCTGTACATGATAGTAATAAACACAATAAATAGAATTAAAACTTGTTACAAAATGCTGGCGTAAGCATAATACAAAACAACTGACCTTCTGAACCAAAGCCCCTGACAACTCTTAGTGTTCTACAAAGGTCAATAAAACCAGCACCATTTACCTGGAAAGTTTTCTCTTCAGTATACAAGTTGGCAGATGCATAACTGCAGAACTATAATCAACATAATGGATTCCATGATTGTCAAAACATGAGTTAGAAAAAGGGGAACAGTTAATGTAACTTTATCTCTAACAACATATCAAATTCCTTCAAGCATACAGTAAAGTTCATCTGTCATCCAGTAAAAAACACCATTAAACTGATAAGGCGTGGGTGGCGTGGGGAGCGCAGAGGATAGCGAGGCAATGGCACGGGTTCGTCGCCAGTGATCATGGCTGAATCGCTGGCAGCCACCATCGAAGGAGAAGACCCGCCGCCTTGGGGGGTCCTATTTCCTTCGATGCCTTATTCACAGCAGATCCAGTGCCCTTTATACTCAGGTGCACTTCTAACAAACTAGAAAACCAACCCCTAATAATCCTCCCGACTCCTTCCTTCCTAACCAAGGATGGCGCATGCGCCTTCTAACCAATGATGCCGCATGCGCCTTCTTATTTTAGCCTCTGGACCTGGCGTGCATGCCCATGAAGACCTGGTGGCCGTGCATGCTCCTGGAGACCTCTTCCACTGCCATAACATAAACTGTGATCAATATTTATACCAACTTGTCACGGTGGAAAAAATCCCCACATGGCATATATGCGAACTGATCCAAACTTTCTCCTTCACCCAGGCCTCCCTCTCCTTCAAATTCAATTTGATGGGGGTGGCAGTAAACAATCATGTTTCAAACTTTCAATGCAGAGACCTAGTCACCTAGAGGGTCCAAAACTGACTATCTGAATAGTAACAGCCAGTGGTATGGATTTCTTCTTCTAACTATATGTGAGCACTTTAAGGATCAAGCTGTGCAAGGCACTATTATGATTTTCCTTTTTTTGTGATGAATGAAATGTTCCTTCTGTATAAATGCAGTTGTGAGTTGAAAAAAAAAACCCAGATCAACTACTGTGCCACTAGCTATCGGGTCGCATGTCCCTATTTCTATGAAGTTCAAACAACGAGATCCAAGCTGCAATTTATCTTTGCAGGCTTCTGAATGGGTCAGTGGGCATAGGATAGGCTTGGGCTTTTATAGGAATTGGAACTCTCTGGCTTGGCTGGGTCAGTACTTCAGGTTATGCTCAGGTTGGCCAGTAAACAATACGAAAAGTAAAGTGGTTAGTCAAAAAGATAGGTAAATCTAAGGTCAGAATGCATTAAAATGTTCGAATTCGTACATTAAAGTCTTGGCATTGATGCATTGTGTTGACCGGTCAAAAATATCATTGTACTTTAAAAAAATATCATTGTGTTGACCGGTCAAAAACATAATTGTACTTTACAAAAATTGAAAGATGAACCGGAACCATACATAAATATAATATGACTAACACATCTGTTCAGCCCTGTTGTTGTGCACTGGATACTTCTGGATATAGAGTATATAGTCATACATTATGTGAAACAATTACCTTCTGAACAGAGCATTGTTTGTCTAGAAAACACATTCCATCAACATGGACATTGAGTTTTGTTCCTTCTTCAACATGATTGCCGAATTGATCGAACACCTGCCACATCAAGTAGATTCAGGGTCTGAGATAAACAAACACCATGTGAGGAGTTACTGAACCACATTTAATATTATACTTTATACACCCCCCAAATTTCAGATGTACAGTAAGACATAACTATTGCATTGTAGAATCACTATTCATGGTTCCAGGTTTTAACTCAAGAGTAAACATTTTTTTTGTACATATCAGTAGCCAACAAAGATCAAGAAAGTGACTACCACTGAAAAGCAAGCATTTAAGTGTAGTTTGTTCCTCTGAAACACTTTTCTTGCCCATCACAAAAATTACCTTCTATTTTTTTGTTTGGATGAAAAGAGAATTAATCTTTTGGTACATTAATGCAATGTCAAGACCTAAATTCCTATTAAAATAAGATGCTATTAATACTCAATAAGTTATGATGGTTCATAAGGATTTCTAATAGCTATGTTGGATCCCTTACTAGTCATCAGCAATATAACCAATTATGTATGTTTACGTAAAATAGTGGTGTACAAGTTGTCATCCTAATCACGTACCTCCAGAAAGACATTATCAATCAATCTTCCAGGAGTTAAATTCTTTTCTTGGAAAAGGGAAATGTTGATATTAATGGTTGATGGATGGCCTGGTTTAACTGCACAGAAACATATTAACTCTGAGTGAGAACAGGACTTGGTACTTAATGAACAACATGAAAAAATCCTCATGAAATACATATAAATGTAACTATAAAATTGTAAAATATGAATGTAAAAGATAAGATAAACGAGCTTGCTATCTAACCTTCACATGGACAGATACCAGAAAACTCATCAGCAGATGAAGAAATCTTCAATTTCGCTTCATACTTTGGCCGTAGCAGATCCAAATTGCTGGTTTCGAACCAAAAAGCCTTCATGGCCAACGTGACATCAAATATAATTAACAATAAAACATTAAAATTACCAGATACTGTCAGTATTGTAAAAAGAATGTTCATACGACATACCATGATATTCAAAGTTAATGAATCTGACGAGAGTTCCACCTCAATATTATCAACTTGTGCAAGAACATCATCACCATCAAGTATAGTTGCAATAACGCTCGATGTATCAAGGAAAGGAATTCTGTTTTCATACTTGTCATGGCTTCTAATAGCAAGACATCTAATTGGACACCCAAGCCTGTAATATCTATTCTTATCAAACTGGAAAGGCAAAGAGTAACTGTAGCAAGAACAGACATAACAAATGAAGCAACATCAAGGGTTCTGTGTAGAATTCCACATGACTGGCACCCATTGAAATTTTTGGGCAATTTTGAGGCAGTGCTGGAGTACAGAGTCTACTGAGTCCATATTAGGGGCTAATGGTTATAATGGCACTATATGTTAAGGATGAGAGAGCTGTACAGACACCATAAGAACAGGTAGCAATTCAGGACTTCAAGTGCATCATAAAGCATTTTTCTTTTGTACGAATGAAGATGTAAAGAAAATCTTGGTAACAGTCAAATCACATGAGAGCATATGAGAGTAATTTAGTTGACTAAACATTAAATCAATCAACAAGAGCATACTCCCTCCGTCCCACAAAGAATGTCATTCTCATTTCCCGAGAAGTCAAACATTTTTAACTTTGACCAAGTAAAAGAATAAAAGAATATTAATATTTATAATGCATAATTAATATCATTAGATAAATCGTGGAATATATTTTCATAATAAATTTATCTAGTGATACAAATGTTGCTAATATTTTCTATAAAGCTAGTCAAACTTGAGAAAGTTACTGTTGTGGACTCTTTCATTGGAAAGAAGTACACTAAAGGAAGAAGAAGATGCCAGCAACCACCAGTGGCTAATTCTGGGCTGCTGCTACAAGTTAGGAGCTGGAGACTAGGAATAGGAGATTTGGTCAGCAGGTTGTTAGTGCACAGCCGGCCAAGTTAGGATCTGGAGAGTAGGAATAGGAGATTTGGTCAGCAGATTGTGAGTGCATGTTAGTGCACAGCCGGACATTAGGGGGATATAACTAAGTGCCGGCTGATTGAGAGGGATGAGCAGAAGTAGAGTTAGCCGATCAGAGCCTCCCAGGGAGGGCGATCTCCTCTACTGCTGCTATTCCAGTTAATGCAGCCATTGTAATCACCTTCCAGTTCATCAATAGAGTGCCCAGATTCCTAGCCATATCATTGACCAGCATGCATCCTATAGCGTCATTCTTTTTGAGACTGAGGGAGTAGTTAACTAAGTATCTAATCTTCGATGTTAAGGAATTAGAATAACGAAGGGAATAGCATCTGATTTAATGTTCACGAGACAAAAAGCAAGTACACATGCATCCTGGAGCAAACCTTATATCCACATGAGTCTTATCAGTGGAAAAGTCAGCAACACTGAAAATAAATTGCCTAGAGTTTGTGTCTGGACAAACTTTTAAAGTAGTCTTATGATGAATGACACTTGAATCTCTGCAATCCTGCCAAAAGGAACATACAGCATAAGGTTTAAAACACATGTTTTTGCAGCTAATTCCATATTTAAACAGTACTATACTTACCACAGAGAAAATAAACTGGTAAACTCCAGATTTGCTAAAGATAAGTGAATCTTCCCTCAATGGAAATACATACAGGCCATCTATGTCATTATGCGATGAGGGCTTCACCCTTTTATGTATTAATTTTGCAGGACAGTCTTTACTCGTCAAATATCTAACCTCCATTACCATCTCCAGCTCGTCATCCTTCACAATATTCTTCTGGTCAGGAAGACCAGTGGAGCTAGGCTTATAATTTCCTGGCCGCAAAACAGCTATGATCTCATGTGGAGGTTGATAACCAGCCATGACAACTTCGTATGGTAGATCCTGTCAAAGTAGTAGGTACACGCAAAAGGAAAACACCACGTAAACAAACACAGTTTAAAGACATGAGCGCAAGTCTATTAAATTACTGACCCCTCCTAGTCCATGAATATTTCTTATAACTTCTATTGATGCAGGAGCCTTCTCCTTTCTCTTTTTCAGCATTTGATTCCAAGAACCATCATCCATTATTTTGCACTGCAAGTATAGCAATTAAACAAACAGCAAATGCCCAGAAATTTGCATGCATTTTACAAAAATGTTACCATTTTATTATCTATAATGCTGACAGGAAAGGAGACTGATTCTTTGATAAAGATATTGGGACTTGTGTCTTTAGCTTCAATAATATAGCATCCTTGCCCATCAGGGTACTCAATAGGCCTGAAATTTTTACAAAACTTTACCTTTACAGAAACAACAGGAAGAGGGAAGCAATTTTTTTTTTATGAAACATAAGAGGGAAGCAAATAGGTTACTATAATAAATAAATGGGATAAAAAAGACCTGCATATAAGGCGGACTTCACCTGTGAATAAGACATCTACACATTAGAAATCAAAGATACACTAACCTCTTTGATAATGAGGATACAAGATTCACAGTAGAGCATGAGTGAACTCACCACAAATGTCTCCTTGCAGTCCCTCAACAACAATGTACTCCAAAGTGGTACACAAAGAATTTTTCAATGTACAGAAACTAGCTTTCATCTGTCCAGTTGCTCCCTTAAGTATTTTAAGATGATCTCCTCTCCTCCATGTTTGCCCTCTTCTGCTAATTGACGTATGAACTCTAACGACTTCAACTGCAGGATCGTAATAAAAGATAAGAAATAATGCTATTACTGGATTTAATGCTTTGTTAGTTGAATAAGCACACAATAAGCGCAATGGTATTGCATCCATAACCCCTCACCATCATTGGATATTCCAAGTCGATCCTTGCAATTTGGATTGATAATAAGGGTGGGTTCATCATCTCCACCATCCATTTCCGTATCATACTTTTCATGCATTTCCGTGATCCAATCATAATACTGTTTCTCGAACTGCTTATAACTTAGTAATTTTCCATCTTTACCATGTGCTTCAATATCAACCTCCTCAGCTAGTTAGCAAAAGATTTAGACCACCACAAATATTAGAATAATTAAATGTGGATTTAGCAAGTAAATGCACTGTTAGAAGGCGACTGGAGAAGTAAATCAGATGGGTCGATAAAGAACAAACCTGAGCAACTGTTCAAGTAATTGCTACCCCAATTACGAAGTGCCTTCGTAAACGGATCGTGTTGTGCTAAGTCAGTCTGCAAATTTAACATACCTACAGTAAGTAACATAACATTGTTGTGTGCATATCTAAGGAACAAGTGCATAACTCATAGAATATGAATCAATGTGGTAACTGTTGACTGCATATCATAAATAATTAAATATCAATGTAATACACATACACTCTGCAAAACATCCCCTTTCTGAAACAGTAGTTCAGTGGAAATAATTCATTGCAGCAATTTGACACACTTATAGACAGACAGCTGATTGGCCTTTTCGTTTTCACAAGACATCAAGCTCCACTTGGAACACATATTTTATATTATATTGCTTGGTTCAAAGTTCAAACTACTTTTGCAAAATATGTAATTTTACCTCATGTAAAACAAGTGATGTTCTACTCCAACATATGCAATTAAATAAGTTCTGCTTTGACAAATAACTTTGTGAACATCAGGGTGGGTGTACGAAAAACAATGAGAATATTTGACTCAAATATTTCACACTGTAGAAAAGATAGGTTTTTACAGCGATAGCTTATTTTAGTATGCATGTACTGTTCTAAACAGTAAACACCTTCAAATTAGTGTGCCCAGGGAGTTTTTCTTTACATATTTTTTTACATATTTGGTCTACCAAAGCAGCCTAGCTCCAGTAAAGGCCAACAATTCTTTCGTACACCTGGTAACATAGGAAATGAAAAGGAAAGTAGAAACAGTGTAACATAGCAGATAAGGACTGAAATATGGCAATTTACCTTTGACAGCGTTGGATAAAACCCTGCATCTGTTTCTGCAAAAACAGATAAACCAAAAAGAATAAATAATGCATGCAATTAAATAATAAAATTTGATAGGTGTTTGGATCAGATGGGTCACTAATAGTTTTCAGGAAAAAAAAAAGTAGATTGTTTAGAGAAAAAATGCTTTAAATTTTGTAGTTATACTTTCAAAACAGGTAGATAATACTTGTTCGATCCTAGATAATTAAGCCAGCTTTTAATGACCTTATGTTTGGTGGCGTTCAAACATATAACAGATGAGAATGACTGTCATTCCTTTTAACTTTATACTTGCCACCAAGATCTGCCTACTTGCACCTGCCCATTAATCCTGGTAGCAGCAGTGAGTGTTAACTTGACACAAAGCAAAACAGGCTAGGCCAGTGACACATAGCATCAAATTGTGTTGGCCAGTTGCCACTACATCAATCTCCACGCTGAGCACAAGACGCATAGATAAAAGTGGTCATCAAGCTAATCGTGCAACCATGAGCAATATGTTGATGCTGCAATGGCAAATGGCACTCAAACCAGAGTACCAACAAGCTAAATCAATGTGGCATCCCTCCTACCACCTCTACATGTGGATTAGGTAACCAACTGAGTCGCTGTGCAATCTAACTTGTACCTACATAAGTTACTTCAATGCAGGCAATCACACAGTAGTGTGATACTGTTCACCAGGCTCACCAGCACAGCTCTTAGTGGAACTTGAGACAATATGTCATGTACCTCATTGTCTAGCAGGAGGTACTTATTTAGTTAGAGACAACCAGCACGATAATTGTCACTACTATGAGCGTGAGGTTCATCATGGTCTTAAAACAATAATATCCATACTGCCAAAACAACTGCCACGTTGGGTCAACTAAAACAAGCATGCAACAACATAACATGGGGATCTACCAAAAACAGCTTTCCAGCGTGGGTTGTGTAAGTTTGTTGATTGCAAAAATACAAGTACTTAAATATATAAAACCAAACATTGAAGGTACATGTGTAGTTGCACACAAGTTTGTAAATATCCTAATGAATTTTTCCTGGTTTTTCAGCTAACACTGGTTGCGAGTAAAAACCAATTTCAAAAACTATCCAAGTACCACCTCAGGAAACCTTTTGGTCTGGTAACAAGTAGAAGCAGTATCATGAGCTTACCTACAAAGCATTTCACCCTCTTGAAGCATCGCCTAAAAAACTCAGCCTTTTGGCCTTTTCTTTGTTTAGGTTCCATGAATGGAAGAGGACCCTATAGTGAAAAAATGATGATGTGGTCAAGAGATTGATGAAAAAAAAAATGATGTAGTCTGACGCAAAAGTAATCTGGTTTGAGGGGCTCTGAGTTTCATCTGCAAAAACTCTGCCAACATCCGCACAAAATAATTTATGTCTGAATATAAAAGATGGATTATTTGACTAAATTGGTATGTATTGTGCTGGAAATATATAATGTATTCAAATTTCAGTATAGGGAGTTTAGCATTATCAAGTTAACAATTTCCTCCCACTATTAATTTTCCCAAGATGAATCTTCCTTGGGATCTGCAACAACGGGACATAGTACTTGAGTTTGAGAAGAAAATCCCCGAAGTCAAACCAAAACTTAATCAGTTCAGCAGGCTCTGACAGATAACGAAAGCATCAGACATTAGTACATGTGGAATGTTTTGGGCTGGTTAGCATTATCAAAAGTAACCGAATAAATCAGGCAACAGAGAGGTTCTGCAAGAAATTCTCTGTTGACGTGGTACCAGATTTTACGTTACCAAACCATTGTGTTAACCAAATGGGTTGTACAAGATTTGGAGTTACCAAGTGTTAGAGGCAGCAAATTTTATTTCTCGATCGTACCATTGTGGTACGTTTTTCATTAAGAGGAAGTAGAGTTTGAAACATTACAAGGACATGCAAGTAATCCAAGGATTACCAAAGCAGCCCCAAAGACACAAAAGACAGGAAAGCAAGATAAAAAGGGTACAGAGACCCACGGCCTCGACACCCCCGACAGACTGGAACTTGTGACAAAAGAGAACAACGCAACGGAACCCAACGGAGCAGTGAAGCCACGGTGGCGAAGTATCCACCCAGGACAGATGAGACAAGCTTCCAACAGCAACAGCGGCAAAGCATCCGCTAAGGAAACGACCAGGCAACCCTCGGCGGCAACGCATCCGCCAAGGAGGTCGGCATGACGACGGTGGCAAAGTATCCACCAGAGGAGCACGACCGCCAAGTATCCGCCGAAGACAAAACGCACCACAGTAGCGGCAAAGTATCCTATGAAAGCACACGGCGGCAAAGCGTCTGCTAGAGGGGGGAGACTGAAGCGACGTAGGCGGCAAAGCATCTGCCCATGCAACATTGACGGCAAAGCATCCCTCGAAGAAGAGCTGTAGCGGCAACGCATCAGCTACGAGAGACCAAACGACTGCGGCAAACACCAAGCAAAACCGCTGGACAGACCACTGAGACGAGTAGATTGAAGCATTTACAGGCACAACACTGCAGGGGGCAGCTCCGGCGAGAGAGATGGAAGACAGCTCTGGCGAGAGAGGTGGAAGATGGAGCAAGGGCACAACGGTAGTGCTCCAACGAAGCCTTCGTGAAGGGCAGTGACATTCGCAGACGCCACCAACGCTGGCAAGCACTGTAGCAGGACTTTCGTCCCCAGACCTGCCCCATCAACAAGCGCAACGAATGGAGTCTTCGGCGACGCCTCCAAGAAGGTAGGTGACGCATGATGTGCCACCGCCGCCGGCCCAGAGCAAGCCAAGCAAGGTTTTCACCCAGAATCCATTCAGGGAACGGTCGCCACACCGACCAGCGCCAGGTTACGCCTGTCACTCCGTGGCTGGCCCAAATCGGTTCCGACGAAGGCAGCCACGGCCTCGGCCCTCCACCCCACGAGCGCCGCGAAGCAGAGGCCGGGACCCACAGGCCACAACCGCGAGAGCCAAGAACACGACCATGCGCCGCGCCGGCCGGCCAGCTAGTGCCAGGCAACCAACCACCGGCCGGCACGCTAGCCAGCTGGCAACCGCCGACCAGCAACAGCCAGATCTAGCCGCCGCGGGGTGGCTGGGGGCAGACCATTGGCCACAGCACCGGCAGCCGCGACCACGGCCCCTGCAACCACACGGCCATGCAGGCCACTGCCACCCGTGCCATGGCCGCCAGCCTCCGGCCTCCCGTTCACGAAGCCCGGATCTGCGCAGGACGAGGACGTCGTACCTGAGAGGTCTGCAGACGCCACATCCGGCCCTAGGGGGCTCGGATCCGGCCGGCCGGCCACCCCATCTCACTGAAGCCATAGAGGGAGAGGACTGGGGGGAGGAGAGAGGGGGATGGTGGGGGCTACGAACGGGAACCCCCTTTTCGGGGCAGCGGCAGCCGGAGGGGAGGTGGCGAGGGGGGGCCTGACGGCGCCGGCGAGGTTGCCTCAGGGGGGGCCAGAGGCAGCAAATCAAGAAAGTGGCATGATTGGTGCCCAATTGAGGGGAATCCTGGGCGCACCGTTAGCAGGTGCTAATATAGAAGCTTAGTAAGAGTGATTGGAGAGAAATAAGGGGTGATTGGGCTATGTCATGGCCTATCGATAAGGATAGCTTGCATAGGGGTCAAGTAAGCCTCTCTATATAAGGAGAGATGTATCAATCTAATCAAAGCAAGAATTAGAAGGAAAAGACTTCTCTCTCTCCCTCTCAACCTGAGCCGCCGCCATAACACCAAGCCAATCAGTTAACCAAATGGGTTGTAAACGATCCACAACAAGGGCTGTAATAAGCACGCAGGCTGACCATACATGATAACCTAATTTGGTGCGTGAGAAATTGTGCAAAAGTTATATGGAATAACCCAAATCAGGGTTCAACAAAATTGGTGCTGATGGTTTCAGTATGAAAATATTATAGAATGATAGAAGGTAAGATATTCACTACTAGCGGCTTGTGAGAAATGGTAAGATTCCATTATGCTTCAACCAAGAAAAATAAGGAAATGCTAGAATGCTACAAGAGTAGAAGGAAAAGCAATACTAGCAAGGGAAAACATTATTGCACGTCATAGAACAAAATGGTTTGCACCAGATGTTGGCTTATTAACTAGCTATGCAAAATCAGAACATGAGAGTCAGAAAGAACACATCATAACTCATGACCAAATTAGAGTGGATATTCAATAGTGTACCCATCTAGCATCAGGAAGTAAACGTCCAAGCCTCCGAATTGACACACGAGAGAAGTTGTCGAAATTTTCTTTTATTTCAAAGCCATCAATTCTTAACTTCTCCAAGATAGAATCTATAGATTCTTTTCCCTGGAGAACAGAAAGTTAGTATGGATGCACTACAACATATTCATAGATCATAACAAATTCTATAATACCTGTATGATTGGAAAATACACACACCTCAACCGCGCATGGGCTTTACAAGAAGCTGTGGATGCAACATGAAAACTAATTAAGGCGACGGAAAAAAATATCATATCCTAGTTTTAATGGAAGAGGATAAATTACCTGTTGTTTTTTGTGTAAATGTCATGTGCAAAATGAAATCAGGACCATTTGAAGAGTGCATATTAGTTACTGTGACTTCACCCCCTTGTATCTCTGATAAATTTACGCCATTAACCTGAAATACATCCACAAAAAGGCATCTCTCAACAAAATAAACTGGTACATAAAAGCTGCACATTTTGTGGCCATGTCGATCATTCCAATGCAACTATGCCAACTTTTCATGTGGACCATTTGATAAGAATTGGGTAGGCTAGATTCTGGGTGGCCAAGATCATCATTAACAAGGTCCAAATGTTTAATGAGCATATGTGTGCCTCTGTGGTGCACATGAGGAATGAGAAAGATAATTCTAGGGGATTACATGTAGGTTCCACATTGTTTTTTATTTTCCATTTTCTGCCATGTGTGGACAAACAGGATATGAACGATGATGGAAAAAATTGGGTGACATCAATAGCCATGTAGGCCCATCACCATCAGCATTCATAAGAGAGATTTGGACCTTGAGTGCACTGGCGGAGCTTAGTGAGGGCCATAATGGGCCATGGCCCCCCTAAGCTAGATCAATTTTTAATGAAGGTCTTAGATTTACTACTTTAGTTGCTAATCAAATATTAATATATCCTCTCTTCTTGTATTTTACATCATATTGGCCCTCTCTCCAATTATGGCCAAGCTCCGCCACTGCTCGAGTGAACCAATTAGCCAAGTTCATGGACCTAAAACTGCAAACTAATAGTTCGGGGACATATGTGACAATGCCGAACAAGTTTAAGGACCACTAGAGCATTTTCCTCTTTCAGATTTAACTAATCAGTAATGGTCTGATACTGAGACTTGTAGCACTATCAAGGAACGCTAGTCAAACCTCGAATTCCACTGGGTTCCTTGTATTTCTCCATTCATTATCCTCGTCATACTGAACAAATTAAAAACAAATCTCATTAGTACAACTGCACTGATTAGGATATAATCCTAATTTGCAAACAGAATATTACCAAACCCTCCACAGATCTAGTCAACCACTAAAAACATGTAAAAGTGAAGTGCATCAGTACAGCAGTCAAAATAGCTCGATTCTGATGGATCATCTTGAATTCCGAAATTCAACTTGCAGGCGAGCCACATTGTGAGACTCGTGGTAATGTTACTGTTTTGAAAGAAAAAAAAAAACTCTAAAAACATTATCTTGAAAAAGAGTTATGGGCCAGCAATAAGCCAATAAGGCTGGTAACAGGTGATTATCTGGATACCTGATCTCAAGCTTAGTTTCAAGCTTGGACCTACTTTAATTGGATCTTGAGAAACACACCAATTAAGATTGGTTAGCCGCACTGTACAAGTCCATTGCACAGTCAAATTATGTCAGGGAAGATGCACAAATGAGTATTAATTACAATGCCCTCATTTAACAGATTAGTTTCCTGGAGCTATTCAAAAGGTTCAATAGCTTTGTGCTTCTGGCTTTAGTTTTAATACTCTACAGACAATTAAACAGTTGACTATGTAGATCTTGCTGGTATCAGAAAAACTTGGCCTGAAAATCTCAGTTCATAATAAATTCAAAGAACAAGCACACCTATTCATGCCCAAATATAGTGCAAAAATGGAAACTTCAAACTTAACCTTCCTAAGATAAAATAAAGATATTATTAAGTCACTAGATTATAGTACGGAATGATTTTACATCAGAACCTGTATGTATGGAAAATATATGTCCTTCAAAAAACCACGAAGTCTAGCTCCTTCCAAGTGTCCTTTCAGACCACAGATCTCGACCTGTGAATGTGAATTAAAACATAAGTGCAGGAAGAATTATATGTTTGCATAATGGAAGTTAACAAGAGATCAATCCATTTTCTCTATAATCCCACTAAATATGTTTAAAAGGTGAACAACTTTACAAAACATTAGCAAACTACATAGGCTCCAATGCAGATTTATTTCTTGAAACTTGTTATATAGAACACAATGGTGAAAACGGGTTGCAAAACAGACACTTGGAGAAGTATATATGACTAGTACACTAATGAGTAAAATACTTTACCAACCAGTCATGACAGTGTTTAAATATTTTAGATCAAAGTATTCTAACAGTAGGGAAGGTTCACTCATTTCTACTAGATAGGAGGGCGTGAGACAAGCATGGGATCTCACATGCCCTATTAGGCTACAACACACAACATAGCATAACGATTATATATATATACATATATATCAATTAACGAGTTCCCACTAGAAGATGAATGCCATAGAGAAAGGACACTTCTCCATGAAATATTAAGTGAGCACATATATCCTAGAAAATTGGTATTGGAATTTCCTATTTAAGACTGAATTATCGCAACAATTACTTTTGAGAACATATTCAATGCAGGACACTGTTTCAGGACACCAGAACATTCAGAAAGTAGTTCACCTGGGTAAAACTTTGATGTGGTGACAACAAGATCTCCTCTTTAGATGGATCCCTAAGTCCTCCAGCAGTCTGCAATCCAGAGGGTACTGATCTAATGTACTTTGCAACTTACAACAAGTAAAATAGAAAAAGAGTAAAAATTGGAGAGAGAAAGCAACCTTCCAAGTGTGTTCGGAATTCTTAGACGATGGGTTTTTCAGCAAGGCTTCCCTTGAAAGGTGCAAGGTAAACACTTTTTTCGATTCCTTGGTTTTAGAGGAAACTATAGCAATTCTGTTGCAGAGAAGAAACAGAACAAGCTCATGAAGCATAAAAGAAAAAACTATCTAAGATTATGTGACAAATGCATACCTTCCAAGATGCATTGAGGCAATAGTTCCACCATAACCAAACATGCCAAAGAAGGGCTGCAAATATGTAACAAAATCAATACATAAGTACATCAACAACAAAGCCATTTAATCCAAGCAAGCTGGTTACACTAGAGATGAAACCGAACATGAGCAACTAATACGACAGAAAAAGGATAAAAAAACATATAGAAATACAAAAGGCATCAATATAAGAAATATCATTAGGGGATCTAAAAGCCTGGTGTAGGTACGAGGATAGCTGATTTAATTAATACATGAGCAGCCTACACATTGAATTCTTTAACTGTATCACATTTTTTCGAGTTATAAGATACTCATTAAGTTTTATCTACAAAAATTAAAAAGATTTATAAAGGAGTGCAGTATATTTACATATGAAAAGTCATATTAAAAAGGAAATTGTAAAATATGGAGCCAAGCAATTTCTTTAACTCAAGCCGTTGCCATGAAATATGTAATGCTAAACAGGATCAACAAAGGACTGCACTGCATCCATCTTTCAACAGACGGATAATATGAAATGTAGAGAACAAGTATATTATACCCTGTTTTAAAAAGGTGGACTGTGGGAACTTAGGTTAAGCATTTTAAAAAAAGGTTGGACTACCAATATTCTTTTTCCTACAGGACATAATTTGGATATATTTAAAGAGTAAATTGCATCCACCATACAAAAACTTGACAGGTGGGTGCAACTGGTCAAACAACTTGTAAATTGGTCAAATGGGTACAACAACTTAGTAAATTGATGCATATAAGGTCCAAACATTGCTAATACAGCAAAATACATACTCATCAGTTAGGTGCTAGAATTAACGATAATCCAACCAGTATGAACATCCCAAATAAAACCTGAACAATAGTAGAATGGTTGCAATCTACAAAAGACTATCACATTCGCGCTATAAATTTTCAACCTTCTATTTTGGACAGAGAAGATATATTATTTCCATCTGGCCTACTTATTGATAAAATTGAGTAGCAATATTCACACGATAAACCATGACCACAAGTCCGCAATCCTATCAATACCCTATGCTATCACTCCAGCATCCAACAACAAACTGTTGATCACCTTTCAGTGCAAATACAAACTTGTACGGTCATAATATTGGCCAAGAACAAAGTACTTGTTGCAAAAACAGAGAAACACCATGGTTCCAGTCCTACAAGCTTATGAACTAATACTAGTAAACAAGATTTATGTTGTAAACCAACAATCATCCTCATGTGAAAAACCCACCTTGGCATGATTAGAATAGACAATTAAAGTTCAAGAACAAAAGACGCTAACTATATTCACGAGGAGTGACACCAGATTCTCTGTGATGAGGCTCTATCGCTAGTGGCTTAGGTGATCAACGTTGTGGACAGTGGCGGACCCAAAGGGTAGTCCAGGAAGGCCCAGGACTACCCTGGAATCTGGCCCAAAAACTTTTTAATAGTCAGCATTTTCGATCTTTTAGCCCATAAAAAAATCTGGCCCAAGAAAGAACCGAAAGAAGCCACATCCCATCCCGAGGCCGCGAGTCTGCGACACTTGACCGTGAGGCGGACGGCGTCCCTGCGGACTCCACCAGCGCGAGCGCCGCCGTCCCCGGGCACCGAGGTCGAGCTGCCCAAGCGCGGAGCACAGCACACCGCCGGCCGCCCGTCGCCCCGCCTGACGGCTGGGCCTAGCGCTAGTCGCCGTTGCCGAGCCTGTGCGGCACAGCCGTTGGTGTGCCGAGGCGCCGAGCAGTGCGGGAGTTGATCCTGCGGTCTAGGCGGCGGCGATAAGATGGTGATGGTGTCAGGCGGCGGGGGGAACGCGTGGGCGAAGGAGATGACCATCCGTCGCAGGATAGCCAGCATGTGCGCTCCACACCCTGATGCAATCTCTCCGTTCTTTGTAAGAAAAGGGATTCTTTTCTATCAAGCTGCTAACCACCATTATCTGTATGGATTTGGGTTCAGATTCAATAAGACGCATGAACACTTCCCTACTCTGAAGGACTACAACAATTGGAACCTTTCAATTGTATTATCTCAATTTGGTTAATTTATAGCCATTTTATCGAACTTTTTCTTTGAATTTTGTCGTGTTGCACATGAAATTTTTTTACTAGGACTACCCTGGTTTCAAATCCTGGGTCCGCCGCTGGTTGTGGAGCACCTACTTCGTGATGATGTCTGTCTTATAGATGCCAAAATCATCTTAAACAGTTCCACCACACATAATGCACGTGCCACAAACCCACTATTAACCCTTGCGTCTAAAATGTGAGTACATATTTTATCACACTAGCAGCGTTTGTACCATACATGCACCAATTTTACCAAGTTATTGTACCAATTTTGAGCAGTTTACATGTTGTTGGATTAATCTGCACCCACCTACCAAGTTGTTGTATGGTGAATGTAATTTACTCATATCTAAATAACAAACAGGTTCAGTGCTCAACCTTCAAGTGTTGCCCAACTGACCAAGTCCAAAAGGCAACCACATTTCCAAAATCCAAACCATCGTGTATCATGCTAATCCACCATGGTTTTGCCTAACATGGCAACAACATGCCCATCTGGTGTCCACATGAACATCCATGTCCGCATTCCTCGTCCATGCATCTCTCACAGCTCACGGCCCATTATGCATCATGTTTGGACTCAGTTTGCTAGCTATAGGGGTGTCAACCAAACCCACTGCCCAAGCACCGTATCCTCCCTCAAACACACTAGTGGCACAACCACCCACCACCAAATCAACTGCCACCACAAGGTCAATGAAGGCTTTTTAATTGAGTTCACACTAGCAGAGAAACAAGAAAATATGATCAATGCTACAACTCTAGAGGAGCCTCACTTCTGCAAAAAAAAGTGAAAAAGATAAACATAGGTCCAGTCTAGTGGTGAGTATTAGGATTGCGAGGAGGAGGGGCGGGGGGAATCACCACTCCCATTGTGGGGGCTGCCTTTCATATATATTGCCATGTACAGGGATGGTACAACAGAAGGCTATAACCCCCTACAACGGGAGTGTGGTGATTCCTCCACCTCATTCTGCATTCTACAGTGAGGCTGCCAGTATCTGGTTTTTGTTCCTATTCAGATTTCCAGAACCCTAACCCAAACAACCAAATGTGGAAGTAAGTCTACTGTCCACCAATTGGTCAACTTCAAATCTGCACATTTGCACTGCCAGGATGTTATCCAAACAATAATAGCCTTACTTTTTCATATACAATGTGATGCAACTGAAATAAATCGATGTGCAATCAGTGAAGTGTTCTCACCACTAAGTATGGCGCTTTCCGGCCAATACCTTTTTGCCGAAATACTCTATGGTTTGAAGAACCCATTGTCCCCCTGCACAATATGTGAGATTAATTTTTAACAGACTATTGTAAATGGAGAAAATAGTATGAACAAACATAAATACAAGTACTAGTGAGGTTCATTTATTTCATGTATTGGAACTTGGAAGAATGCTACAAAAATGTCCATAACTTGGACGAAAATCTTTTTCTTCTCAAGGATACTTCCAACAAACATAGATCTTTTGAGAATCAAATAAAGGAAAAGGAGTGAAATGCTGATGTATATTAGCTATTATTCATGTCAATTGAGCAGAAAAATTCACAGAAGTGTGTAATCTAGATATCCAATCCAACATTGTAGCTTTTGCTAAGAAGCCTGAGCTTGTATCCCAATATTATTCAATGACACACTCACTACACCACCCTAGAACTCCCACCATGGTTCACAAAATGAAAAATTACCAATCAAATTATACGGTGACTGAGCTACCCACATTACCATTTAGAGATAGAGTTCCCATATGAACCATCCATTCCCCTACCAGTGTCAAAAATCACGATCTTTTCTTTGTCAACAGTTATCCTACAAGAAGGTTCAAATTTCAGTAACAATACCAAGTCTGCAGTCCAAAAGACATGTATGCCCAAGAAAATAAATACTAGCACTGCAGAGCAAGTAATAAAGGTCACAAACAAGGTGGAGAAAATGCGTAGTGTAACTATATGTAAACTTGAGGACAAAACTCTGAATAATGTAAGGTCACAAAACTTAACCCATAAACACCGACAGCAAAGAGCATCATGACGTATTAACTTTTTACTTGGAGGATAACATTAAAACCAACACTCAACTCACTCCCTTCATGTTGAGTACTCAATGGAAAAACAAAACAAGCTAAAAACAAAGTACAGCACAGCAACACTTTTTTATCTGTTAACCTAACACATTAAGGGTGCGTTCGGTTACGACGTTCCCGGTCCTTCCTGGCCAGGAAGGGTTCCGGACCTGTAGAAATTAACGAAGAAACAACGAGGCCGGGAATCAATTCCGTATAACCGAACGAGGCCTAAGAGAACCTTGCACACTACTTCTACCAGCAGTAGTAGCTTTTATAATGTTCAACTCATTCTTTCTAACTGTTCAACTCATCCTTTCTAACTGTATTTATGGTGGTGCTGGTGAATCAATTAGCCTTTTCTTTTAGCATTACATGCTAAATGCAGCTTAATAACTACAAGAGGATATAGATAGGTGTAGTGACAGGTTGGTTGAATGGATAAAGGAAACAATATCAAAGATCGATTCTTTTAGACCCTATTAATTTGATGGTAATATACAAATGCATGGGTACTAACTTGATCAGCTTTCTTTCTCCTGGGTCATTTGACCACAAAGCTTGTAGTGCATTATCCTGTGGTAAGGGAAAGGAATAAGAAAGGCAAATGGACGGGACACCATCAGAAAGAGCCAGAATTCAGAATATATAGGATTCTAATAAGAAAACTAACAGTAAGGTCAGCAAGAGCACTCTCAGTGCTATATTCTGCTGGAAGCTCCTGAAGCAGATCAGTCTGAGGGGTAAGGTCCCACATATTCTGCAGACAATGCAACAACTTTTCATGTAAGAAATATTATATGGATTATCTATGCTACAGCTTGATCTACTCAACTGATTCATGAATACTTGTGACACAACACGAACACAAGAATCTTGAGCCTTATCGAAAAAGAAAAACGGATCTTGGGATCTCAACGATATGATTATGCAGAAATTGTATCTTGGCATGATAGGATGTTTGCATCAATTCTTAAAGAAGTTTATAGTGATCAGTACTTTGTATGAAGAATAGGTAAATCAAGTTTAAAGTGCAGAATAGCATTACATAAATAACTCACCTCATATATACTGGCTGATCCTCCTTTTCCATCCTGGTAAAACAAACAGATAAATCAAATAAAGTGTGCAATAGTATGCCGAGCCATCTCATTGATCAAAACATAACACATTGTTATAACAAAAAAAAATGGTTATGGGCTTACATGGAGTTTTAATATATTGACACTCTTGGTGTCGAAGTTGCTCAACTTGATTTTGTCTGTTATTATTCCGTCAAGCAAGTCTGTTAGATAAACTTTGCCATTGGCATCCCAATGTGTATTGCCCAACTCCCCCTTAACCTTAAGCAAGAGATCAGAAACAGATATTTCATAACCAGGGTCATGCAACGTGAGCATACTGCTCACGCCACTTGGCAGCAAGACCTGGAACCTGTACACTCTGCTTGCATTTGCCATCCCACAGCAAAACCTGCGGAGTAAGAACAGAGCGCTGTAAGAACAAGAATTCCGCGCACCGTAATCGAACGAAGGTAAGGAAACCCTGCGGAGCAATATGAAAAAAAACAAATATTTTTGCTTCGATCACAAATATTTCTGACACAAGAGCTATCCATTGCAGGAAGAGGGGCGAAAACCCCAAAAACAGAGCGCAGCGACAACAAAATTCCACGCACCATAATCGAACAAATGTAAGGAAACCCCGCCGAGCAGGATGAAAAAACAAATATTTTCGCTTCGAATCCCAAATATTTCCAAAACAAAGGAAGAGGGGCGAAGACCCCAAAAACAGAGCGCGGCAGGAACAAGAATTCCACGCACCATAATCGAAGGGATGTAAGAAAACCCCACCGAGCAGGATAAAAAAAACAAATATTTTCGTTTCGACCATAAATATTTCTGAGACAAGAGCTATCCATTGTAGGAAAAGGGGCAAAAACCCCAAAAACAGAGCGCAGCGAGAACAAGAATTCCACGCACCGTAAGTCCGTAATCGAACGAAGGTCGCCGAGCAATTTAAAAAAAACAAAAAATTTCGCTTCGATCACAAATATTCCCGACACAAGAGCTATATCCATTGCAGGAAGAGGGACGGAAACCCCAAACATCAGAGCGCAGCGAGAACAAGAATTCCACGCACTGTAATCGAACGAAGGTAAGAAAACCCCGCTGAGCAGGATCAAAGAAACAAATATTTTCGCTTCGATCGACTTCAAATTGCCCAGCAGAAGAAAAAGAAAGTGGACAAAAAAAAGAAAAAAAAAAGGAAGTCACCTGCGTGAGAAGCCGCTTCCGCCACCGCGGCTCCCGCTCAGAACACGGAAACCACTGCTCCCCCAGACGCAGGGAGATGAAATTGGTTTCTTTCGAACTGAGAGTAGAGAAGGTTTCTGCAATGTGAGGACTGAGGAGGCGGTGCCGGTGCGGAGTTGATGCGAGAGGAGAAAACGAAGGGGCGGAGTTATGCGAAGAGGAAACGATGGGAGTGACTGAGTGAGTGAGGTAGGGTTTTTTTTTTCTTTTTAAGAGTAAAATGCACCCACAGGTTCATTAACTTTAGTGGGATATTATTTGGGTCATCAACTTTAAAACTGTATTTTTTTTTTAGTTCATAAACTTTTAAAATGATTCATGATAGATCTATACCTATTTATTTAACCTTAAATTCAAAGTATATTTAGTGCGTGTTTAGTTCATGAAATTTGGGAATTTGGGTTACTGTAGCACTTTCGGTTTTATTTGGCAATTAGTGTTTAATCATGGACTAATTAGGCTTAAAACGTTCGTCTCGCAATTTCCAACCAAACTGTGTAATTAGTTTTTTTTCGTCTATATTTAATGTTTCATGCACGTATCGCAAGATTCAACGTGATAGATACTGTAACACACTTTTTAAGAAAAGTTTTTAGAAACTAAACAAGCTTACACAAAACCCGTTACCTTTTTTATCTTCTACGCGCTGTCGAAGCCCTGCAACAAAGGCCAGCACGCAGCGAACGCTGCGTGTCTGATCGGATCGAGCCAGTTGCATGCTCCGTGTTCACGCCAGGCTCTGGAGAGTGGAGACGCTCCCAGCACGTCCCGGTGGGCGCCTGGGGCTCCGGTTCCACGCCTACGAGCGAGGTTAGCTGTTGGAATTGGAACAGAAGAACAGTTAGTCAGTTACTGGCAATGGCACGGCGGGGACGTGACACGACGCTTTCATGTGGCTGTTTGCCGTGCCTTGACAGCGAGGCGTTGCCGGATTGCTGCCAGAGACAACGGTGAGAAGAAGCAACGGATTGGCCAACCTTGGAGCGATCAGACGGAGGCTGCAACACAGATGACACACAAAAGTCTCAAAGGAATTGCATTTTTCCATTCCAATTAACAAACAGTTAAAACATCCGCATTTTCTTCCCATCCGACCGGTATCACTCAACAAACACAACATCAAATCAAATCCATTCAAATCCGAGCAACTAGAATCCATATCGCGCAGTAATTAGCTTGGACACATTTGGACATTCCACCGTGCCTGCCGGGGTGCTCGGGCAGCCACATCATGCGGCGCTCCTGGTGCCGTCGCCGTCGCCACCGCGGCCGAACGGCCCCGTCCCGAGCACCCAGCCCTAGATCATCTCCTGCGCCGCGCGGCCGTTGTCCGCCGGCACCAAGTGGCCGGCGCCATACACCATGACGTGCGCCAGCACGCCCGACCGCTGCACGTACCCCGCGAGCTCGCCGTCCTCCGTCCGCCATAGCGCGCTGGGCGTCTAGGAACGCGCGCAGGCTGTCCCAGCGCACCCCGGCGAGCCACGCCTCCGTGGACACGACGCCGTCCCAGAGGTCGCGGACGCCCTGGTACAGTAGCACGCGGGTGCGCCGCAACAGCGACTCCGCCTGCGGCACCACGCTGCGCATCACGTCCGCATGCATCGCCGTGCCCACCGCGTCGCTGCACTCCGCCCACGCCACGTCCCCGCGCACGCCCATCGCGGACTTGGGCTCGGCGTGGTTTAGGAACTTCCCCACGGCGAGGTTGGCGCGGCAGCGGGCAGGCGGACGGCGTCTGGCGAGCCACGTGTCGATGCAGTCCGGGTGGGAGCACTTGGGCAAAGCGCGCGGCGTCCTCGTCGTCATCGAACTCGGCCGAGGCGCATCACCGCGCGACTCGAAAAGCGCCCTTGCTGGCCTTTGTGCGCCTTCACGTCGGCGGCGAGTGCGAGCATGGCTCCACCGACGCTGGCCTAAAGCAAGCCACGGTGGCCTTTGTAGGACGTCGAACACCGGCGCCCACCCGTGTGGGATTCCACTCGTATACCGGAGGTGCCCGTCGTACTACGATCGCGATGTATTGCACCGTCCCGCCCGCACCGACGGTGGGGAGCTGGATGGTTGCCAACGGCGTGGAAGCAAAGCGCCGCCGCCGCGGATCGAACACAATGAGGTCGCCGTTGGCGTCGTCGCGTAGGGCGCCGGTGGCCTTGCTGAATCCCAGTGGTAGTACCGCTGCGCGGCGGCTTAAGCGTCGACGTAGGCGCCAGTCGTCGTCGGCGACGGTGAGGTAGAGCCGGCTCGCGACCGGTCGTGCGAGGGAGTTGGCGACGAGGCGCGCGTGCCCTAGCGCAGCAGCGACCGCCCGACAAGCGGCAGCGTCGGTGGGGTGGTCGAACGACTGCCACACCGTGGTGTTCCGCGCGTCAAGGAGCACCAGGTTGTCGTCGTGGGCGACGGCCATCGCGGCCACGGACCGCCCCGCGGTGCCCGCAGACCACACGGCGGCGCCACCGGGGGCGGAGCGGAGCACGAGGTTGCCCGCGACCGTTAGCTCTACGGACGCGCCCTCCCCGACGGGTTGGCCGTGGTTGGCGGACCAGCCCACCTGCGGGATGCCCGCCACCACGGAGGTCATGAGCCCGCCTGAAAGGCTCTTGTGTGGTTTTGGTAATTGAGTGACAACCTAGGTGGACTAATTGTGTTTATGTGAGATACACAGGTGATTAGTCCACAGGTACGTGTGTGTGAGCAACATATGCCATGAATGTGAAAATGGCTTAGAGATGTTGCAAAGCTCACACATGTGATGATGAAGGAGCTTATTGCAAATGAGACATGACATTGAGTCATGTGATCAAGGTAGAGAAGATGAAGACAAGACTTGGCTTGATGGACCGGTTGCAAGCGTGAAGGGCAAGTCGGGGGCTTTGGAGCGATGTACCACATGGCGGTGAAGCTTGAGCAAGACTTGGCGCCGATGGACGAAGACAACGGTGAAAAGCAAGTGAAGTCAAGATCGATGAACCAACAAGATCACGTGATGATATGAAGTGGATCATATCATTGTTGATCATGTTGGTGCATGTGTTGCATCGACATTGGAGGAGATGGAATGGAATGCGCAAGACAAAGGTATAACTTAGGGCATTTCATTTCTTCGGTCATAAGTGTGTAGAGAAGTTTATGACCGGGTTTAGGATAGATGGCCGTACTATCAAGAGGGGCAAACTTGTTTGCATATCGGTCATCTAGTGCCACCCGAGTGATCTAACTTTGCATCGTCGCTAGGATTGAGTGGCGTGGCAAGTTGAGTGGCTAATCCTTTGAAAAATGATTATGAAAATGCTAACACACACACACATGGTGATGTACACTTGATGGTGTTGGCACATTTACAAAGGAGGTGAAGTTGGAGTTGATGTGGATCAACTCGGCGATGAAACGGAGGCGAAAGGAGAAACTTCACCGGCAGAGTGTTCGCCCGTATAGTGCGGATAGTTCGACAATGCCACCGGCGCCTTAGACAGAAAAGACAGAGGTCACTGTAAGTGACCAAACGCTGGTCTTGGTTGGACCGGCGCGTCCGGTCAGTAGCAGCAGAAGGCACGCGTTTCGGTCTTCGACCGGACGCTAGCACTAAATGTGACCGGACGCTAGCAGGGTGTGTCCGGTCAATGCTGACGTACGCTGACGTGGGGCGCACAGAAGGGTTGTTGAGTGACCGGATGCTGGCTGCGTCCGGTCGAGCATGACCGGACACATCCGGTCGTGAAATGTTGTTTCCAGAACCTTACTGGAAACGACCGGACGCTGGAGGCTCAGCGTCCGGTCAGTTGAAGCTGTTGCGTCCGGTAGTCAGATGACCGTTGAGATCGGATGAACATCGTTTGAAGGAGGGGACACGTGGCGAGTATCACGTGACTGGACGCTGAGGTCCAGCGTCCGATCGATCGGACCGGAGCGTCCGGTCATCCCGACTTTTGCCCAGTGAAAGGATAACGGCTCTATTTATTCATGGGGTTATAAATAGAAGCTATGGTCGGCCTTGGGCCGGCAGCTAAGCACACTAGAGCCTTGGTGGCTTGTGTAGTAGTGCTTGGGAGCCCTCCATCTCACATCTACTTGTTAGTGATCATCCGATTGTGTGAGAGAGCGATTCTAGTGCGATTGCATCGTGAGGTTGCATCGAGTGGCACTAGGTGATCGAGTTGCAAGCCGGTGGTGCTTGTTACTCTTGGAGGTTGCCGCCTCCTAAATGGCTTGGTGGTGGTCTCCGTCGAAGCCCGCAAGAAGCTTGTGTGGTGCTCCAGAGAAGAGCTTTGTGAGGGGCATTGTGCTCGCCCCGCGGGAGCCGCGAAGAGCAACTCTAGTTGAGCGTGTCATTGAGCTACCCTCACTTTCAGGGTAGGTTCTTGCGGTGCCCGACGTGCGGGCTTGGCGGATGATGCCAATTAGCCGCCGAACCATCAAGTGAGCGGTCGACACAACGGGGACTAGCGTGTTGGCAAACACGTGAACCTCGGGAGAAAAATCATCGTGTCAACCTTGTTCTTCCCGTTGGTTTTCATCCCCGTTACACAAGCTTGCAA
Source organism: Miscanthus lutarioriparius (assembly GCA_904845875.1). Lineage (NCBI taxonomy): Eukaryota > Viridiplantae > Streptophyta > Magnoliopsida > Poales > Poaceae > Miscanthus > Miscanthus lutarioriparius. Next base: position 126,384,084 of record CAJGYO010000007.1, on the reverse strand, counting down.
TTACTTTCATATACATTGAGCTTGTGTTGTTGCTCTTGTAATTAGTTAGCTTGTGTAACTTACTAGTTACCTTCTTGCTTGTGTAGCATAGAAGTAGCTCCCTTGTGTGGCTAATTTAGTTTGTGTAACCTTGTTAGTCACATTGCTTAGTTTGTGTAGCTAAGTAATTGCGCTCTCTAATTTGGCATTGGTTGCCTTGTTATTGAATATTGCTAGTGAGTTTAGGTGGCTTTGTGCTTTTGTTTACTAGCTTATGTAGGAGCTCCCTTGTTGCTTGAAGTACTAGTTGCTTCTAGAATTGGTTAGGTGAGCTCTAGCTAGCCCGACACCTTTGTTGCTTAATTAGTATCTTTGGAAGGTGCTAGAGAACATAAATAAAGGAGTGTAGTCTTGGCTAGACCGATAGTTTTAATTATGTACTTGTTTCGGTTAGCTGACGCGATTAATTTTAGAAATGACTATTCACCTCCCCTCTAGTCCGTCATTTTGACCCTACACCGCCGTTGTTGCAGTAGACGACGGCCACGCCGAGGAGGAACTCGGTGCAGGGCGGCGCCTGGTGGTTGGTGCAGAAGAAGCTGAAGGCGTAAGAGGGCCCCTACCCGGCAGGGTTGAGCCGCAGCAGCGCCGCGCGCACCACGAAGCCGTCCGTGTCCGTGACGTAGTGCGGGAGGGACGCGTCGTAGATCGGGCGGGAGGGGTTGGTTAGGAGTTTGACGTGAGGATAATCGTGGCGATGGGACGCGTTTTATAGCAGAGGCAGAGCATGCAGGAGCACTGCGCGACGGTGGTGGCGGGCGGGCAGCGGGATTGGCGGTGTCGACATGGCGCACCGTGTGCGACTGCGACAACGCGTAGAAGATAAAGAAAGGTAGGGGGTTTCTGCAAATGTACTTTGAATTTTAGGTTAAATAAATGGGTATGGCCCTGTAGTGAACCATTTTAAAAGTTCATGAACCCAAAAATACAGTTTCAAAGTTGATGGACCTAAATGACACCTCCACGAAAATTAATGGACCTTCGGTGTATTTTACTCTTTTTGTTTTAACTAGTGAGGTAGGATTTTGACGAGGAGAGAATTCCCCGTGAGCTATTAAAAAAATCGCAATCTCCTATAAATCACTGGAAAAGTTTAGCGGTCTTCAGCACCACTGCTTCAACTTTTTTTTTTGCCCTTCATGCCACTGCGGTCAGATTGGGCTCTAACGGTGTCAAACTGCAGGTGTGAAAAGCCAAAAATACCCTTAAGTCTAAATATGTCATTAATTTTTTTAACATCTTAACGACTTCAAATGAAAAAACTCAAAACTAGAAAGTTGTAGATCTCGTCGAGATCTATAATTTTCATATAAAAATTATTTTTGTTTTAATACCGCAAAAAGATATGATTTTTCTAAGATATATTAATCATATCAAATCATATCCTTTTTTGCGGAACTAAATGAAGATAATTTTTATATAAAAATTATAGATCTCGACGAGATCTACAACTTTCTAGTTTTAAGTTTTTTTATTTGAAGTCGTTAAGATGATCAAAAAAAATAATGATATATTTAGACTTAAAGGTATTTTCGATTTTTCACACTTACAGTTTGACATCGTTAGAACCCAATCTGATGGCAGTGACATAGAGGACAAAAAAAAAATTAAAACAGTGATGTTGAAGACCACTGAACTTTTTCAGTGACTCACAAAAAATTATGATTATTTTTAATAGCTCACACGGAATTTCCCCTTCCATGAACGGGAAAACGCGAAGAAGCTCAAAGGCTCAGAGAAGTTATCGTTTCTCGCAGACGGTGGAGCCGTCGAGTTTGCCGCGCCACCCCCCCCACACCCACCCCCACCTGTCAGATTCCTCACCCCTCAGCCGGCTGGAATCGGCGCGCGGCGTGCAGGAATCACGTTGGGGTCGAATCAGCGAGCTTTGCCTCGCGGAGGGGAAGCCGGAGGAAGGGCACGGACCTCGCCTGCGTGGATGTCGTGCTCAGCATGCCCCAGCTGCCAGCTCCCAAGTCTCACCGATGCAGCAGGAGCGGAACTGCGGAATTTTTTATTAGGCTTACAAATTGTGGCTACCAAATTGCCTGTGCCGTGTGCAAACTTATGTTGATTGTACTTCGGTGTGAAAGGAAAAAATAACAGCATGGTTGATAACTTATCAATCGTATTCATACTGTATGGCTAATGGTTTCTACGGGTGATAAGTCGGATGAAATTGATTTGTTGTGAGAAAAAATATGATACCATGGCTGATGGAGCTGATAATTAAAGCATCATCTAATAATTAAATGATGTGGCTAATCTATAAAACTGTTTACCGAGATTCATGATTTCATTTACTTGAAAAGCTGACGTGGCATTCTCGGTAACTATGTCTCAGATGTCTTCCATCAAAGACCTTGTCGCTCTAGAGTTTCCATAGCTTCCAAGCGTCTATTAGCACGGCTTCTATGAAGGACAAGTTTGGTGAGCTTTTGCTCAGGAGATACAGTGTAGCAAACTTTGGGTTACATCACACTGGAGCAAATTTATGTGGTGTTTAGTTGCCTCTCCTAAATTTTAGTCGTTGTCCCATCGAATATTTAACACATACATGGAACATTAAATATAGACTAATTACGAAACTAATTGCATAGTTTGCGACTAATTTATGAGACGAATCTTTTAAACCTAATTAGTCCATGATTTGACAATATGGTGCTACAGTGAACATGTGCTAATGACGAATTAATTAGGCTTAAAAATTCGTCTCGTGGAGTACTGACGGATTATGTAATTTGTTTTTTATTAGTATCCGAACACCTCATGCAACATCCTTCCGACACATCTCCTAAATTTTAGTCACCGGATCCAAGCACCACCTTACGTGAGAAAAACAGATGATCGATGTCTTTCTTCTACTCTCATGTTAAAAGGTGGACTCTAAAATTTAAAATCTCAAAGTCACATTTTAAAAAATTTAGCAAAATTGATTGCAATTTTTGAATTTTGAGTTAATTCCTAATAGATGTTAGATTTTGTTAGATCAAATGATTATGAACGTCCAAATCATTTTAGGTCCCATCCAAGTGCATCAAAAACAAGTAAAGTCCAATTGAACTTAATCCACTACCCCCTCTACAAGGCGGTGGCGGGCCGGCGGCAGCAAGCCGAGGATATGAAGGAGCGATTAATTGCTAAGGAAAAAGGAATAATCACTACTAAAATACTCTTAATTAAATAAATTTATTTTTTTATTTGCTTGTGTCAAATTAACGGTCAGCAAAAACTTAGCACTGGTACCTTCCAACACTATAATAAAGCTCAAAAGAGTTTCTCCACAAAATTAATGCAATTAATTACGGGTGTCTGTCCTTCCGGACCTACTGACCCGCTTGCGCCCGCGCCTCGCACGGAAAAAAGCTGAAGCTTCTTGAGTCCTCCGACCATTCCGATATAGAGCAGCAATAGCAGCTACACTGCTACAGGAGGACTCCGACGCCGTGGAGCTCTCTGGGTCGGATGCCGAGGCCAATGAGCTCTCGGGCTCGGACGCCGATGCAAATGGAGGCTCGAGCAACAGTGACGACATGGATGAGGAGGATTGTGCCACAACCACCATCCCCCGTGCCGTGCCCACTCTGGCGCACCACCGCTGCCATCCCCCATGGCACCTCCGTCCCCCACTCTGTGTTACGTCATACAAAATAAGAAGGGTAAAAAAATGTATGTTGCAGTCGGACAATGCATCGTCGAAAGGATTTCCCTATTTTTCCTTTTGTCGAAGATCCTTTTTGTTACCAACCAATACAAAGGTGCACATGTAAAACCTAAACCTGGAACCTATTATTCAAGCTATAAACTTATTATGACCTTATTTCTGCATTCCATCTCCTTCTAGATGTCTGCAAAAATCTTGAATCATTCCAGTGCATTGACCAAAAATATGCAGGCAGCCTCATATAGCCACCACATGTGCAATTAGAAATGGCCAAAAATTATAGGAATAAAGCATCATAGCAAAGATAAAGCTAACATTAAAACACCATATATTCGCAGGCAAAACTTTGTTTTAGTAAATAATTTGCTACACTTTTCCTTGTATTTTTTAACCCATAACTTTTAGTGCAGAAATCTGTACACCTAAAAAATACCTACTGCTATATCGTCTTACCGCCCGCCCGCACCGCATTAACCCTGCTTACCCACGCATCCGGACGATCGTCCTCGCTCCGTCCCGCTCACTCCTCACGAACGCACGTCCGAATCCGATCCGAACGAAAATAAAAGATAGGACGCCTCTCGATCCGCCCCGCTGCCCCCCGTCAATCGAGCCCGGCGGTTTTAAATCGGGTCTTCCCCACAGCCGGCGACCGGCCAAGCGCCGTCACCCGATGCTATGCCCGCTGGTAGCTCCGACGAACTCTAGGTACTGAGCCCGGCCAGGCGCCACCTCCGCGCGCGTGCGTGTGCGCAGCAGCGCCGCGCCCCAACGCCAGCCGACCAAGTCCGTGCTCTGCTCTTGGAACCTGATGTTAGCTTGACATGAAGATGACGTCATATACTACATTTTCCCCTTAGAAAATAAAATCTGAAATACACTACAAATACAAGAAAATCAATGCACATGAGTCGTTGATCAGCAACTGAGGTTCACCGACCCATATCCTCCCAGGTCACGGTCCAGTATCGACCGTTCTCTCTTCCCCCACTTCGTTCGCCTAACCCGTGAACTTTTCCACCGCATTCTTACAAAGCCCCTCTGCTTTCTTCTAGTAGAGCTTCTATTTCATGTTTCTAGAGAAGCTTATCTGCTACTCCCTGTTGGCTATAATTCGACGCGCAAAGGTCCCTGCGAGCAATAACCTTTCCCAAGTTGAGTTCATAAATCTTTCTTTTGACATTACAAAAATTATTGATGGCATAACAAATATTTATGCCGACATTAAAAAAAATGTTTTAAGTGCAAATTATTTAAAAAAACACATATTTTAATATTATTTTTAATCCCTCAAACTTTAAAAATTCATAGCTTTTTCTTCAAAACTTCGATTTTGTCGGATCCGATTACTAACCAAAACACCAGCCTCGCAAGATGGCTGATGGGTTTGGGTATAAAATCACAAACGGTATGTTCCCGTGCAACATACGGGTATTATTCTAGTATACTAAAAAAAGCTACCAAAGAAACCAATTTGTAATTAGTTATTACAGATTAGCATAACTAAGTGAGTGTTTGGATCCAGGGACATTGGACGTTCGAATGCTAATTAGTAGGACTAAACATGAGTTAATCGTAAAACTAATTACACAGATGGAGACTAATTCATGAGACGAATCTATTAAGCCTAAGTAATCCATCATTAGAACATATTTACAGTAGCATCATATTATCAAATTATGAACTAATTAGGTTTAATGGATTCGTCTCGTAAATTAGTCTCAATCTGTGCACTTAGTTTTTGTAATTAGTCTATATTTAATACTTTAAATTAGTGTCAAACATGACAGGACTAAAATAAGGAAGATTCATCCGTCCCCTAAAGGTCAGATGCATGCTTACCACAATCTTGCAAGCTAAAAGGCCTATTTGATGCACCAGCTAAACTTTAGCTACCTGCTAGGCATCCAAACAGCTCAGCTAAAAGACTAGCTAAAGTCAACTAAAATTTAGCTGAGTCTATTAGCTACAGCATCTGTCAGGTTCATAAACTCGGGGTCCCAATGGACCCGCTTCCCTGCAAAACCCGGCCCAGCAGGCGACACAGCGACAGCACGCGCCTAGGTCGGCCCATATACATAATGACAGGCCGAGACAACAATCCGGTCCCCGACCGGAAGGCCTGGCCAAGGTGGGACCATAGTCCGACTTCGACACCCATCTCCAACCGAGGTTACGTCAGACCTCTGCTCGTTGCTCTTTCTCGATCAATACGGTCGGGACCGATTGGGAACGACTGACCGGGGACGCCCGCTCGGTGTGGGCCCGAGGAGCAGTCGGAACAGATAAGGTAAGGCGCTCAAGTCAACCGTAATATCGAGGACTGTACCCTGCCATGCCCTGCGCACCTACAGGGACGGTGCCATCGATGCATGTCAGACGAACACGGTAGAGCCTGCCAGACGCGTCAGAGTATAAACAGTATTGTGGGCGCCGTCATTTGCCGTATCAGGCGAACAAGGTAGAGCCTGCCAGATGTGTCTGAACATAAATAGTATTGTGGGCGCCGACGGCCATCCCATACCCGATGGTGTGGGCAACAAGACTAGGCAGCACATGTACACTTTCTCTCTTTCTCTGACTTATAAGGTCATTCCCTTCAACTATAAAAGGAGATGTGCTCTCTCCTAAAAGCCCCCCCGAAGACTGGTCGACTCGATAACTCAATAGCTCTAGGACTCGACATCTACACAGTCTACACGCTCTCAACAGCTGATAAGCTCGGACACACAGAGCATATGTTCTAATACTTAGCGCACGTTTGAGCTTCCGTCATTCTCTTCCACTCGGTTCAGAGTTTGACCGGACCTCTAACACCCCCTTTCTCATTCCTTACTCGTTTGTAACCCCACAGCAAACTTTGAGCACCTGGGCTCAGGAATAAAGTTACCGATCGACCTCAACTGCCTGAACCAGTATAAATCCTGTGTCATTGAGTGTTAGGCCACATCCAATCATCACGCACGGCAAAACTAAAAAAATTTACTTGTTGGTCACTTTTCGCACCGACAGTTGGCGCCATCCATGGGGAGAACGTCGTGCGTTCATGCCTTTGGTCATCGGATGACCCACCTTTCCAAAATCTTCGTCATGGCGGGCTCGAGCGATACGATTCGCTTTGGCTCACTGGAGTTTCCCACGCTCCCACTTGCTGGAATGTGGGCTCCTCTCATCTTCGTGCCACTCCAGGCCTTCCTCTTTGGGAGTCTAGACTTTGTCGCCGACTAGCTTGGCGTACTTCGCCTCCACGAAGAGGCGCTTGTCCCGGCGCCCACTAGAGGAGGAGCGCCCTCCACCAACTGCAACGGGCCACTCGACGACCTCAACATCGAGACACCCGCGTTTTGCCCCAAGCCCATGCTCGGCTCAAACCCCACGGTGAGTGATGTACATATTATTCTTTGCTCACTATTTAACACCTTCCGCTGACTCTCTAGAGGGACCCCGTTGTCCCCACCATTGACGCCGCCCCCTCTCACGTCCGAGTTCATGGGGATGGTGGGCTACACTCCCGCCTCCTTATACGACCTTGTCGATGACGAGGTCAAAAGCGATGGATCCAGCGTCAACGACGTCATGGCATCTGGCCACCCTCTGTCCCGTGAGTGCGCTATGGCGGACGCCCCAGGACAGTCACCAAACGTAGTGGAGTCTCTGCAGACTCACACCCCTCTAGACCCCGTGCGCAGGCCCTGGCGCGTGCGCAGCAGCATGGCGAGGAGTTACGTCAAAGGTAGTAGAGCCAACCACCTGTGTCGGAGCGCCCGGCGCATCACGCTGCACCACATGCACGTAACCCGGCAAGCGGTGCTCGGGGTCGTGCCTGTCAGGTCTAGCATAACATACTAGACGGAGGGGATGACCCCCTCAGTTTGCTCGGCCGGCCAGAACATCGCTGCTGCGGCGATGCTTCTGCGCGGCCTCCCCGAGCCTGTCGACCCCTAAGAATAGGCAATCCACTAGAACCTTTGGGCACTAGTGGAGATCGCCGCCATTCAGCAGGTGGAGAGCTTCGCATCATGACACCGACTCGTGGCCTCTTGCCCAACTAGGGGACTAGGGCCACACCAGTCGAATCGCTCCGTCCACTCACCGCAGCAGTTGCCGAGCGTGGAGCAGGAAGCCGCAGCTATACTGTAGCCCAACCCGGCGCTCGCTCCACACCGACCACCTATGCGTGAATGGCTCGGGCCGAACCATGTCACTCGCAACATCATCAACAATCGATGCTACGCCCGGCACGATGATAACGCCCATTGAATGGCGGCGAGAGCAGGCGGCGTGGGCCCCAACCTGACCATCGAGGAGTGCGAGGGCACGCACCCTAGGCATGGTGGCCGACCAAATGACCGGAGCCCTAGCCCAAACGGCCCAAGGCCATGGGCCTTTGGTCGTCGCATCCAGAAAGTGTCATTCCCACAGCACTTTCGACCGCCCACCAACATCGCTAGGTACACCGAGGAGATGAACCCTGGTATATGGCTCGAAGACTTCCGGCTCGCCTACCGAGCCAGAGGAGTGGATGATGACTACTTCATCATCTAGTACCTCCCCATCTGCATGGGGGGCATGTTCGAGCATGGCTCGAATTCCTTTCGCCCGATAGCATCCGCGACTAGGTGAATCTCAAGAGGGTCTTCGTCGAAAATTTCTAGGGGATGTATGTTCGTCCTAGGAATTCCTGGGACCTCAAGAACTGCCAGCAGGAGCACAACGAGTCCCTTCAGGATTACATCCATAGGTTCTCAAAGCAGTGCAACTCTTTTCCTGATGTCATCGACGTGGACATCATCAGCATGTTCCTCTCTGGGACAACTTGCGAGTCCTTGATCCATAAGCTTGGCTGTGTGAAGCCCCATACCATCCATGACATGCTCGACATCGCTACAAACCACGCCTCCGGTGAGGAGGCGGTTGGGGCGGTCTTCAGTGGTGGTCAGGTCAGGGGCAAGGCCAAGCGTGAGGACCAAGGCGAGTGCCCCTCCACACAAAAGGCCAAGAAGAACAAGAAGGATCGACACCGATCGGCTAACCCAGCTTTGGTCGCTGCGACCAACCGAGTGGGCAAGTAGCCACAGCAGGGCCAGCTCGACCACTTTGACAAGCTCATGGAGAGTCCATGCACCAACCACACCTATCTTGTCAAACACCTCTACAAGGATTGTGAGCTCCTCAAGCGCTTCCTGCGGCAAGCCACCAAGCCAAACAAAGGAAAAGGCAAGGAGGCTGCCATGAAAGGAGGCGTGGCGGGCAAGGATGAAGACGGCTTCCCCAACCCTGAGGAATGCCTTATGATCTTTGGGGGATCCAACACTATCCACTCCAAGCGCTAGCACAAGGTACGCTCTAGAGAGGCATGCGCCGCCGAGTCGGTCATCCCCTCTTTCCTTAGTTGATCGAGGGGTCAAGCAGGACTCCTAGTGATCTCACTCCTACAACTAGAGTGCTAGATGCTATTATGAGGAGGACCTTGATTCTGAGGATGGGGTATCGCGAGGGCTTGACTTGCATTCAGTTATGGCTTCTCAACTCTTTAATGCAGCAGACTGTGTTTGACATTTGGGATCTCCTTCTATCAAAGATGGATGATACTATTGCTGAGGGGTTTAGAGGTCATCGACAGTTGCCCTATGCCCATTGGATCACATTTCTTATTCACAGAGCAGTTACAGTGAGGCCGTCTGAGATGCTAGCTTAGTACAGTGGTGCTACTACAGAGTTCCCTGCATACAACCTGACTCAGATGATCCGCCATAGTACACCGAGTGCACCTAGCCAGCCACGCCATCGTCTAGAGGTGCCAAAGACTGCAGCCTAGTAGGATGATACTATCAGGGGCATATCAGCTTTTAACGAGGAGCAGTTAGATGCTCAACATGAGGGGATAGTTGAGAGCGACCCCAGCGATATCTCAGATGAGGACTACCGGGACATTCCTCAGATGCCTGCATGTCGACATGACCATGAGGTCGATAGCTCCAGTTTAGCTCCACCTGCACCGTAGATAGACCCCGCTCTACTTGCTATACTTGAGCGGATGAGGCAGGATCAGGCTCGCTAGGCTCAGGAGACCGCTGCCACTTTTGCACAGTTTTAGACTCAGCAGGACGAGTTCCAGCGACAGCAGCTAGCTATGCAGCAGCAAACGTAGGCGCTACAGCAGCAGCAGTAGGCCATGCACCAGCAGCAGCTCCTCATGCAGCAACAGCTACTTGGGTTTATGCAGCATGTTGTGATAGCTATTGGGGCTCCACCGCCACAGCCTTCGCCCCAGCTTGGTCAGCCTACCACCACTTCTATGACTCTAGCTGTACAGCCCTGTGGGCTTCAGAGTCAGGGACAACCACCAGCACAGTTTGCTTCTCCTACAGAGAAGGTATCCCAGTAGTTTGCTTCGCCAGTGCTAGCCCCGCAGTTCACACCTCTTCAGATGGGCTTCACACCGGCTTAGAGTTTCTCGCTGCTAGTGCTAGAGACTACAGTGTCCAGGAGCCTTGGAGCTTCCTTCAGTGAGTTGACAAGGCAACCTATTCCTCCATATCTCCATGTCCCAGGTCCTTCTACAGTTGCACCTATTTTCGGGACTACAGAGACGCTCCCTTCCTCAGTGGCATCATCAGAGCCGGCTACTACAGTCATATCAAGCTCACAGCCTGACAAAGAGTCCAGTCCCCCTGATCTCGACCTGGACCGCTTCAAAGATCGCTTCTAGCTACAAAGGGTCGATCGCTTTCGAGCTTAGGGGTCGATGATGATGGCACTTAGTTCCAGCTCGCTCCTCGTACCTCAGCGCCCGGCTCATCCGCTGCAGCCCCGCTGATTGACCCTTAGGTTTTGGTGTTTGACGCCAAAGGGGGAGAGGGATCAAGTATGTTAGACTTAGAGGGAGCGACATATCTAGGGGGAGCTTAGTTTATCTATTAGCTTATCTATTACATTTGGAGTTTTTATGTGTGATACACTATTATGCATTCATCATGTGTTTATTTTTTATGCATCAAACTATATTTATGTGATAGTGATATCTATGTGATCGTGATATATGATATGTGTGCTCTATATTTTGAATCTTTTATATGTCATATCACTTGTGTTATGCTCATTTGCTTTTGCTTCCGTGTTTTACTCTGATGCAAATGAGCTTTATTACTTGTACTCATGCTTATTTCATATCTTTTGAGTACATGATGTTGGCTTGGGTCATATAAGCTTGCCTAACACTTTTGTTCTTATTGCCAAAATCTTATATGAACCAAGCATGTTAAAAACCTCATCTCTTTTACATACTCGAGGTAGTATTGTCATCAATCACCAAAAAGAGGGAGATTGAAAGCATCTAGGCCCTAGTTGGGTTTCGGTGATTAATGACAATACATGATTACTATGACTAACATGTGTTTTGCAGAGGCAATTAAGTTAGGTCATGGTAATAGAGATCGATTGGGCAATCAAGGTGGTCATGCCCCTACGATGGAAATCGTTTCGGTTTTCAAAGAATGGACGACAAGGTTAAGGATAGACTAATTCTAAGTGTCGTTTGGAGTTGAAGAGACACTTAGAGTAGTTTAGGACTTTGTTTTTCCTTTGGCCGTACTATTAAGAGGGGTATGGATGGGTAGCTTGACCTAGGTGAGTCTAGTGGACTAGGTGTGGTGCACACTTGCTAAAACTAGCACTAGGTAGCTCCAAAATGGCCCTTAGATCCAATGGACTAAACTTCATTCACGTATGATCGAGAGTTGGAAGTGAATGGAGGGTCAAATACTGACCGGACACTAGCTCCGGTGTGACCGGACGCTGGCTTAGGGTCCAGTCAGTTCATTTGACCAAAGTGATTTCGTCTGGTGCGACCGGACGCTGAGAGGTGAAGTGACCGGACACTGAGGGCCAGCGTCCGATCAACTCCAGTAAGGTTCCAGAGAGGGAAAATCACGACCGGACGGGTCCGGTCACACTTTAAACACTGGAGTTTGGGATGAACTGACCAGAGCGTCCGGTCACACCGCAGAGGCATATAACGGTTTGTTTTTCAGCCGGTGTTATAATACCACCTCCACTCATGTATTGGGGTACTTTTGCTCATTCCAAAAACTGAGAAACACCTTTGAGAGTGCCAAAAAGAGTAAGGTCCTAGTGAGATGATTGAGATTTGAGAATCCTAAATAGAGCCCTCATTAGTGAGATCAAGAGTAGCAAAGTGTGCATCCACCCTTTTCAACAGGCTTGTCGTGGTCAAGTGAGAGTCCGTGCTTGTTACTCTTGGTGATCGCCATCACCTAGATGGCTTGGTGGTGATTGAGAGCTTGGTGATCATCCGAAGAGCTTGTGGATGACCCAACTCAAGTTGTGAGCGGTTGTGGGTGATTCACCGCGACGGAGTGTCGAAGAATCAACCCGTAGAGAGCACTTGATCCTTGCACGGATTAAGGGGGAGCTACACCCTTACGCGGGTGCTCCAACGAGGACTAGTGGGGAGTGGCGACTCTCTGATACCTCGACAAAACATCGCTGCGTTCCTCCTTCTCCCTTTATTTTGAGCATTTACCTTGAGCAATTCAATTCTTGTCATTTACATTGCTAGAATTGCCATGCTAGAGTAGGATTGGAACTTAGGGTACTAAACTTTTGTGCGTTAGATCAATAGAAACACTCTCTAGGCACAAGGGGTTAATTAGGCTAACCGTAGAATTTAATTATTGCAAAAAAATTTAGAATTAGCCCAATTCACCCCCCCTCTTGGGCATCTTGATCCTTTCAATTGGTATCGGAGCCTCGTGCTCACGTATTTAGGCTTAATCGCTTAGTGAAAGATGTCTCACGGGGATGGACCTCCTCGTATCTTTGAGGGGGATGATTTTCTATATTGGAAAATCCGCATGGAGGCGTATCTAGAAGCCCTACATGTTGGAATACTTAGAGCCGCCTCATAAGGTTTCCTAAAACCTCAGGATGCCGCACACCCACAAGACGATGAGTTGACTTACGAAAAATGGAATGCAAAGGCTAGAAACACCATATTTAGAGGCCTTTGTAAAGATATGTTCAACCGGGTGAGAAACCACAAAGACATCCATGCACTATGGTCGAACATTTGTGCGCTCCATGAGGGAACAAAGAGTGAGCGTGAGGAACGCTATCATCTTGTCATAAAAAAGCTTAACTCTTTTGAAATGCTTCCTAAAGAATGTGCTAATGAGATGTACTCACATTTGAATGTTCTTGTAGAGGAAGTCAATGGGCTTGGACTCACTCAAATGCAATCATCTGATGTTGTAAGAAAGATTTTGAGTGTCCTCCCATTGACAAATATGGGCATATTGTGACCGTGCTTCGTCAAGGTGATCTTTCCACCGCACACCGATATAAATCTTGGGAAAGATCAATGCTCATGAGATGTATATGCACATCACACCACAAGATGGCTCATCCTCTACTAAGAAGAAAGATAAGGACTTAGCATTCAAAGCTAGTCAAGAGAAGGGCAAAGCAAGACTTAAGTATGAGAGCTCAAGTGATGATGAAGTTGATGATGCAAGTCTTGCTCTCATGGTGAGAAAAACCGCTAAGATGCTAAAAAAAAGCTCAACAAGAGTGCATCAAATTTGATGGCAAGAAGAAGAAGTTCTTCACAAGCTCTAGAAGGAAGCCAATCTCTAAGATGGATTGCTACAATTATAGAGAACTTGGTCATCTAGCACACCAATGCACCAAGCCCAAGAAATACAAGTTCAAGAATAAGTACAAGGGCAAGAAAGATGACTCAAGTAATGAAGATAAAGATGAGAAGAAGAAAAACAAGCCATACAAGAAGAGAGATGGCAAGAAGGACTTACATAAGAAGAAGAAGAGTGGAAAGACATACATCGTCGGTGATTGGCTCATGGACATTGATTCATCTAGTGGCTCATCCGATGATGATAGTGACAACGAGAAGATGGCCGCCATTGTTATTGACTCTTCATCATCTTCACCACCATCACCACCATCATCCTCTACGCACCTATGCCTCATGGCCAAGGGTGAACACAAGGTATCAAATGATGATGATAGTAGTGGTGATGAACATGCTAGTAATGATGATAGCGATAGTGATGATGATGAATATGAATCACCTTCTTGTAATGATCTTGCTAGATTGCTAAAACAATACACTAAGATCGTTATAAAGACTAGAGCTAAGAATGAAAAGCTAGAAGCTAAGAATGATTCACTTTTAGCAAAATGTGATATAGCGGAAAAGGCTAGTGTTGAGCTTAGAGAAGCAAATTATGCTATATCATCCAAACTCAAGGAGCTCAAATCTTCTAAGAAAGAGCTTAAAGATAAACATGATAAACTTGAGAGGATGCATAAAGAGCTCATCACTAGCCATAATATGCTAAAAGATGAATATACTACTCTTAAGATTAATCATGATAATCTTGTTATTGCTCAAGAATATTTATCCAATGAACCACATGATGCTACTAACAATGTTGTTAAGATTGATATAGCTACATCATGTGATGATTTGATCATTGAGAGCATTGAGCAAAGTTCTAGTAGCAAGGGCAAGCAAGTGGTTGAAGCCGATGATTATGATGAGTTTGTCAAGCTCAAGAATGACAATGAAAAGCTCAAGAAAGATCTTGAAGAGATCAAAAGCCACAACACTATTGTTCTTGAAACTCTTGATCATGATGGTGACTTGATACTTGAGAATGAGAAGCTAAAAGAAGAGAACAAGAAGCTCAAGGAAGAGAAAAACAACGATGCTCTCAAGGAAGAAAACAAGAAGCTTAAGTTGGAGAAAGAGCATCTTAAGATTGGTTTGAGCAAGTTCACAAGAGGCAAGCATCTTCAAAGTGAGCTTCTTATGAACACCGTCATGAAGATGGATAGAAGTGGCATTGGATACTTGGCAAACCAAGAGAAGAAGGCTTAAGCTCAACAACAACACAAGTCAAAGCCAAAGCCAAAGAGATGTTTTGAGTGTGGACAAGAAGACCACTTTGCCCATGAGTGTCAAACTCCACCACCACAACCCTTGCCCAAGCATGCTAGACCTTTTGCCTTCAATGCTCACTACATGTTTAGAAAGGATTCTAGTAGGAAAATAAAAGTCATGTTTTTAGGACCTCCCAACAAGAATAGGTCTAAGAAAATTTGGGTTGCAAAGTCACTTGTTGAGAAGGTGAAGGGGTGAAGGGCCCTCAACAAGTTTAGGTTCCTAAAGCTTGATCTCTTGTATGTAGGTGAACTACAAGACCGGTGGAAGTCATTGGGTTATTGATAGTGGTTGCACACAACATATGACCGGTGATCCTCGTATGTTTGCCTCACTAGATGAAGAAGTAGATGAACAAGAAAGAATCACATTTGTAGATAACTCAAAGGGCAAGGTTAAAGGATTGGGCAAAGTGGCAATATCAAATGATCATTCAATCTCAAATGTGCTATATGTTGCTTCATTGAGCTTCAACTTGCTATCCGTTGGACAATTGTATGATCTTGGCTTCCAATGCTTGTTTATCGAGAAGAAAGTTGTTGTATCTAAGAAGGATGATGATCAAGTGATATTCAAAGGATTTAGATACAACAATCTATATCTAGTGGACTTCACCTCCGAAGATGCAAATTTAAAGACTTGCCTATTCACCAAAACAACACTTGGGTGGCTATGGCATAGAAGACTTTCTCATGTTGGGATGAGCTCACTCAAGAAGCTAATGAAGAATGATTTGGTGAGAGGGTTGAAGGATGTGAAGTTTGAGAAGGACAAGCTTTGTAGTGCATATCAAGCCGGCAAGCAAGTTGCAAATACTCATCCAACCAAAGCTTTCATGTCAACCACAAGAGTGCTAGAACTCCTTCACATGGACTTATTTGGACCAACAACATACAAGAGTTTGGAATGAAATCTTTATTGTCTTGTGATTGTTGATGACTATTCAAGATACACATGGGTATTCTTTCTTCATGACAAATCCAAAGTTGCATCATGCTTCAAGAAGTTTGCTAAGAGGGCACAAAATGAATTTGAAGTGAAGCTCAAAAAGATTAGAAGTGACAATGGGAAGGAATTTGACAACACAAACATAGAAGCCTATTGTGATGAAGTTGGAATCAAACATGAGGTCTCCGCAACATATACTCCTCAACAAAATGGTGTAGTTGAGAGAAAGAACTGGACATTGATCACTCTTGCAAGAACAATGCTTGATGAGTACAACACCCCAAAGCTCTATATGCGGAAGCTATCAACACCGCATGCTATGCATCCAACCACCTATTTCTTCAAAAGTTCCTTGGCAAGACATTTTATGAGTTGCTCAATGGAAAGAAGCCGGACGTCTCCTTCTTTAGGGTGTTTGATTGCAAATGCTACATCTACAAGAAGCGGCAACACCTAGGGAAGTTTCAAAGACGTTGTGATATTAGTTTTCTTGTTGGTTACTCATCAAAGTCCAAAGCATATAGAGTATTTAATCATGCCACCCGCTTGGTTGAAGAAACATATGATGTGGAATTTGATGAATCTAACGGCTCCCAATGAGCACATGAGAATCTTGATGATGTAGGTGATGAACCATTGAGGGAGGCTATGAAGAACATTCCGATTGAAGACATCAAGCCTAAAGATGATGAAGATGATGTACAAGTGATTGATCCACCTTCTTCATCAAGTGTGCCACAAGATGGTGATAAAGATGAGAGAGTAGAAAATAAAGACACTCATGTCTCCCATGAGCAAATGGTGGTACAAGCACAAGATATTGATGCTCTACAACCTCCTCCTCAAGTGGTCAGTAGAAGAAAGACACCTCTACTACAAGATCATCCACAAGATCTCATCATAGGGAGTCCATCAAAGGGTGTAATGACTCACTCACAAAAACTTGCTTTATTTATTACTCATCACTCTTTTGTCTCTTGCTTGAGCCTACTAAGGTAGAAGAAACTCTTCAAGATCCGGATTAGATAAATGACATGCATGAAGAGTTGAACAACTTCACTCGCAATGAAGTTTGGACTCTTGAAGAGCGGCCAAAAGGTGCAAGAGTCATTGGAACAAAGTGGGTGTTCCACAACAAGCAAGATGATCAAGGCGTTGTTGTGAGGAACAAGGCAAGACTAGTTGCAAAGGGGTTCTCTCAAGTTGAAGGTTTGAATTTTGGAGAGACCTTTGCACTGGTTGCAAGACTAGAAGCCATTCGTATCCTTCTTGCATATGCATCACATCATGAAATGAAATTATATCAAATGGATGTGAAAAATGTATTTTTAAATGGCTTTATTAATGAACTAGTCTATGTTGATCAACCTCCCGGGTTTGAAGACTCTAGATATCCTAATCATGTTTATAGGTTGTCCAAGACATTATATGGGCTTAATCAAGCCCCAAGAGCTTGGTATGAGCGCCTTCGAGACTTCCTCATTGAGAAGAGCTTCATCATTGGGAAGGTCGACACCACACTATTCACCAAGAAACTTGATGGACATATCTTCATTTGTCAAGTGTATGTTGATGATATCATCTTTGAATCATCAAATGAAGATTCTTGCAAATAGTTTGGTGAACTGATGTCGAAGGAGTTTGAGATGTCAATGATTGGAGAACTTACATTCTTTCTTAGTTTTCAAGTCAAGCAAATGAGAGAAGGGATTTTCATCTCTCAAGAGAAATATACAAAAGATCTTCTCAAAAGATTCAAGATGGATGAATGTAAGCCAATCAAGACACCAATGCCAACTAATGGACATCTCGACCTAGATGAGGGAGGTAACACGGTTGATCAAACTCTCAACCTCTCTATGATTGGTAGCTTGTTATATTTAACCGCATCTAGGCCCGACATCATGTTTAGTGTGTGTATGTGTGCTAGATTTCAAGCTCATTCTAAGGAAACTCATTTAATTGCCATAAAAAGAATGCTTAGGTATCTTAAGCACACACCAAGCATTGGCCTTTGGTATCCCAAAGGAGCTAGATTTGAATTAATTGGCTATTCCGATTTGGATTATGCCGGATACAAAGTTGATAGAAAAAGCACATCCGGAGAGTACCATTTGCTTGGTAGATCACTTGTGTCTTGGTCCTCTAAGAAACAAAATAGTATGGCCTTGTCCACCGCCGAAGCGGAATACATTGCCACGGGTGCTTGTTGTGCACAAATTCTTTATATGAAACAAACTTTGTCAGACTATGGAGTAGTTCTAGAAAAAGTACCTCTTTTGTGCGACAATGAAAGTGCGGTAAAACTTGCAAATAATCCGGTTCAACACTCTCGCACCAAGCACATAGATATCCGTCATCACTTTCTTAGAGATCTTGTTGCTAAGAATGATATTTTACTAAAAGATGTAAGGACCAAGGATCAATTGGTGGATATCTTCACTAAACCGCTAGATGAGGCAACATTATATAGATTGCTGAATGAGCTCAATGTTTTTGATTTTAGCAACTTTACTAAAAGATGAGCTTGTGTTGTCCCTTGCATTGCATTGTAATATACAACATGTTTAATGTTTGGTAATGCATATAGGGCTTGTCTAACATGGTTAAGATAACCGCCGAAAAGTGTGTGAAGAAGCTTAACCTTGGATCAAACTTGACAAGCAACTAGATTTACTTTCAAGTATTGCATTGCATATGCATGAATGTTGCTTTGTCGTTTATCTTCAATTGTCCTCTTATTGCCTGTTTTCTTAAAAAGAATTATAGCCTAAGGCAAAATATTTTTAAAAAACATGAGGGTTTGAGAGAGGTCACTCACATCAGTCACAATTGATGTATATTTGGATCTTATTGAAATTGGGACTTGATTGAGAACATGCAGCACGAAGGACTTCGAAGATTTGCTAGAAAAAGAGTGACTGGATGCTGCACCCGACTCTGAAGTTCAGCATCCGATCAGTTCACAGGAGGTGAACCTACTGCAGAGAAGGAGTGACCGGACGCTGAAACAGTGTTCTCCCATCGTCTAGTCGGAAGGCGATCCTACGTCCGGTCAAGAGAAGAAGATGAAGTTAGTATCGACTAGACTCTGCCTGCGTCCAGTCAGTAGGGATTGGACGCGTCCGGTCGTGATTCCAGGGGATTTGGACCTCTCTGGAATCGACCGGACGCTGGGTGACAGCGTCCGGTCGCTGCCACCAGAACCTCCAGTCAGTAGAAAATGTGCGGGATTCAATCTCTTATCTCGTTTCCTTTTCTATCACGTTAGGGGGCCACTATTTAATCATGCCGTTTGATCCAGTGCCGCATCCGCCATCATCGCCGCCACGCCTGCTCGAGCTTGTCGTGTTCCTAACCCTAGCCGCCGCAGCATCGCCGTGCCCCTACTTCCGCCGCCGTGCTTCATGCCCGCGTCAGCACCATCGAGTCGCGCCTCATGCTCGCCTCTCCCCATGCCTCCGCTCCCGAGCCGCCGAGCCCTGCTCACGCCGAACCCACGCCGCCGTGCTCCACTCCAGCGCCGCCACCATGCTAGTCGCCACCAAGATTGTGCCCTAGCGCCGCGAAGCCCCTTCACCAGCGCTGCCACCAGAGCCCTGCCTGCCTGAACCCTAGCCAACCCGGTGGTTCCTCGATCCATTCCTATTCTTGTCATTTCACTGGTTCGTCAAGTAGCAAGCCCTCGATTCAATTTCGTACCTAATTGCTTGCTTTCTTAGGGTTTCATATCTCTAGATGATTAATTAAAATTATTTATATATCCCATCTATTCTATCGTGCAGCGAGTCGATGCTGTTGTGGTCCTATTTGCAGTTGTCAGTCAACTCGGGGCCAAGCTCGCGAGTACGGATCGAGGCCAAGCCTCCGAAGTGACAGTTGGCAGTTGTTTCTTGTTAGCGGCAGTTCTTCTTTTTAGATCCTTTAGATGGCTCATGTCAAGAACGCCGGAGGTGGTCCAGGTGATGAGGATCCGAGGCGTCCGCCTTGCTTGCCTGCAGATCCAAAAGGTAAGGCAACAAAGAAGCTAGCAATAAGGAAGCGTAAGTATCTAGATGCAGATACAGCTAGAGCAGCCGCAGTTGTAGAGGCTGTAGAGCATGCCAAGAGAGAAGGTGCTCGCAATGGTGTTGTTATTGCAGATCAACTTCCACCAGCGACAAGAGATGCACTTGAGCAGGTTGAGCGCCGTCATGGTTGTCCAGCTAGGACTGTCATGGTTGTGGGACGGCGAGTTGTCTTGGATGAGTGTTAGCCTCAGGGGGAGTCACAGCATGAGCCATAGCCAGCAGAGCAGACATAGGAGGGAGAGCTGGCCGAGGAGACAGAGTAGGCACCTCAGCCACAGCTACGCTGCTCTGGTTGTACCGTGCTCCAGTCACACCGAGGGCAGATACATAGAGGAGGGGTTCTTGTTTGCCTCCTAGACCATAGGGTCCGCCTCCAGTGACTCATCTAGATCTGAGGGCCACCATGGCCAAATAGGTTCAGCAGCTCAGATTTGTGGACTTTGAGCTGTGGTTCCCACCAAGGAGGGATGACAGAGCTTCAGAGGGCTTCTACACACCATTGCAGGAGGATTTCTACAATGCATATCTTAATAGTGGTGCACTATTCAGGTCATAGAGGGTGTGCAATATTGAGTCCATAGTTGCAGTAGCTAGAGAGCATATTCACCCCTACCTTGCATATCTACTAGGGCTGATAGATTTACTTGGATGGATAGGCTTAAATGTTCTATCTTGTGTCCGTCAGTTCTATGCTACACTCTAGATTGACCCGCAGCATAGATATATTCATTTTGCATTTAGAGGCAGAGATTATAGGTTGATGAGCACTAGGGTTAGGGAGATTCTCAGGCTTCAGGAGGAGCCTGTCAGGCTACATGAGGTTTGTTATGGACAGATAGCATCTCCCAGACGTCCTCATGGTGGTATGGTACCTCCTACAGATCTAGTCTACCACTACTTTAAGGAACCTTTTAGCGAGGGGTCAAGCAGGACTCCCAGTGATCTCACTCCTACAGTTAGAGTGTCGGATGCTATTATGAGGAGGACCTTGATTCCAAAGATGGGGTATCACGAGGGCTTGACTCGCATTCAGTTATGGCTTCTCAACTCTCTAATGTAGCAGACTGTGTTTGACATTTGAGATCTCCTTCTATTAGAGATGGATGATACTATTACTGAGGGGTTCAGAGGTCATCGATAGTTGCCCTATGCCCATTGGATCATATTTCTTATTCATAGGGCAGTTACAGTGAGGCCGCCTGAGATGCTAGCTTAGTACAGTGGTGCTACTACAGAGTTCCCTACATACAACCTAACTCAGATGATCCGCCATAGTACACCGAGTGCACCTAGCCAGCCACGCCATCGTCTAGAGGTGCCAGAGACCATAGCCTAGCATGATGATACTATCAGGGGCATAGTAGCTTTTGACGAGGAGCGTTAGATGCTCAACAGGAGGGGATGGTTGAGAGCGACCCCAGCGATGACAGCTCAGATGAGGACTAATGGGACATTCCTCAGATGCCTGCATGTTGACATGACCATGAGGCCGGTAGCTCTAGTTCAGCTCCACCTACATCGTAGACAGACCCCGCTCTACTTGCTATACTTGAGCGGATGAGGTAGGATCAGGCTCGCTAGGCTCAGGAGACCGCTGCAACTTTTGCACGATTTCCAGACTTCGGCAGATGAGTTCCAATGACAAGAATTAGCTATCAAAGAAAGCAAACATAGGCACTACAAAGAAGAAGAGTTATGCACCAATAGCAGCCCCTCATGCAAGCATACTACTTGGGTTTATGCAGCATGTTATGATAGCTATTGGGGCTCCACCGCCACAGCCTTCGCCCCTAGTTTGGTCAGCCTACCACCACTTCTATGACTCTAGCTGTATAGCCCAGTGGGCTTCAGAGTCAGGGACAGCCACCAGCATAGTTTGCTTCTCCTATAGAGCAGGTATCCTAGTAGTTTGCTTCGCCAATGCTAGCCCCGCAGTTCACACCTCTTCAGACGGGCTTCACACCGGCTCAGACTTCCTCGCTGCTAGTGCCAGAGACTATAGTGTCCAGGAGCCTTGGAGCTTCCTTTAGTGAGTTGATAGGGCAGCCTACTCCTCCATATCTCTATGTCCCATGTCCTTCTACAGTTGCACCTATTACCGAGACTACAGAGACACTTCCTTCCTCAGAGGCATCATTAGAGCCGGCTGCTGCAGTCATACCAGCACAACCTATAGCAGGTCCAGTCCCTAATCTGACCCAGACCGCTTCAGCATCACTTCCAGCTACAGAGGGTCAAACTGCTCAGAGCTTAGGGTTAGATGATGATGGCACTCAGTTCCAGCTCGCTCCTCGTACCTCAGCGCCTGGCTCATCCGCTGCAGCCCCGCCGACCGACCCTTAGGTTTTGATGTTTAGCGACATATCTAGGGGGAGCTTAGTTTATCTATTAGCTTATCTATTACATTTGGAGTTTTTGTGTGTGATACACTATTATGCATTCATCGTGTGTTTATTTTTTTATGCATCAAACTATATTTATGTGATAGTGATATCTACGTGATTGTGATATATGACATGTGTGCTCTCTATTTTGAATCTTTTATATGTCATATCACTTGTGGTATGCTCATTTGCTTTTGCTTCCACGTTTTACTCCGATGCAAATGAGCTTTATTACTTGTACTCATGCTTATTTCATATCTTTTGAGTACATCATATTGGCTTGGGTCATATAAGCTTGCCTAACACTTTTGTTCTTATTGCCAAAAGCTTATATGAACCAAGCATGTTAAAAACCTCATCTCTTTTACATACTCGAGGTAGTATTGTCATCAATCACCAAAAAGGGGGAGATTGAAAGCATCTAGGCCCCTAGTTGGGTTTTGGTGATTAATGACAATACATGATTATTATGACTAACGTGTGTTTTGTAGAGGCAATTAAGTTATGTCATGGTAATGGAGATCGATTGGGCAATCAAGGTGGTCATGCCCCTACGATGGAAATCGTTTTGGTTTTCAAAGGATGGACGACAAGGTTAAGGATGGATTAGTTCTAAGTGTCGTTTGGAGTTAAAGAGACACTTAAAGTAGTTTAGGACTTTGTTTTTCCTTTGGCCATGCTATTAAGGGGGGTATGGACGAGTTGCTTGACCTAGGTGAGTCTAGTGGGTTATGTGTGGTGCACACTTGCTAAAACTAGCACTAGGTAGCTCCAAAACAGCTCTTAGATCCAATGGAGCAAACTTCATTCACGTATGATCGAGAATTGGAAGTGAATGGAGGGTCAAATCCACCAGAGGGCGTGGTCCGTCGGTCAAAGTGATTTTCGTCTAGTCTTGACTCAAGTGAGGCCAGCAAGTAAGTTCCAGAGAGGGAAAATCATGACCGGACGCTGGCCAGCGTCCGATCACACTTTAAACACTGGAGATCGGGGTGAACTGACCGGAGCATCCGGTCAACATGACCGGAGCATCCGGTCACCCCGTAGAGGCACATAACGGTTCGTTTTTCAGCCGGTGTTATAAATACCACCTCCACTCATGTGTGGGGGTACTTTTGCTCATTCCAACAGCTGAGAAATACCTTTGAAAGTGCCAAGAAGAGCAAGGTCCTAGTGAGGTGATTGAGATTTGAGAATCCCAAAGAGAGCCCTCATTAGTGAGATCGAGTGTAGCAAAGTGTGCATCCACCCTTCTCATTAGGCTTGTCGTGGTCAAGTGAGAGTCCGTGCTTGTTACTCTTGGTGATCGCCATCACCTAGATGGCTTGGTGGTGATTGGGAGCTTGGTGATCATCCGGAGAGCTTGTGGATGACCCAACTCAAGTTATGAGCGGTTGTGGGTGATTCACCACGATGAAGTGTCGAAGAATCAACCCATAGAGAGCACTTGATCCTTGCGCGGATCAAGGGGGAGCTACACCCTTGTGTGGGTGCTCCAACGAGGACTAGTGGGGAGTGGCAACTCTCCGATACCTCGACAAAACATCATTGTGTTCCTCCTTCTCTCTTTACTTTGAGCATTTCAATTCTTGTCATTTACATTCCTAGAATTGCCATGCTAGAGTAGGATTGGAACTTAGGGTGCTAAACTTTTGTGCGTTAGATCAATAGAAACACTCTCTAGACACAAGGGGTTAATTGGGCTAACCGTAGAGTTTAATTATTGTAAAGAAATTTAGAATTAGCCCAATTCACCCCCCCCCTCTTGGGCATCTTGATCCTTTCAACGAGCTCAACACTGCCATCATCAACTCCACCGAGCTCTCGGAGCTCAGGAATTTGGTGACTCTAGCAGTCCCCGACTGCAATGGGTCGACCTCCTCGAGTGCCTTCCATGTGACTAAGGAAACCAAGGCGGTGGATATTGACCCCACTGACCCAACCAAGATGGTGTAGATCGAGACCAAGCTCCCAGCCAAATAGGAAAGTGAGCTCACCGACTTCCTACGAGCAAATCAAGATGTCTTCACATGGAAGCCTTCTAACATGTTGGGCATACCAAGGGAGGTCGCCGAGCACGTACTATGCGTCATTCCAGGCTCAAAGCCCACCAAGCAACGCCTACATCGCTTTGACGATGAAAGGCGTAGGGCCATAGGTGAGGAGATCACCAAACTTCTGGCAGCCGGATTCATCAAAGAGATATACCACTCCGACTGACTAGCAAATCCTATTCTTGTGAAAAAGAAGAATGGGAAGTGAAGAATGTGTGTTGACTATACTGGCCTCAATAAGGCGTGCCCAAAGGATCACTTCCCTTTACCACGCATAGATGAGATAATCGACTCCACCTCAGGGTGCGAAATCCTCTCATTCTTGGATGCCTACTCAGGCTACCACCAGATCACGATGAAAGAGTCCGACCAGATCACGACTTCATTCAACACCCCATATGGTTCATACTGTTACGTAACCATGCCTTTTGGTCTGAAGAACGCTGGCGCCACCTATCAACGGTGCATGCAGCGATGCTTCGCCGACCAAATCGACCTGCCCGACCAACCTGACCAAGTCGAGCAGCCAAAACCAACAATCGCCATCTATGTAGATGACGTAGTGGTGAAAACGGCTCAAGCTAGCGACTTGATCGCAAACTTGGCGCAAACATTCGCGAACCTCCGAAGGTTCAGCGTCAAATTGAACTCCAAAAAATATGTTTTTGGGGTTCCAAAGGGGAAGCTGCTCAAATACATTATGTTCGAGCGCGGCATCGAAGCCAACCTCGAAAAAATCATGGTCATCTCCAACATGGGCCCGATACGCAACGTCATGGGCGTACAGAGGCTCACCGGTTGTTTGGCCGCCCTGAGCCGAATCATCTCCCAACTAGGTGAACGAGGGATGCCTCTCTACAAACTTCTCAAGAAGACAGACGCATTTGTCTGGACAAAGGAGGCACAGTTGGCTTTGGAAAGCCTCAAAGCATCGCTGACATCGGCACCAATCCTCGTCGCTCCCGAACAGGGAGAGTCCCCCTCCTCTATGTTGCGGCAAGCAACCACGTTGTGAGCATCGCCCTCGTCGTCGAGAGGGAGGAGCCGGGACACCCCCTGAAGGTCCAACGACCGGTGTACTTCATCGGTGAGGTACTCACCGATGGCAAAGTTTGCTACCCCTAGGTTTAGAAGCTTCTGTACGTCGTGCTGATGGCGACCCGGAAGCTCCTGCACTACTTCACCGACCATGAGGTCATGGTCGTCACCTTGTACCCACTTATGGAGGTCATCCATAACCGCGACACCACCGGCCGAATCTCCAAGTGGGCTCTCGAGCTCATGGGCCACGACATCATGTATGTCCCCCACACCGCTATTAAGTCTCAGGCTCTTGCCAACTTCATCACCGAATGGAGGAAAGTCTAGCTCCTAACCCCGGATGTCACCCATGAGTACTGGACGATGTACTTCGATGGGTTGGTCTTGGCGCCCGGCTCGGGGGCTAGAGTGGTTCTGATCTCCCCGAATTGGAGCAGGCTCCGCTACGTGATCCGTCTCCATTTTTCAGCCTCGAACAATGCCGCAGAGTACGAGGCCCTCATCAATGGACTGCGCATCGCTGTTGAGCTCGGTGCCATGTGGCAGTATGTTCATAGTGACTCCTAGTTGGTCGTCGACCAAGTTATGAAGGAGTCATCCTACAAGAGCTCTCTCATGGAGGCATATTGCCAGGAGGTGTGCAAGCTCGAGGACAAGTTTCGAGGGATCAAACTACATCATGTCTCTCGAAAGGACAAAGACGCTGCTGACTTCCTCACAAAATTGGCGGCCAGATGGGAATCGCCCGCCAATGGGGTCTTTGTAAATGACCTCCATGAGCCGTCTGCCCACATCTGACGGGATCCAACCCAGACGCGCTCCAACACCAATCTGGCACTCAGGGGCTTCGACCCCCCGACATGCCTCGACTCCGACCGAGTGCTCAGGGGCTCCGACCTTGGCGCCTCCATGGCAACATCTCCCGGTGACATCGCCGTGATGGCACTCGATCTGGTCGACTAGATAGCACCACTACTCGCCTACCTCCTCGAGGAGGTTCTCCCACCGAAAAGGACTAAAGCGCGATGAATCGCTCAACACGCTAAGATGTTCATCACCATTAGTAATGAACTTTACAAGCGAAGTCCGTCGAGAGTGCTCATGAAGTGCATTCCGACCGACCAGGGGCAACAACTTCTCCTCGAAGTCCATGCTAGAATCTATGGACATCACGTGGCCCCAAGGTTGCTGGTCGGGAAAGCTTTTCGTCAAGGTTTTTACTAGGCCACTGCGCTGCGAGATACAGAGGAGGTGGTCCGCAGGTGTGAAGGATGCCAGTTCTACGCTCGGTAGACTCATCTGCCAGCGCAGGAACTTTAGACCATCCCCATCACCAGGCCATTCGCTGTCTGGGGCCTCGAAATGGTCGGACCCCTCAAAAAGGCCCTGGGTGGCTTCACTCACCTACTCATGGTGGTGTACAAGTTCACCAAGTGGATAGAGGTGAAGCCCATCACCAATATCCGCTCAGAAGAGGCGGTCAAGTTCTTCCTCGACATCATCTATCGGTTTGGTGTCCCTAACTGTATGATCACCGACCATGGAACAAACTTCACCGAGAAGAAGTTCTTGGACTTCTGTGATGGGTACGGCATCAGGATCGATTAGGCCTTAGTCAGACACCCGTGTACTAATGGTCAGGTCGAGCGGGCCAATGGCATGGTCCTCCAAGGACTCAAGCCCCACATCTTTGATCGACTCAAAAAGTATGCTGGGTGATGGGTTGCAGAGGTCCCAACAATCCTTTGGAGCCAAAAAAACGACCCCAAACCTATCCACAGGGTTCACCCCTTTCTTCCTGACAAACAGAGCCGAAGCAGTGTTGCCATCCGACCTCGATCACGACGCCCCAAGAGTAAAGGCCTTCGACCGAGACCGAGCCACGGAGGCTCTGTAGGACACGGTCGACCTGCTCGAGGAGGCTCATGAGACAACCGTCATCTGCTCCGCTCATTACCAGCAAACTCTCTGTAGGTACCATGAAAGAAAAATCAGGGTGAGGATCCTCGAGGTCAATGATCTCATACTCAGGAGGACCCAGTCAACCAAGGACAAACATAAGCTCTGTCCACCATGGGAAGGACCGTATGCAGTGGCCGAGGTGATCCAATCGGGTGCCTATCGGCTGAAGGACGACAACAGCAATGTTCTCATCAACACATGGAACATCAAACAGTTACGTCATTTCTTTCCCTAAAACTCAGTCTTACCGTTTGTTTCCATTCAATCTTGCTCCTGCAACACCCCAGCTCGAGCACGCTCAGCCTGGGTCGCTCGGGGGCTCCACGGAGGTGCGATACCATCCCCTTTTTTACTATCATATAGTAACATTTTTTGCCCAAACAAAAGGGCATCACCGAAATGAAAGGGCATTTCATTCCTTTGATTACCCTATGTAACTTACACTTTTCACATCCCGACCGATGACACCCCGCCACGACCTTCGGTTATAAAGAGCTGAGCCTTTCGGGCCACGCCTGGGTTCTTAAGGTTGCAATCTACGGGTCAACGGGCAGGTGCAAAAAAGAAAGGACAAAAACAAAGCTGCACAAGGATAAAAACAAGGGCGTACGGGACAAGCTTCCCCTCGCAAGTGATTTCATCACAAAAACGAACTTAAAATATTCACGAATGTAAAACTATTCACATGAGGGCTCCTCCACGAATTCATCCGTTACATAAACTGACTATTTCTACTCAAACCCCATGGCCCACTGACAGAATCTCCATCGAGGAGACACCAACGGGTCACTCAAATCGATCAGACGGCTTGTGTGGCTGCCAAGAGACAGGTAAGGAGCAGTGGGATGCCCCATGCGGGTTATGCCGACCCCATCATGAACGACGGACATGGATCCCACTCGGACATATCCGATAGGAGCTCTCCGGACTCGTCACTCGAGCCATCAAGGTAACTTTACCAATCCCCGTTCTACTTTCCCAGTGCATGAGCATTCATTCATCCATTCTCATGCATGCATTCATACATTCAGTCATACATTCATCCATTCTCATGCAAGCATTCATACATTCAATCATATATTCATCCATACATCCAAGCATTACATATGCAATTATTGCATCACAACACTTCGCGTCGTGTCACGAAGCGGTAGTCGTCTCATTCGATATGAGCGACGACCAACCAGGGTTCAAAGGTCAGCCCGCAAAGGGCTCGAGGCCGCCTCACATCAAATAGAGCCAGGGGAGAAAACACAGATGGGCCCCTGCAGCCCTCGCCCGATCCGCTCAGAAGCAGACAGGGTCATCTTGACCTTCTTGTTCGATCCTAACCTCGAGCCATGCCCACAGAATCTCCATCGAGGGGAGGCCAGCGGGCCACCTGAGTCGATCTTCGGAACAGCTCGGGCATCTACCGGGAGGCGGGTTAAGAAGAAGTAGAGTGCCACATGAGGGCTATGCCAACCCCATCATGAATGACGGATCTGAATTCCACTCGGACATACCCGTTAACAAGCTCACCGAAGCTGCCACTCAAGCCATCGAGGCAAGTGGCATCAGCTCAACCCCTCTGGTGGCGGAAACCACGGACGGGGTGATGCAGGAAATCATGCGACTGACCCCGACCGACCCCTAGTGGCTCTAGGGCTCGAGCTGCTAGGTCCCTACTTAGGAACCCGATCGACCGCATAGGTTGCGATCGGAACGGACATGGGCGAACACCCCGACCGGAAGAAACACAAGAGTCCACAGCCCCAGAAAATAGTACCAAGGTGCTCAGCCTTTGACCGACTCCCCAGTCGACCACAGGCTCGGGGGCTACACCCACCTCCATCTCGCCTGACCCTTGGGTGCGTTCTTCGTCTCGCCCGACCCCAAGGCCGCTGTAGGGTCGAGATGGCGACTAGAGGGGGGGTGAATAGTCGTTACTAAAACTTAATCGCGTCGGCTAACCGAAACAAGTGTGGAATTAAAACTATCGATCTAGCCAAGACTACACCCCTCTATCTATGTTCTCTAGCACCTTGCAAAGATCCTAATTAAGCAACAAAGATAACGAGCTAGCTAGAGCTCACCTAACCAATTCTAGGAGCAAGGTCACACAAACCTGTGCCACCTTCCTCGACATCATCTATCAGTTTGGTGTCCCTAACTGTATCATCACCGACCATGGAACAAACTTCACCGAGAAGAAGTTCTTGGACTTCTGTGATGGGTACGGCATCAGGATCGATTAGGCCTCAGTCGGACACCCGTGTACTAATGGTCAGGTCGAGCGGGCCAATGGCATGGTCCTCCAAGGACTCAAGCCCCGCATCTTTGATCGACTCAAAAAGTATGCTGGGTGATGGGTTGCAGAGGTCCCAACAATCCTTTGGAGCCAAAAAAACGACCCCAAACCTATCCACAGGGTTCACCCCTTTCTTCCTGACAAACAGAGCCGAAGCAGTGTTGCCATCCGACCTCGATCACGACGCCCCAAGAGTAAAGGCCTTCGACCGAGACCGAGCCACGGAGGCTCTGTAGGACACGGTCGACCTGCTCGAGGAGGCTCATGAGACAACCGTCATCTGCTCCGCTCATTACCAGCAAACTCTCTGTAGGTACCATGAAAGAAAAATCAGGGTGAGGATCCTCGAGGTCAATGATCTCATACTCAGGAGGACCCAGTCAACCAAGGACAAACATAAGCTCTGTCCACCATGGGAAGGACCGTATGCAGTGGCCGAGGTGATCCAATCGGGCGCCTATCGGCTGAAGGACGACAATAGCAATGTTCTCATCAACACATGGAACATCAAACAGTTACGTCATTTCTTTCCCTAAAACTCAGTCTTACCGTTTGTTTCCATTCAATCTTGCTCCTGCAACACCCCAGCTCGAGCACGCTCAGCCTGGGTCGCTCGGGGGCTCCACGGAGGTGCGATACCATCCCCTTTTTTACTATCATATAGTAACATTTTTTGCCCAAACAAAAGGGCATCACCGAAATGAAAGGGCATTTCATTCCTTTGATTACCCTATGTAACTTACACTTTTCACATCCCGACCGATGACACCCCGCCACGACCTTCGGTTATAAAGAGCTGAGCCTTTCGGGCCACGCCTGGGTTCTTAAGGTTGCAATCTACGGGTCAACGGGCAGGTGCAAAAAAGAAAGGACAAAAACAAAGCTGCACAAGGATAAAAACAAGGGCGTACGGGACAAGCTTCCCCTCGCAAGTGATTTCATCACAAAAACGAACTTAAAATATTCACGAATGTAAAACTATTCACATGAGGGCTCCTCCACGAATTCATCCGTTACATAAACTGACTATTTCTACTCAAACCCCATGGCCCACTGACAGAATCTCCATCGAGGAGACACCAACGGGTCACTCGAATCGATCAGACGGCTTGTGTGGCTGCCAAGAGACAGGTAAGGAGCAGTGGGATGCCCCATGCGGGTTATGCCGACCCCATCATGAACGACGGACATGGATCCCACTCGGACATATCCGATAGGAGCTCTCCGGACTCGTCACTCGAGCCATCAAGGTAACTTTACCAATCCCCGTTCTACTTTCCCAGTGCATGAGCATTCATTCATCCATTCTCATGCATGCATTCATACATTCAGTCATACATTCATCCATTCTCATGCAAGCATTCATACATTCAATCATATATTCATCCATACATCCAAGCATTACATATGCAATTATTGCATCACAACACTTCGCGTCGTGTCACGAAGCGGTAGTCGTCTCATTCGATATGAGCGACGACCAACCAGGGTTCAAAGGTCAGCCCGCAAAGGGCTCGAGGCCGCCTCACATCAAATAGAGCCAGGGGAGAAAACACAGATGGGCCCCTGCAGCCCTCGCCCGATCCGCTCAGAAGCAGACAGGGTCATCTTGACCTTCTTGTTCGATCCTAACCTCGAGCCATGCCCACAGAATCTCCATCGAGGGGAGGCCAGCGGGCCACCTGAGTCGATCTTCGGAACAGCTCGGGCATCTACCGGGAGGCGGGTTAAGAAGAAGTAGAGTGCCACATGAGGGCTATGCCGACCCCATCATGAATGACGGATCTGAATTCCACTCGGACATACCCGTTAACAAGCTCACCGAAGCTGCCACTCAAGCCATCGAGGCAAGTGGCATCAGCTCAACCCCTCTGGTGGCGGAAACCACGGACGGGGTGATGCAGGAAATCATGCGACTGACCCCGACCGACCCCTAGTGGCTCTAGGGCTCGAGCTGCTAGGTCCCTACTTAGGAACCCGATCGACCGCATAGGTTGCGATCGGAACGGACATGGGCGAACACCCCGACCGGAAGAAACACAAGAGTCCACAGCCCCAGAAAATAGTACCAAGGTGCTCAGCCTTTGACCGACTCCCCAGTCGACCACAGGCTCGGGGGCTACACCCACCTCCATCTCGCCTGACCCTTGGGTGCGTTCTTCGTCTCGCCCGACCCCAAGGCCGCTGTAGGGTCGAGATGGTGACTAGAGGTGGGGTGAATAGTCGTTACTAAAACTTAATCGCGTCGGCTAACCGAAACAAGTGTGGAATTAAAACTATCGATCTAGCCAAGACTACACCCCTCTATCTATGTTCTCTAGCACCTTGCAAAGATTCTAATTAAGCAACAAAGGTGCCGGGCTAGCTAGATCTCACCTAACCAATTCTAGGAGCAAGGTCACACAAACCTATGCCACTAGTATTTCAAGCAATGAGGGAGCTCCTACACATGCTAATAAGCAAAAGCACAAAGCCAACTAAGCTCACTAGCAATGCTCAATAACAAAGCAACCAATGCCAAATTAGAGAGCGCAAATACATAGCTACACAAAGGTGACTTTTGAGTTTTAGCACCTCTCTAGCTTGTTACTCAATTTTTTCACTTGTTCATTGAGCTCATTGTTCTCCTTCAAAAGGTTAGTTTCACAAGACATAGAAGTAGAATAAGCATCTATATGTGAAGAGCATGACATATCTAATAAATCATTACAAGAGGTGGATACATGCTTCTTGCCTACATCACAAGGGTTAGCAACAAATTGTGATTTATCATTTGATCCATGTGACGAGCTCTCATTATTTTTAAGTTTCTTTGTAAACATTTTAATGAGAGAAGCATGTTGTTCTAATAATTCATCATGAGATGCAAGAAGTGTCTCTTGATTCAATTTTAGCTCATCATGTGAAGATTTAAAAGCATCAAGTAATTTCTTATGTTCTTCGCAAGAGTTCTTTAGAAATGACTTTTCATTTTCTAATTTCAATGTTTTAGCTTTCTCATTTTCTAAAGACACGGTCATTCTAGCAAGTCTACTAACAAGCTCATCATATGAATCAACATGATCAACCACATTATTATTTGATACCTTGGTGTCACCTTGTGACATGAAGCAATGTGGTGAAGTAGGAGAGCTTATGGTAGCAATGTCATCCGGGCATGATCCATCATCATAACCATCAAGTGTGCATGGGGTAGCATCATCATTTGCCACACTTATGGCATCATCAATCTTGCCAAGTGAACTTGTAGTGGATTGATCATCATCATCACTTGACCATGAGGTGGAGCAATCTTCCACAATCACGGAGTTGTGGTCATGCTCAACATCCTCATGCGCCTCCTTCATGGGCTCCTCCTTCTTGAACTTGCCATCATCCCATGTGGAGGAATCACCGAAGGTGCACTTGATGGACTCCCATATCTCACGAGCGGTTCCCGTGTAGTTAACTTGTTTCATTAAATCAAAACTCAATGCATCCATTAGAAAACAACAAGCATTTGCATCAAGTTTATAGAGAACTCTTTGAGCATTGGTGATATTTCTATGGTCCAATACATGAGTGAGACCACTAGCGACAATCCACCAAAACTTAGGTCCCTTTACACGAAAATGATCAAGCATGTGATTTTTCCATTGTGCAAAGTTTGTGCCATCGAAAATGTGTGAGTCACACTCAACATCTAGCTTACTAGATGCCATCCTCTCGGGTCAATGAAGACCACAAATGAGAGACCTAGCTCCGATACCACTTGTAGGGTTGAGATGGTGACTAGAGGGGGGGTGAATAGTCGTTACTAAAACTTAATCGTGTCGGCTAACCGAAACAAGTGCGGAATTAAAACTATCGGTCTAGCCAAGACTACACCCCTCTATCTATGTTCTCTAGCACTTTGCAAAGATCCTAATTAAGCAACAAAGATGCCGAGCTAGCTAGAGCTCACCTAACCAATTCTAGGAGCAAGGTCACACAAACCTGTGCCACCAGTATTTCAAGCAATGAGGGAGCTCCTACACATGCTAATAAGAAAAAGCATAAAGCCAACTAAGCTCACTAGCAATGCTCAATAATAAGGCAACCAATACCAAATTAGAGAGCACAAATACTTAGCTACACAAACTAAACAAAGTGACAAACAAGGTTACACAAACCAAATTAGCCACGCAAGGAAGCTACTTCTATGCTACACAAGCAAGAAGGTAACTAGTGAGCTACACAAGCTAACTAATTACAAGAGCAACTATACAAGTTTGTGTAAGGGGATTGTAAACCAACGGGAAGAACAAGGTTGACACGGTGATTTTCTCCCGAGGTTCACGTGCTTGCCAACACGCTACGTCCCCGTTGTGTCGACCGCTCACTTGGAGGTTCGGTGGCTAATTGGCATCACCCGCTAAGCCCACACGTCGGGCACTGCAAGAACCTACCTTGAAAGTGAGGGTAGCTCAATGACACGCTCAAATAGAGTTGCTCTTCGTGGCTCCCGCGCGGCGAGCACAATGCCCCTCACAAAGCTCTTCTCCGGAGCACCTTACAAGCTTCTTGCGGGCTTCGACGGAGACCACCACCAAGCCATCTAGGAGGTCACAACCTCCAAGAGTAACAAGCACCACCGGCTTGCAACTCGATCACCTAGTGCCACTTGATGCAATCTCACAATGCAACGCACTAGAATCACACTCACTCGCAATCGATTCGCACTCTTGCAAGCACAAGTGAGTTAGAGGGCATCCAAGCACTCCTACACAAGCCACATAGGCGTGAGGGTGCTCTACAACCAGCCCAAGGCCGGCCACACACTCCTTTTATAGCCCCAAGGGCTAAAATAGTCGTTACCCCTTCACTAGGCAAAGCGCATACTGACCGGACGCACAGGTCATAACGACAGGACGCTGGAACCCAGCGTCCGGTCACTTTCAGAGAGGTTCCAACGACGTTTTTCAGTGACCGGACGCGTCTGGTCATCACTGATTGGACTCTCCTAGCGTCCGGTCACTTCTGGACACGCTAAAAACACTGACCAGACGCTGTGACCGGACTCGCAGGTGCTGACCGGACGCTGGACTCCAGCGTCCGGTCACAGACCTTTCAGCGCTAAAACGGCTATAACTCTTAGTTCCGAACTCCGATTTCGATGATCTTGGATATTTTGGAAAGCTTACTCAGAGGGCTACACATCCTACATGTATACTTGATCCAAATCATAATGGATCAAAGCAGTATTCCAATCCAAGGACCATCCTATAGTTTGGAGTACACCGAAAAACCTTTTTCTCTTCTCTAAGTTGATTCACAACAACTCTAACTTCTTCTCCTTTGCAAATGTGCCAACACCACCAAGTGTGCACCACCATGTGTATGTGTGTTAGCTTTTCACAAACATTTTCCAAAGGATTAGTCACTCAACTTGCCACGCCACTCGATCCTAGCGATGATACAAAGTTAGATCACTCAAGTGGCACTAGATGACCGATATGCAAACAAGTTTGCCCCTCTTGATAGTACGGCCATCTATCCTAAACCCAATCATCAACTTCTCTACACACCTATGACTGGTGAAATGAAATGCCCTAGGTTATACCTTTGTCTTGCGCATTTCATTCCATCTCCTCCAATGTCGATGCAACACATGCACCAACATGATCAACAATGATACGATCCACTTCATATCATCACGTGATCATATTGGTTCATCGATCTTGACTTCACTTGCTTTTCACCATTGCCTTCATCCATCGGCGACCAGTCTTGCTCAAGCTTCACCGCCACGCAGTCCATCTCTCCAAAGCCTCCAACTTGCCCTTCACGCTTGCAACCGGTCCATCAAGTCAAGTCTTGTCTTGATCTTCTCCACCTTGATCACATGACTCAATGTCAGGTCTCATGTGCAATAAGCTCCTTCATCATTACATGTGTGAGCTTTGCAACATCTCAAACCATTTTCACCTTCACGGCATATGTTGCTCACACACATGTTGTCAGGTTCATAAACCCGGGGTCCCTCGGGGATCGGCTTTCACGCTAGGGCTCGGCCTAGGAAAATAGCATGTAGACCATGGGCTGGCCTCGAGTCTAAAACACAACGGGCCGAGAGGATAGTCCGGTCACCGACCAGGAGGTCTACCCAAAAGAATAAGCGCCCGCTTTTTAGCTTCTTCGGCCCACCTCTTCGACCGGAGCACTCGCTTCGGACACCAGCCGCCTTTAGGCGGTCTCTCCAATCGGAAGGCCTGGCCCAAAACGCTGCTTCCTACTCCGACCCCGTGACTTTGACTAGGGACCCATAGGAAGCCTGCTTGCCGCTCTTCTCTGACTGGCGCGGCCAGGGCCGACTGGGGCCATCCGACCGGGGACGCCCGCTCGGAAGGGACCAGGGGCGAACAGAGAAGGCAGCACACAAAGTCAAACCCCGATATCGGGACCATACCCTATACGCCTGCAAGAACAGTGCTCCACAACCGCCCTTACACAAACAGTATTGTAGGCGCCGACATTTGTATCTATAGTATTGTAGGTGCCGTTGGACTCCCGTACAGCAAAAAGCCCCCACATGCCTCTGGGCACCAATAGTATTATGGGCGCCAGGATTCACCATACCTAGTACACGTGGTAGGGCTCCTCACATGCTAATAGTATTTTATAGGTACCAACATCCACCCTTCCTGAAGAAGCCAACACAACCTCCCATGTGCACCTAACATTCTACAGTGACATCAACAGTATTGTGGGCGCCTACCATCATCGTTACCCACGTCGGCGTGGGCAACAAGGCTTAGAAACATCCGTACTCTCTCCCTCTCACCTGTAAAGCCATCCTCTTCATCTATAAAAGGGGATGCGCTCCCTCCAACGAAGGAGGTCGACCTCTTCAAGTTTAGATTCACTAGATCGATAGCTCATAACCCCTCAAGCACACGCTTAGTCTCCTAGCTCATAGCAGAGTTCCGGTCACCCTCGGCCCTTCCAGTCGGACCCGACCGGGTCTCTCGTACACCCCTCCTTTCTCCTTCTCGTTTGTAACCCCACTACAGACTTCGACCACCTGGGCTCAGGAATAAAGTCACCGACCGACCCAAACTGGACGTAGGGCACGTTGCCTGAACCAGTATAAATCCTATGTCATTGAGTGCTAGGCCACCTTCGATCACAACCTACAACAAAACTATAAATATTCACTAGTTGGTCACTTTCTGTACCGACACATGTACTTGTGGACTAATCACCTATATGTCTCACATAAACATAATTAGTCCACCTAGGGTTGTCACTCAATTACCAAAACCACACAAGGACCTTTCAGCCGTGGGGTTCGCCTCGCCCGACCCTTGGGTTCGCGCTTTGTCTCGCCCGACCCCAAGGCCGTGGGCTCCATCTTGCCCGACCCTTGGGTTCATGCTCCATCTCGCCTGATCCCAAGGCCATGGGCTCCATCTTGCCTGACCCCTCAGGTGCACGCTCTGTCTCGCCCGACCCCACAGGTTCATGCTCCGTCTCGCCCGACTCCTCGGGTGCGGGCTCCGTCTCGCTCGACCCCAAGGAAGCGGGTTTCATCTCGTCCGACGGTGACCCACTATCTTACACCCACCGGGTGCGCTCGCGCGCACCCTATGGAAAACGGATTACCAGCGAGTCTTCTCCTCAGGGGCTGGGCGCCAATATTCCTCCGACGCGCCTCCGTGGCCTTCGCCAGTCCTCCCCATGGAAGCTGGGCACCCGTATCCACTCTGCGCGCCTCCGCGGCTTTTGCCAGTCCTTCACATAGAGGCTGGGCACCTAAATCCTACTAAGTTACCCTACACAGTACAACAAACCGAGGGGGAAAACACCAAAGTTCCAATAACAGCCCGCCTCCACGGCACGATGGGTACAGGAATTACAAAGCAAATTTAAGCTTTCATTAAGCTAAAAACACAAGCCCCTGGCTTTTACAAATATCATGTGAAATGTGTGTGAACAGCCCCTTCACGGCTTCACAGAAGTCCCAAAGGGGTTCAGGGGCTCCTATCGGGTTCATAAACCCGGGGTCCCCAATGGACCCGCTTCCCTGCAAAACCCGGCCCAGCAGGCGGCGCGGCGACAGCACACGCCTGGGCCGGCCCATATACAAAATGACAGTCCAAGACAACGATCTGGTCCTCGACTGAAAGGCCTGGCCAAGGTGGGACCGTAGTCTGACTCCGACCCCCTTCTCTGACCGAGGTTACGCCGGACCTCTGCTCGTTGCTCTTTCCCGACCGATACGATCAGGACCGACTGGGACCGACTGACCGGGGACGCCTGCTCGGTGTGGGCCCGAGAAGCAGGCAAAGCATATAAGGTAAGGTGCTCAAGTCAACCGCAATATCGAGGATTGTACCCTGCCATGCCCTGCGCACCTGCAGGACAGTGCCATCGGGGCGTGTTAGGCGAACATGGTAGAGCTTGCCAGACGCGTCAGAGTATAAACAGTATTGTGGGAGCCGTCGTTTGCCGTACCAGGCGAATAAGGTAGAGCCTGCCAGATGTGCCTGGACATAAATAGTATTGTGGGCGCCGACGGCCATACCGTACCCGATGGTGTGGGCAACAAGACTAGGCAGCATACGTATACACCCTCTCTCTCTTTCTTTGACTTGTAAAGCCATCCCCTTCAACTATAAAAGGGGATGGGCTCTCTCCTAAAAGCCCCCCTCGAAGACTGGTCGACTCAACAGCTCAATAGCTCTAGGACTCGACAGCTACACAGTCAACACGCTCTCAACAGCTGATAAGCTCGGACACACAGAGCATGCGTTCCAATACTTAGCTCACGTTTGAGCATCCGTCACTCTCTTCCACTTGGTTCAGAGTCCGACCGGGCCTCTAACACCCCCTTTCTCATTCCTTACTCGTTTGTAACTCAACAATAAACTTCGAGCACCTAGGCTTAGAAATAAAGTCACCGACCGACCTCAACTGGACGTAGGGTCTGTTGCCTAAACCAGTATAAATCCTATGTCATTGAGTGCTAGGCCATATCCGATTATAACACACAGCAAAACTACAAATATTTACTTGTTGGTCACTTTTCGCACCAACAGCATCCAAACACCCCGGGTAAAGTTTAGCTGGTTAAAGTTTCACTTTAAAATTTTAACCGGCTAAATTTTAGTTGGGTCCAAGGCCCAAAATAAGGAAATCAACATTCCAGGAAAAAATGAGTCAATTCATGCCTTTAGAAATAAGAATATAATATATAATCTCGTTAAGTAACTAAAACATCCTCAATTTTTCAAAGGAAAATCCACAGAATGAATTATAAAATGATGAAATCGATAGTTGATTCCATCATATTATCATATATCAGTCGATATCACAGTCATACATCGTAAGATTATAAGAATACAAGATATTACATCACTGGGGAACACACCTATTACAGAGTTAATCTAGCGGAAGACTATCGAGTGAAGGCTTTCCCTTCACGGGTCATCATCAGAGTTGGCGTAGTGCAGCGTAGATTCCATCTCTGAACCAAACTTGAGCGTAGGCATGAGACCTCCTAATCCTTCTATAGTCAGCATCTCTGAGAAGCAGGAAATCTGCACACCGCTAGATGTGTGCAGGCCATGGTCAGCACCGATGAGCTTTAGTGGAAAAGATAAAACAAGAGGATCTGGCGATCCTAACATTTAGTTGTGGTTTGCATCCTTAGCGCATGAAAAGTAAGTAACAGTAGTAATGTAATAATAATGTCCAGTTTTTGACACATTCCCATCCACACACATCCACATCCATCCATATCCATCCCCCAACCATCCATCCCAAACCATCTCCACACCACACACCTTATCTCATCTCACACACTCGAATCGACAGCCAACTCCCTCTCGGCCTTGTCTCAACGGCCCGCATGACCCCCAAGGCTCACGACCGAAAATACCCAAACCCTGGAGGGAGAATAGAAGGACTCATCTCCTATCTAGTTTAAGCGAAACCCAGGAAAGGTCCATAGCCGACAAGTCGGCATATGTATCGATCGATCA
The DNA here is from genome assembly GCA_904845875.1 of Miscanthus lutarioriparius. Lineage (NCBI taxonomy): Eukaryota > Viridiplantae > Streptophyta > Magnoliopsida > Poales > Poaceae > Miscanthus > Miscanthus lutarioriparius. The sequence continues at coordinate 126,344,641 of CAJGYO010000007.1, read as the reverse complement.
ACCATACACTCTGCAGAGGTTTCACATACCCACAAGATAGCCATCCTCGACGGTGCCCCGTCTAGGCAGATTCCGGCCGTTTGCTAGCCTAGAACGGTGCCACCCTACCTCTTAGCCCTGGAACATCCCAAGTCTAATCTGGGATGGCTGATACTGTGAGTCGTAGATAGAGCCGGGGCCCACCGGATGTCAAGAGCCGGTCCACAAGGCCTCCTAAAGTCTCGGAAGGGTGGGGGAAACCGCGCACCCCGTACCTCCTTGCACACGTTCGCCTAGCAGTAGTGGCATCGCTCTACCAAGTAGTCCGACCGTCCCGCACCATATAGGGCGAGTGGGATGTAAAGGATTCCCGGTGAATCTGAGTACTAGTAAGTCCTTAGGGGTGACCAAGCCAGAATGTCTTTATCGAGGTTTCCATTTTATGTGCCACCACATCACCTCTACCCCGGGCTCCACCTCTCTGAGGTTCACACCCAAGGCCACCTCCAATTACCATTTACCCGCCATAGGTATTCCATATCCAAGTGCCCAGGTAGCACCACATGGCAAGACTCGCCCCAGGCTAGTCGTTATTCCAGCTCGGTCGACACAACCCTCACTCTCCACGCACCCAAGACACACGCATCACGCTCACACACCACCAGTCTGGCACCCATAGCCAAACCATTCCCAGGGGGTTCACCACCAGCATCACATCCCCGATATAATGCGAAGTGGAGTTAATAATAAGTATAGTGGTGTAATATGCAAGCAAGCAGGCAAGTAAGCATATATAAGCGAGCGAATGCGCAAAGCAGGGTGACGTGGTAGAGTGGGTTGCATCAGGGTAATAATAACTCAGGTAGTAGTATGCATCAAAGTACTAGCAAAGGAATAATTTATAAAGCGCTAGCAGTTCTAGATTTTATGCAATGTCTAATAGGATTTTCTAAAAGAGGGTGCTGCCATGACACCTGCGATATAGAGGTAGTAGTGGTTCAATTCTCCATTCGTTGGTGTTCCATTAGCGGAGTCACCTCCTCCTATGTTGACTCCATTCCGCAGTCCTTGTCGTCGTCCTCGTTCTCTTGGTCTGATCGTCAGCCACTCCGCGAAGTGACACGCAAGACAAGAGAACACTCAACACTTAAAAGGACGACAAGACACAGGAAAATCCAATAACGCCATTGAGACAATAAGAGATACACGGCTTAGCCCTCTCGGTGGTTGTCCGATTTCCTCGGGCCAAGAATCACAGATGGTAGTTTGCTAAGCACAAGCTTAAGTCATGGCCAAGCCGGTATGGCTTTAGGATATATGGTTTAAGCCAAAGCTTATCCATAGCACACCACGGCTCACGATCTTCTAATCCGGTGTCATTGAATCGACGGGGATTGGAAGTCAGGCCCCAAGAAGAGGAACGACGGGGTTCAGCTCTTAATAGCCTTATCCCGCGAGTCACAATTGGACACGAGTAGCAAACGAGAATGTTTAACACTATTGTAACTTGGCTCCAACGTACTTCAGCTCGCCCGCTATGGTAGAAAGCGGTAGCGCAAAGAGATCGGACATCAACGTTTCCCCTTGATCCACACGACACAATAACGTCGGGAGCCGAGAAGAGAGTCGCTCAACACGACAAAAGATGCGGGGGTTAGCTAGGCACATCCATGTCATGTTCTCAGACACATCTTCGGGAAAGATGGTTTTAGACGGTCGATCGGGTCGACACGCACGGGTCCGAGGTACGACTTAGACCATAGCTTTGCTAACAAAAGGGAATAGTCCGATCTTTGATCCAATCATCACGGGCAAGACAGGATCGAACAGAGCGGGCTATCAGGGCAATAAGAGCAAGAACAACCAAGAGCAAGGTCCACTTCTTCTAACACACATGCCAAGACAAAGACGGGGCATCGGAAGGAGCGACACTCAAGAACACCAAGTGCGTAAGCCACTCGTAGGGTACCCGACCTAGGTGCACTGGCACTGAGATATCTCTCGGATTCAAAGCGGTGCGGTTGTCACCGCGAGAATCAAAGAAACGCGATGGTCGAACGGGGTACAAGCATACAAGGGCTTGTGTACGAAGAAGCAAACAAAAGCGAAAGAGAGGCGTAGCTCCATGGTCATGGTGAGGCAAACTCGCAGCCACAAGCTATACCAACACGTGTTGGCATCCATCGTTCCATGATTGTTATCTCCCAGGTCATCTCCCACAGGCTAGGTTACGAAAGGCTCAAAATGTGCGGGTAATATCCGCATCGATATTGCCATCGATATTGAATCCATCACGTCCATGTTCTAGGGCCGAAGACAGGAGCTAACGCTCGTGGTACTATGAAGTCAACTAAAAAGTGAGGGGTTGAGTTATACTCGGCATCACGGTCATGGCGAGACGGATCCCGCGATCGTAACGTCCGAACGAGGTACGATCCCTCAGCCAGCTCGAAGGCTCGGCACACAGGCAGCAACACCAACAACCAGCGATAAGAACCAAACACGACCGAAAGATGCAACAACTCGACACGACTGCGGAGTAGCACATTCCATAGCTGGGGAATGGGTAGATCCTGTAAGACAGTCATGGACAAATAGGTCGTAAGATTTGGGCCCAACAAGGTAGATATGCATAAACGAAAAGATGCGAGATGGGGCTTTCCAAGGTCTCAATAAAACATCGACTATGATTTGGTCACCCAAACGTTCAGAGGGTAACGTGGCTTGCCCCAGAGGGTCATGGTTTGCATCTGGCCAACAATGGCCCACTATGGCTTGGTACGGCTTTAGTTATCCAGTCTCGTGGAGCTACGGTGGGCCGTGGTTGGCCGGTCATGGCTACAGGTGGCCAAGGGTTGCCTATGAGCGTCGAGTCTTTGGCTTAGGCATATATCACGGCCGTCAGGTGCTAGGGTCCCGCGGTGGCAATCCAAAGTTAGTCTGTGAGCTGCGCGAACGCGAGTGAGCGCAAGCATTGTGATGGCTTACCATTTGGAGGGGTTAGAAATACTCAAGGATGGGTCCATGTCGTAGGGCTTGATTTTTAGAAAAATTATGGAAATGGTTTCATAATTTTTAGGAGCTAAGATGAATTCTTTTGGAGGTTGGATAGGTTCTCTGAAAACAGATAAAAGGGGAACGCCTGGGGATTCGGCTGGGCCTCGAGTGCTCTGATGGGCTAGGCAGGCGGTGGATCTAATAGGGCCCAAAGGCCGAGGCAAGGACTGCTGAAGGGGCTGCGTGAGCTTGTTCACCATTGAATGGGACTCAGGCCTGAAAGGAAAGGCTTGAAGGGCGGATTGGGCATGGTCGCAGGCTCCATCTGCGCAGCCGATCTGGGCCAAGGCCGGCCTCTTGGTCCAAGGACAGGAAGGGCAAGGACAGGGCCTCCATGTGCGCCAGGTGTTCAATGCCAGAATGCCTACAGGGCTCGCTGTGCTTGCGGTGCGTGGACGACGTCCGCAACCACGAAGTTGGGACAGGGCAATGGAAAGGCCGGAGCTTGGCTTGCCAGGAGCGGTGCCGGCGAGGCGAACACGCCATGGCCTCGCACCACCGTCCATGGGTGCGGGTTTGTGTTGTGCGTGCAGGGTTGTGCGGCCGGGAGGCTCTGGGCTCATGCGGGTACAAGGAGCGTGGCGTCCACGACATTCTACGGCTGGTGGCTAAGGGCTGCAGGCGATAGCCGTGACCGTGAGGGCGAGGCCTTGGGTCGACTAAGGCGAAGAACGCCTGTGCGTGCATGTGTCTAGGCCAAGGTCAGGGCTATGAGCGCGACGGAGGGATCGGAGGCCTGATGGCGGTGTGGAGATGTCGTGGTGCTGCAGCTGGTGCCGCGTCATGGCATCGTGCAGGGTCACGATGAGGTCCGCCGGCGGCGTGACGCCGAGGCAAAGCGGAGCCTTGCCCGGTGAAGGCAGGGGTTGTGCGGGCCTTGTCAAGGCAGGGGCCGACTGCTGCCGTGCTGTGCGTGTACGGTGGGCTAGCAACGGCGAGCATGACCGGCCAGTGCTCGCATCTGTGCCTTCGTGAGCTGTGTTCGTGTGATGGCTAGGCGAAGCGGAAGCTATGGCATGTGCAGAGGCGCCGGGTCACGGGCGTGTGCAAGGCTATGCCTTGGCCGCGAGGGCGATGAGGCAAGCATGGTGTAGTGACGCTAAGGTCGTGCGGCGGCCGTGGGTGGCTACCGGTGTGGATGCACTGTGCGTGTATAGCCCCGGTGGTGTGTGGCTGTGCCTATGTAGGTGCGTCAGTCCGTGGCCGGGGCAATCTCGCCCTCGCGCCATAGCTCGATCGGCACGCGGGGCGCAGGGGCATCACGGATACGTGGTGACAGGCAACGTTCCCGGGCGCCATTGACCCGGCAAGGCAAGGCCGTGGCCGTGTTCGTGAGTGCGCATGTGTGTCCTGGAGCGGGGTAGCTCTGGAGTCAAGCCGGCGTCGAAGGCCGGGACAGGGTCGGGGCTTGGCGTGGTCGCGGCCGTGGACGAGGCGGTGCTCTGGCGGTGCACGGGCAGACATGGTCAGCGGCTCGAAGGCCGGTCAGGCAGGTGACTAGGCATCAGACAAGGGCGGGGTTTGGGGAAGGCTCACCGGTGGATGTGGTCGAGGACGTAGTCATGGACGCGCCGTTGTCGTGGTTGATGCGGTTCGGCAGGGGCGTCGACGTGCGCTTGCGGTCGCTGCGACGCAGGTCAGCAGGCCAGTGTCGCGAGGCGGTGCTGCAGCGCTTCCGGTGCTCGGCTTGTCGTGGGTGGCGCTCCAGCGCGGCGGTCGTGGCTGCGCAATGAGGACGGGCCCCTGGACGGCGAAGACTTGGTGACGCAGCGGTGTGCGTCGGCGTTCACCGTCCGCATGGTCGAGGTCGTGGCGAGGACGGGCGGCGTCGCGTCTTGGCGCGACGCGACGCGACGCGCGCGACAATGGACGATGACGCGTGAGCGCGCAGTGCAAAGCGCGCGTCGTGTCTTTGGCGTGGACACCACGACGAACGCGGCGATGGCGGACGCATGACGCATGGGCGCGGCGCAAGGGCGCGACGTCGCTGCAGGAGAGGCTCAGGCGAGGGAGGGAGAGATGTGCTTGGTGGCGGCGGCCATAGGGAGAGATGGCGAGGCCAAGGGCGGTGTCCGGCTCTTATAGGCGGTCCGTTAGGGTTCGCGAGGGCAGGGAGCTTCCAGGGGACGAGGGCGATCGTTGGGGTCGCGTGCTCACGGACACGTGGCCACCATCCGTGGGACGGGTAGGGGTAGGTAAAAGAAAGACAAAAACGGCGAGGCTGACGGTCGAGCGATGGAAGGGAACAGCATCCTCGGCTTCCTCCTTTCTTCACTTGAGGTCGACGCTGGTCCCGGTCCCGAGAGAGAGCCATCTGAGAGCATGCACATGAAGGAAAAAACGGGCGGCGGCCGGGAGGGGCGCGCGCGTCGCCCTAGGGTTGGAGGCGTCTGTTCTTTGGCCCTAGGCTGGCCGTGGCTTTGCCGGGCTACTTTGGCCGTCTTGATGCTTGAGCGGCCTCCACATAGCCGGGCCGAGCAATTTGGGCTCGTCATGTGAGAGTTAGGTCGGCCAATTGCTTTGTGCGTGGGCCAAGTGAGAGGAGGGCGCGAGCCGGATCGAGCTGGACCAAGGAGGACGGGGAAGCGAGCTAGGCTTGCTGCGCGCTGGTGGGCCAAAAAGATGGACGGGCCACAAGCTGGGCCAGATGGCTTTTCCATTTTCCTCTTCCATTTCCTTTCTTTTCTATTTCTATTTCCTATTTTCTAAATAAACCAAGGCTCCTATATTGTATACATGTGTCGCCAACATGTACACCTCCTAGTGGGGTCCACTAGAGGTCAACTAGGGGTAGTGGGGTCCATGTCAAAGGTTGGCAACTCACGGGCATTGAGTTGATAAAGATAGTTGGCTGATTAAATCAAGGAATTCGAATAAGGTTCAAAAGCAAGAAGGTGAATTGGGAGAGATGAAAAAGGGTTCTTAAGATATTCTAGAAGGGATCAAAAGGATTTGCTACGGACTTGTGCTCTCCAACACAAAACACTAAACCAACAAAAGAACTCCGGCAAACTCCTACAAGTAATTCTATATGCATGCAACAATTTATTTATAAATTATTCTTAGTTTGACCTAGCATCTACATGCTTCACACATTGCAGGAAAAATTTTAAAAAGTTCGTATTTTTGGCTTCACCAAAAACCCGGTTTGTTACGGTAACCATAGCAGTCCATTTAACATGTGTTTTAGGATTTGTTTTGCTCAAGAACTAATCAACGACATGTACATTGGGCAATTGTAAATTGTAGCAGCCGAAACATCACCTAGAGACAAGCTATTAGTATTCAAATTTGTTATTAAAATCAGATGTTATTAGAATCGGATGTGGAAAAACCTTTTTCTTTCGTTTGATCGTATAAATTCTTGATCAGTCGAGTGGATTTGGAAATATCCACAGCACAGCACGCTAGCACAGGACTCAAGATGGCAACGGGTACGTACCCGATGGGTACTGGCCACCCGTACCCGCACCCGTCAGATCAAAATCTTACCCGTCGGGTTATCCGTACCCGCAGGCGGGTAGAAAATTCATTCCATATCCGCACCCGACGGGTAATTCTTACCCGACAATATACCTGAGTTCACACACCAAAATATAATAGCTTCCAGCAAAACAAATCAACAGTAAAGCAGCAAAACAGAAATATGGGCTGGTGGAGTGGAGTGAGGATGAGGATTAGGGTTTGAGAGAGTTCTAGAATATATATACTCATATGCTTATATGGGCCAAACATGGGCTATATGCTTATATGGGCTAAAATTGCAGAGGTTGGATATTATTTATGCGGGTTTTTTTTACCCGCGGGTATGCGGGTATGGGTAGTATACACCCACACCCGTACCCGCATACCCGATGGGTACAAGAATTCGTCCAATAACATACCCGTGGGTGCAAAACGTGTTCCATACCCACCTCCTTATCGGGTAAACCCATCGGGTACTCGGGTTTCGGATACCCGTTGCCATCTTGACACAGGACATAGGACAGGACGCCACAATTGTGCCCCCAGCCTGCGCCCTGCAGTGACCCGATACGTAAGCCACTGAAAGCTGGGGCCCGTTTAGTTCGCCCGAATTCGGGCGAGGAGTCCAGAATTGCACAGTGTTTCGGCCCTTCTTAACTAAACAGGCCTACCAACTTTGGAGCGCCCAAATTCGGCCATGGACGTAATACCCCCGCCGACGACCGCCCCCATCCTCTCTCGCTCATTCGCACTCCTCAGCCACACTCCCAAACCCTAGCGCCGGCTCCCTCTACCGCAGCGCCGCTCTCCCTCTCCCCCGCCGCTCCTCTCGCCGCTTGCGCTCCAATCCACCATTCCACCGCCAGATCCACCCCATTGTCGGTCGGATCCATCGCGTCCGCTACCGATTCGACCGTGGTTGACCCCGTCGTCGGCGATGGACGGCTTCAATGGTGAAGGGAACGGCTCGGAGTTCAATGTCGGCGCATCCGGCAACGGCTCCGAGTTCGACCTCGCCGGATACGACAACGTCTCCGACTACTACGACGGCCGCCGCATAAGGAACCTCTTCTCCCTGGCGCCGTCGGGCTCCGGATCCGGTGACTACAACTCGTACACCTTCGTGCCGCCTCCGCTCTCGTCGTCGACCATCCCGTCCCCAGGTGACCTACGTATGTCTGGGCTCAACGTCAACGCAAGCGAAGGTTGGCCAAACATCGACGCCTACGAAGGCATCCTTCGCTCCGGCGACCAAGCGGGCGGAATCGGCAGCAGCCGGGGCCCCCCTCCCGTCCGCGTGCCTCCCTGCAGCGGTGGGGTGAACACGGCTCCCGTGCATCGTCAGCGCCGAGCTGCATCCAGGTCGCGCGGTGCCCGTCGTCGTGGCGTGGGTCAAGCAGTGGCCGCGCGACAACAACCCTCCCGTCTCAGTACATCTCGCTTCCCATTTCCGCATTTCGAATCGATGTTCTACCTTTGTGTTTACATTTTCCCTGTCATGTTCCATGCCTCCATTTGTAATGCTTACTTTCATACGAGGTATTGTTCATGCATTGCTTGTCCATTACAATGTCCACAGAATGAGATAACCAGAGCAAAGTGGAACAAAGATGATACTAAGAAGTTTTGTGAGATTTACTGCACCCAAATTGATTTGGGTAACTGCAAGAATGGCAACATGACCAAATGGGGGTGGAAAGATGTCCGGATGTGTTTGAGAAATGTGGATCGTAAGCTTCATGACAGTGAGCAGTTCGGGCATAAGTACAGACAGCTGAAACAGCTTTGGCTTTTCATCGAGGACCTTCGGCACAAGGCCACAGGCTTGGGAAGAAGAGAAGATGGCTCTGTGGTTGCTTCTGACAAGTGGTGGGAAGACCATTGCAAGGTTCATGAGCTCTGTACTCATCTATTGTTCCTCTGTGCTTCGCATCTATTGTTGATTCTGACAGTATGTGGTTTGTTGTTTGCAATGCAGGGGAAGCAAGACTGGATGGAACTCAAAGATGGATGGCCAGAATACATTGATGAACTAGACCGCATGTTCGCTGGAGTTGCCATGAACGGAGAGACCTCATTTGTTCCTGGGGTGAGCCGCCGCCTTCACTACGTTAGCAGCGGCGAAGAAGAAGCAGATCATGACCAGGTCACCCCTCGAAATGTGACCCCGGTCACTCTAGAAGCAAGAGGAGCAAGAAGACTTTCATGCAGATGCATCATCTCCCGAAGAAGAAGTCCAAGAGTGCAACTGCTCGGTCCATGGATGCCAACATGAGCGTGTTCAACTTCGATTATGAGAACAGACCGCAATGATGCAAAACTAACTTTGGAAGGAGAGGCAAAGAATAGTTGCGGCTCTTGATGAGGAGAAGAACATCAAGAAAGAAGAACAAAAATTGGTTGCGGCTGCAGCAAGAGAGGTTGGGGCGCACAAGATTCAAGGGCTGTGGGTTGGTGTCATCAATATCTGCAAAGATAACGATGCCAGGACTGTCTTCCTCGAGACACCTGTGGAAGCAAGGCTTGAAGTCATTAAGCACTATGCTGGGGTCGGAAACTAGAACCATCTATCCATGCATTTCACCTAAAAGTGACTGTAGTTGGCATGATGAACTATGTCTTTTGTGTGTGCAGATCATTAGTCCTATATGAACTATGTCTTTTATGTGTGAGGTTGTGATGAGGAACAATGTCATTAAGCCCTTAATTTGTAGCATGGTTGTTAAACTAAGTTCTAAAGCTAATTTTTTTATATTGATTGCCTATGTGAGGTCATGGTATGTTTGAATTCAGGTAGCCTTGCATGAGTATAGTGGGTACCAACAGTTTTTGTACTGACTGTCTGTGTGTTCTATTGCAATTGCCAGGAAGTTGTTCATCAAGTTAATGCTCAAGTGGATGATGACGACGACTGGTGGGAGGAGTTTTGGAATATGCTGCTAGAAGATGATGATGAAGCAGCATTTATCTATGGTACGTATGACTACGCTATACATTTGGACAAGTATTGCAATAGAGCTGAGTATAAGCAGCCACAATATACATGTGAGAAATGGGTACAAAACAAGCTTGCTAATCAAACTGCCTGCTATAACATGTTTATAATGACTCCCCAAATGTTTTATAGTCTTCATAGTTTGTTGAGTACAAACTATGGCCTCACATCCTCAACCAAGTCTACCTCTATTGAGGCTCTAGCAATGTTCCTTTGGATACTTGGGGCTCCACAATCAGTTAGACAAGCAGAGGACATATTTGAGAGATCACTGGGCACCTTTGTGCACAACCTTTTTATAAAGTCCCGAAAGCGGTGTGTTAGACCTATCTGCCGACATCATTAAACCTAGGGACCCAGATTTTACAACAATGCATCTTATGGTCCGAATGCTAGGTTCTATCCTCAATTCAAGGGTTGCATAGGGGCAATAGATGGCACTCACATTCCCGTGGTCGTGCCAAGTGATAAATTTATGCAAACACATGTGTCGGAAGGGCAAGACAACCCGAGAATGTCATGGCCGTTTGTGACTTCGACATGGTCTTTACTTTTGTCCTTCTTTGGTGGCTGGATCGGTGCATGACATGAGAGTGTTAGATGATGCACTCACAAAGTACGTAGATTTCTTCCTAAGGCGCCTAGAGGTACACACGTTCTTTGCTAGTTCAATCTTCATTGTCTTAATTGAAGCTTGTTAAACTTACGGTACTTACTCGCTGCGAGAAGTACTACACGGTGGACTCGGGGTATGCAAACCGCCTGTTTTACATCTCCTTACCGGCAGACCAAGTATCACATCCAAGACTTTCAAAACGCCCCCGAACCACAAGGTATTAAAGAGACATTCAATTATGCGCATTCATCTCTTAGAAATGTCATCGAAAGGGCGTTTGAAGTGTTAAAGATGAGGTGGCGCATATTGTTTAACATTCCGTCGTATCCATCTGAGACACAGACACATATAATAGTTGCATGCATGGCGTTGCACAACTTCATCAGGATGAATGGTGACTTTGACGGTCACTTTACTATGGTAGACAGCAATGTCAACTATGCGCCTGTTGAAGCATCTGTGGATCAGCCTGAGACAGAGCCTGCTCCAGACAGTGCGGACATGGAAAGCATGAATGCATTCCGAGACAAGCTGGCTCATCATTTGTTTAATAGGTCGTGAATAATCTGAGATTGAGATGTAATTTCTTATGTACAATCGGAATGTCTATAACAATTTTCGGCGGATTTGACTACATTTTACTTGAGTTTTTGAATATGCAATAAAGTGTGTAGAGTTACAGTTCATGCGATTGTGCATGCAAAATCTGGGTATGCAGATGTACCCAGATTTGGGTATAGTAACTGCAAATCTGGGTACAGGCTGTTTGGGGGTGTAAAATCTGCACATCAGGATATGCAGAATCTAGGTAAACAGTAACTGTAAACTTTGGGGGTGCAGAATTTGAAAACTAAACAAGCGCCTGTGTAGAGCATCTTGGCAAGCAGGATTAGCTGAGCTCAGCTCAGCTGGGGCGTGCTGGTGATTTGTGAATGATTGCTTGCCATGTGTGGGACAACCAGATCCTGCGCTGCCCAGCCCAACAATGCCCAATTCCATTACTGCCCACCTGCCTGCATCGTCCTCTCACCTCCCTCTCTGTAGGCTGCAGCGTACATACATACAACAATGCTTGGTTAGACTAGTCCCCTTCTAGTCGCCTCTACCCCGTTGCTTGCATCTCCCCGTCAAGCACGCCGCCGCCCCGTCGCGCCCTCCGCCTCCTCCCGAACAAAGCCGTCGCGCAGCCTTCCTTGCCGTCCACCGCAGGCAGCCGTCCTAGGACTCGTGGGTCCTCCCCTGCTGCTCTTCTACGGTGGAGGAGAGGAGCGGAGCGGAGCGGAGATCCAGCCGTTTTCCGGCGGATTTCTTCTTCTTCTGATTGGTAAGCCTGGGTTGATTCTGCCGTGTCGTCATTTGTCCGGACGGTGCAAATCCAAATCTTTCGTCGCCACCGAATTCGAATTCGAATTCAAATTCAAATCTTTGCTGCGAGATTCCGTCCCGGTCGTCAAGTCTATACGCGTCTCTTGTTGGACTAAGTCGCTTAGTTAGTCATGGTTTCGAGATCGGCTTCTTAATCTTTCTTTGACAGAAACAACAAAACAACAACAACAAAATCCCTTTTGAGCATCGCACCCTGCTTAATAATTGTTCTGTTCGGCAAAATAACCTGCTTGGTAAGAAGACCTGATTTGTTCTTTTTCTCTCTTTTGCTCAATAACTGCAGCGGGGCAAGTTCCGTCGATAGTCGATACTACTTGTGCTGTTTTTGAGATAATATTAAGTTCCTGCTGCCAGCAAAAGGAGAGCTTCCGCAGCTCCTATGGCAAAGCCTCTCAATGGCATTGGCCGTAGGTATGTTCACTACCACATCCACAAACTTCATTTTAATATAAGTAGTTCTTGTTTAGCCTGTAGATTTAACTGCTAGTGTACCTAATGTCGGACAATTTTCTGTCCTCGTTGCCGCTCATCGTAATTTTACTGCCAATGTTTGTCAGCAGCAGCATGGCAAGGTCAAATGAGGGTATGCGGCTCATATTTTCGGCAGTTGTAGGTGTCATGCTGGGTTACCTGTTTGGGATCTCCTTCCCTACAGTCAACATAACCAGGGTAGATTGTCACACTTGCCTCTCTTGTTTTTCTCTCTCATATACTTGTTTAGAGAAGGGGGGGAAACACTAATCAAATGTGTCTCGCAGCTTCACTTCCCTTCGAGTATCATCTCGTATATTGAAGACAGGAACTCTGGCATTACAACGCAGACATTGTTGAACCATGCTTGGGCATCTGCAAACAATCCTAAAAAGAATAGTTCTGAATCTAACACTGATGAAATTCCCAAGGTACTTCCAACACGCTACTACCTTCTTGTGTTGCTATATTAGCTGTATATGTCTGTATTGGCCTAAATTAGGTCTCGTATTTTATTATTTTTTCTGGTCCATTGCTGATTGTTCTTTTGTATACATATGTTACTGCTGTGTGTCTCATCACAATGTACTCCCTCTGTCCCTTTATATTTGTCGCTATGGGAAACGTGTAGGTCAAACTTTCTCAACTTGTACTAGATTTTAACAAAATATTAGCAACATTTATATCCCCAAATAAATTTATTATGAAAATAGATTCAACTATCTATCTAATGATACTAATTATGTACCGTAAATATTAATATTTTCTTGTATATTTTTTGTCAAAGCTAAGTACGCTTGACTTCTCGGGAAGTGAGAACGACAGATAATAAGGGACGGAGGGAGTAAGTGTTAAGCTTAACAAGTATTTTCAGGCTGTAAATCTAGGGTCTTTTTTTTATGCTGGAAGGTAGATCAACTATTACCTAATTACCTTCAAGGGAACTGTGGTAGTTGGTGGCTCAATTTTGGATTGTAAACAATACTAACCATCGATATTTGACCTTCATCCCTGCATAAAAGTTATTTATCTTAACAATAGATAGTTTATGCTCTTACTTTCCGTTTTTCTCAAAATGATCACACAATTATGTGTGCAGATTTATGTTCCTACAAACCCAAAAGGTGCTGAGAGACTTCCACCAGGCATTGTAGTGTCTGAAACAGATCTTTATCCCCGAAGACTATGGGGTGATCCTAGTGAGGTTTGTGGTTGTTAGCCATTTTTTCAAAACTGCGTTGAATTGCTTTTTTTTAACCTCTTTCATATACAATCTATGTTCTTAAACATATGCCATTCATCAGGACCTTACTAGCGAGCCGAGGTATCTTGTTACTTTTACTGTTGGTATTGGGCAAAAGGCAAATATTGATGCAGCAGTCAAAAAGGTAACTGACAGACTGGCACCTTACCTGCTTAACCTCGGTGCACCAAACTTCTGAACTCTGGGACTTATGTACACTAGATCCGCATCGTGATTAAACTTGTAGTTATTTTATTTGAAATGAGCATGTGGTCCTTTCTTCCAATTTCATGTAAGTTTCTTTTATAGTTTTCAGACAAATTCACCATTATGTTGTTCCATTATGATGGTCGGACTACTGAGTGGGATGAATTTGAGTGGTCTAAAAGAGCAATCCATGTGAGTGTCAGGAAGCAGACAAAATGGTATGTTATTGCTATAATTCTACAGTGTCTTTTCATTGCCCCTGTCAATAGAATGTTTTGACTTCAATTTTAATGATGCACTTCTTGTGTTTTTATATAAGGTGGTATGCAAAACGATTTTTGCATCCCGACGTTGTTGCCAGATATGATTACATTTTCATCTGGGACGAGGATCTAGGTGTAGAGCATTTCAATGCAGAGAAGTAAGCACTACATATTTGCATTCTTGTTTTCTTTCTGTTCAGCTTGTGTTCATTTTGATTAAGACGTTCTTGGTATTTTTACAGGTACATTGAGCTTGTTAGAAAGCATGGGTTGGAAATCTCTCAGCCTGGTTTGCAGCCTGATAAAGGACTAACATGGCAAATGACTAAACGACGTGGTGACCAGGAAGTTCACAAGTGAGATGGGAATCTATATATATATTTTTTTCAATACTTAATGATGTAATTTCTTAGTAATATGTTTCCTTATTACACAGAGTAACTGAGGAGAGACCAGGCTGGTGCACTGATCCACATCTACCACCATGTGCAGCGTAGGGCCAAATTTTTGTTGTGTATTTAATTTTCATTGTCTAATTATCATTCTAAAAGTTCAATTTTGATGTGCAGATTTGTTGAAATTATGGCAACAGTGTTCTCCAGAAATGCATGGCGCTGTGTATGGCATATGATTCAGGTGAGGTAACATTGCATGCTAAGTCATTAGTTTGTCTAAAGTGGAGTATGCTTACGCATTGTTTTATGCAGAATGACTTGGTCCATGGATGGGGTCTTGACTTTGCTCTGAGGAAATGTGTGGAGGTATTCCATGCCATTATCATGCATAATACTTCACCTCCCCATTTCTTTGCTAATCCAAGGATTAGCCACACAGTTCATGCCTTTCCTCTCACAGGATAGCACATAGCAGCATCAACAGTTATATGATTACCAACGTAATTAATGCTTTTTAGAGTTTTAGGGCATAGCCCCAGTCTTTCAACTAATCACCAAAAGACAGTTCAAGCCGTTACAGCATAGAAGATGGCTTACCATCTGAAAAAAAAACACTGTAATTAATGTGTTGTCAACTTTAGATGTTATATGCACGTTATACTGAGCTGGGACTCTTTTACTTTATCTTTAATTTATAGCCGGCTCATGAGAAGATTGGAGTTGTTGATGCTCAATGGATTGTTCATCAAGCAGTTCCTTCACTTGGGAACCAGGGCAAGTCAGATAATGGAAGAGCACCATGGGAAGGGGTAAGGCAGTACTTACTCGTATTATGTTATTTGGTTTTTTTTCACAGTATATTATATTTCAAATGCATGAATTTTGACTGTTACGGCATCCACTATGTGTCCATATGGATTTTCTTTAACTGTTTAAACTTGGATGTCCACTACAGGTAAGAGCACGCTGCAGAAAAGAATGGGGGATATTTCAGACAAGGCTGGCTGATGCGGAGAAGGCTTATTACTTGGAGCGAGGCATCACACCCCCGAATTCAACAGTAGTTTAGATGAATACATGCTCCTCACATGCCACGGCAAGGTTTCTGTTGCGGGAACCTGCTGCAAACTGGCATGTTCATCGAAGCTGCTGCAGCCCACAGGGTAAATCCATATTTGTACATTAGAGGCCCCACGAATCGCTATGATTAATCTTAGTGCCGTTCACTTGGTTTTAATGTCATTTTTTGGTTAGTGAGACTAGCTGCGATGTAAGTAGGAGATATAGCAGGGACCGTGATGATACCCATTTGTGTATTAATGACCTAATGCAATATGGATGTTGATAATCCTTTTCTCAGTTTCAGTATGTAAATTGTTTGTTCTAGGCCAGCTGTGTGCAACTGGGTCAAATACTGCGTTGAGCTAGTCCATTTGAAGAACTGTCAAGGTTTCGTTCAACTAGAACTGAAAGCAAAATTTTCTGCAAGTCAGAGTAATCCCTGCATGACATCTGGCTAAACTATCCCTGACTAATCTGATTCAGAGTCAACATAAAAGCAGGTTCATGAAAGGTTCTGGAGACTGGAGCTCAACAAGGATGAGGATCTAACTGGTGACTGCAAGGTTGTAGGAAGATATCTTGTGTGAAACTGTTGAAAGGTAGCTTCCCAAAGGTGAGTCATCAAGCCTTAAATATCCGTGACCAGGGGTGTCGTGACACCTTCCAAGGAAGGATCTTTGGTGTACCAGCTGGAGACTTAGCCAATTAGCATCGACAATATGATCTGCTTTAAGGCCCTGTTTGGAAATGATTTTTTTTTCTTACGGTTTTTCTGCAAAAATAAATTTCTACGAAATTTCTATAGGATTCATGTGAAATTCCTGGGTTTCACATGTACATGCCCTAAAGATTTAAGGGCTGTTTGGTCGCCGGCCTTCATTTGCCACAACGCAGGTGCGGTGGCCGGCGTCGAAATTCGGGCATTCGGCGCGTTGCGTGCCTGTACCTACGTAATCTTTCTCACCAACCAAATAGGGCCGCGTTTAGTTCGGCCCCGGATTCGGCGCCGCCGGAATCTCAGTACTGTAGCGAAACTGTTGTGCACTGTATTATTTTGTTTTTATTTGGTAATAATTATCCCATCGTTGACTAATTAGACTCAAAACGTTCGTCTTGCAAAGTACAACCAAACTGTGCAATTAGTTTTTGATTTCGTCAACATTTAGTACTTCATGCATGTACCGTAAATTTGATGTGACGAGAAATCTTCTTTTTGTATAGTGATAAATTCTGGAATTTGGGGCAACTAAACATGGCCTAGGAGAGACAAATTTGTTGTGGCTGTCATATGTGGCGGCGTGCCATGTGGAATTAACCCTTTCCTTAAATAGGTTTGTTTATAGGGTAATCTCAAAAAAGAAAAAAAATAAATAGGTTTGTTTATTGGGGCTTGAGTTGTTGCCTTATCGATGACATTTTGACAACTAATTTCTGTCTAGTATAGGAGTACATCGGTAAAAAAATAAATATAGTACATAAATCAACTTATATATTCAGAAGTCCTTATCGACTAACACTTAGGATAATCCGATCTTCCCATCCTTGTTCATGATCTTGACCTCTTTTTTTTCGAGTAAAATTCAGCGGCCCTCAAAGTTATCTAGAGCTGTCATTTACTCCTTCTGTCCACAAAAGAATGCAATTCTTATTTTCAAGAAGTCAAATAATTTAAACTTTGACTAAATAAAATTATATAAAAAGTACTAACATTTATAATACAAAATAAATATCATTAGACTAGTTATAGAATATATTTTTATAATAAATTAATTTAGAGACATAAATATTAATATTATTTATATAAACTTAGTTTAAGTTGAGCTAGTTTGACTGGCATGAACCCTATATTTGCATTTTTTTGTGAACGGAGAGAGTAGGTCCTAAAAGTCCCAAAATACATTTTTAGTTTTCTGAAATTGTAAAGGGTCTCATCCGGTCCCAAACAAGCGTTTATAGGACCCGCTAATCCTACATGGCATGTCCATTCAAGGCTGACCCACGTGTCAGCGGTAAAGTTCCACCTTAAAAAAATAATATCTTTTTCATACAACCTCGGATGAAAATAATTTTTATATAAAAATTGTAATCCTCGATGAGATCTATAATTTTATAGTTTTGAGTTTTATCATTTAATATTGTTAAGATGCTAAAGCAATAATATAAAGTTTTAGCAATATATTAATCGCGTACTAAGGCTTAATGCCTTAGAAAAATATATTTTTCTTGGACTGCCAGATGGACAAAGGAGGGAGAGGGCTCCCATGCGTCAGCAAATGGAATGAGAGAAAAGTAGCAGGGGAATTCTCATCTATACGAAAATATAATGCATTGCAACTGGTCCCAAAGTCTCCGCTAGCGTAGAAAATGGCATGGCTCAGGTTTACTCCGAGTTGTAATAGCATGATTCCAAATAGGTTAATAGTAATGGTATATCTCCGAAGTAAAACATTTATCACAACACCAATCCAATTAACCCTAGAGTATCTGGCATGGATTCAATTATTATGTTTATTATAGTAGCATAGGATTACTTTACATCTCTCTATCAATAAAACTGTTTGAGATCCAAACCATCGTGCACTCTTTAGAGGAATGGACACCCAAAGCCTCCCTCTGGCCCTCATTCCTAGGGGCTTAGCTTCGTGCCCCCATCCTATAGGTACAACAGTTTTAGTTGCGCGCGGGTCTTCAGTGTCGCCGCTCCCTCCAAGAACCCTGGTGGCTTCCCCTCCCTCCCATGGGGATCCTCTATGGCAGCAACGCCCTCGGGCGACGTCTCTTCCCTCCACGGTGTGGATCTCCCCCGCGGCGGGATCTGTTTGCACCTTCCCCAACGGCATCCCCTCGCTCCTCGGTACGATCCTGCCTAGTAGCACTCGGTGGCTTTCCTTCCCCTCCCTCCCTCTCTATCGGCTTCCCCTCCTTCCCCAGTGAGGATCCTACACAACAGCTGCACCCAGCGGCTTCCCCTCCCTCTCCGACGAGGATCCCGCACTCACGGTCCCCCTCTTTTCTCTAGCTTCTGCAGACATGGCCAAGTTTGTCAATGACAAAAGAGGATGACAAACCGGTCCCGTGTGTCGTTCCCTACTAAAATAAATTTGGGGACCCTGTTTTGAGAGCCACTGCTGACTGGTGGAGTACAATCTAGAAAACAAGGTCCTCAAAAGTAGAGGAGCCCTCAAATCAAAAGTAGTGCCCCCTGATTTGAGAGCTTAGCTGCTCTAAACAACCTAAGAGGTCAATACAAATCATACAATATTCATATTCTTACGAATTTGAAAAAAACATAGGCACTAGTTTGTTGACTTTCTTCCGTAAACCAAGGCTGAAGAGCTACAACTTGCATTTTCCACAATGGGGAGGGCAAGCACCTCTTATCCGACGAGGTGGGAGAACCGGGCCACCACATTGGGGAGTGGAGCACGAATCCAAAAGTGTGTGATGCACTGGGACCACGAATCACAATGCGTTTTGGACGGTGGGAAATAAGGGGTGGGCGCACAACCTAGTATTTTGAACTCTACAATTTACCATTGGTCTTCCACGTGATTTCGTTCTTTGACCTCTGGATTGAGAAAGAATTGAAAATGACAGCTAAAGATGCAGAGTTGCAGATAATACCTTAATAAGTGTCCCGCGCAATAACTTTTGCGTTATGAATATCAAACAGCTAGGAGTTAGGAATAACTAACACGTAGTTATTATTTTTATTGTGGGATACCCAAGTTCCCGTTACTTATTTATTTTCTTGTACACCATTCCATGATCTGCGTGGTGCCTTTTGTAGGCATGGTTTCGGAGCTGTTTTTCCAAAAATACCTAAAAAAGAAGAAAGTATCCCTAATATATCTTTTAATATAATTGCTATGCTTAGAGTGTGACTCGTTAGTGTTTTCTTAGGGTTAAAATTTGAAAAAAAAGTCTGAACCCTACTAAAAATAGAAAAAAGTTAGTAATGATAAAAAAAATTACTAATAACCTGACTAAGAAACCATCAATCACTACGCCATAAAGGCATTGCTGGGGCGGCTCCACGAGACGATTTGTCCAGCCGCACCTACCCAGACACTTCTACAAATTAAGGATTTGTAAGGGTGGTTCCTAAGTCGTACTTACAAATCGATTTGTAGGGACGACTAAGGATTTGTAGGGGACGTTTTCCAGAATTCTCAAATCTAGGCAAAAAAATTGCAATTTTTTAATCTTGGAAGGCTCCACCGGGCAGCCACACGCCCGCGCATCACGCCTTTCTTCACACGAAAATCGCGCGCTACTCCCTCTAACTACTCCGCCCCACACCCAATTGTGTCTATTTGAGATATTCTTTCTCCTCATATTATGCTCAACCGAATATAAAATGAGTGTTTGGGACTCTAAACGAATTCAAATGAAAATATCGTCAACTTCAAAGTTGTATAATTTTTCGGGATCTACAACTTTGGTTTTGGTCGTTTCTCTATTTGAGTTAATTTGAAAATTTTGAATTTTAAATGTAGCAAATTTAGACGTAATTATCCTTAGCTAGATGATTTTAAATAGAAAAGTTGACAACTACTCCCTCTGTCAAAAAAAAATACAATTCTCACATTTCGAGGAGTGAAACAGATTAAAGTTTGACTTTATATGAAAAAGTGTTAACATTCATGAGACAAAATAAGTATCATTATATTAGTTATTACTTGGAGATATAAATGTTAATAATATTTACTATAAATTTGATCAAAGTTGAGCTACTTTGATCGGCACGCTTCTCATAATTGCATTCTTTTATGGACAGAGGTAGTACGAAGTTGTTTAACTTTTTGAGATCTACAACGTTCATTTTTTTTTGTTTCTCCATCCGAGGTTGTTTCAAAAATTCAAATTTCATATTTAAAAAGTCCCAAAGTAGTTATCCTTAACAAAATGATTTGAAATGAAAAAGTTGTCAACTAAAAAGTTATATAACTTTTCGAGATATGTAACTTTTGTTTTGATCGTTTCTTCATCTGAGATCGTTTGAAAAATTCAAATTTAAATATGGCATTTTTACTATTCAATGCCCGCCCCATTTGTAGGGTGCCTCTAGATTCAGCCATCGTAAATCTATTCGTAGGGACGGTTGGATCTAGAGCCACGCCAACAAATAAGGCTATTTTAGAAAGCATTTGTAGGGGCGTTATTACTGATCTTTTCTGTAGCAGTGCATATGCATTTATGTGAAGAACTAGTATTTGAGCATCGCTTCAGATTAATGCGTGGCGGCGTAGCATCAAATTGAATCCAGTGTGACCTGTCTTGATCAATCCGACCCAATTGGCTCCATTTCGAGACAATTGAACCCACTCGATATACCAGCATCTACTTTTCCCTACTCCAAGTCGGCAAGTCTGCTGTGCAATCTGAATCCAGCATCCACGCACGGGCAGGACCAGTTCCGTGTTCCCATCGCACATTAAATAAAAATCACACCAAGAGTCAAGAGATATGTACTACTGCAGTTTCCAGAGACGAGAGAATCAGCTAGCGACTCCTGAGCAAGACTGCAGCTGGTAGCTTGTGGAGTAGTAGCTGTGTACACGCACCAACCGCGCGCTTTGAATTCCAAGTTTTTAGTACAATCTGTACGTGTTCTCATTTCACTCCGTCCGAGTCCGATATGATTGAAGCCAAGCGCGTGCTACCTCTCCTCTTCTTCTATGGCGTCCACCTTGCATCCGCCTTTGCCGCCGGCGACAGCAGCAGCGACGGCGAGAAGTTTGTCTACTCCAGCTTCTCAGGCGCGAGCCTCTCCCTCGACGGCGCGGCCATGGTGACGCCGCGCGGCCTCCTCCAGCTGACCAGCGAGACGGCGTTGAGCAAAGGCCACGCGTTCCACCCGACGCCGCTGCAACTCCGCGCGCCGCTGTGCGGTGGCCAGAAGGCGAAGGCGGCGGCGGCGGTCCGGTCGTTCTCGGCCTCGTTCGTGTTCGGCATCGTGCCGATCACCCCGGGCATGGGCGGCCACGGCCTCGCGCTTGTCGTCGCCCCGTCCAAGGACCTCTCCTCCGGGATGGCCAGCAACTACATCGGCTTCCTCAACAGCTCCAGCAACGGCAGTGTGCACAACCACATCGTCGCCGTGGAGCTCGACACCATCCAGAGCCCCGAGTTCCACGATATCGACGACAACCACGTCGGCGTCGACGTCAACAGCCTCGTCTCCGTCGACGCAGCCAGCGCCGGCTACTACGACGACCGCACCGGCGAGCTGAGGAACCTCACCCTGGTCAGCGGCGAGGTCATGCGGGCGTGGGTGGACTACGACGGCGACGCCACGCGGATCGACGTCACGCTGGCGCCTGTCGGGACAGAGAGGCCCAAGAAGCCGCTGGTCTCGGCCACGGTCGACCTCTCGACGGTGATCGCCGACGACGTGGCTTACGTCGGCTTCTCGTCATCGACGGGGAAGCTAAGCACACTCCACTACGTGCTCGGCTGGAGCTTCGCCGTGTGTGGGCCGGCTCCGGCCATCGACATGGCCAGACTGCCGCCGCTACCTGACAGAAGAAACTCAGGGTCATCTCGCTCGTCCAAGACACTGGCGATAGCTCTTCCGGTAGCCGTCGGCGCGCTCGCCATCGTCATCGCCATGGTTGCCTGCGTTCTCTTCGTCGTGCGGCGCCGGTACAGGTACATCGAG
Source organism: Miscanthus lutarioriparius (assembly GCA_904845875.1). Classification (NCBI taxonomy): domain Eukaryota; kingdom Viridiplantae; phylum Streptophyta; class Magnoliopsida; order Poales; family Poaceae; genus Miscanthus; species Miscanthus lutarioriparius. The sequence continues at coordinate 126,322,838 of CAJGYO010000007.1, read as the reverse complement.
TTGCGCGAAGACTGGGAGATCGAGTTCGGGGCGCACCGGCTCCCGTACAAGGATTTGTTTGACGCCACCGATGGGTTCAAGGACAAGAACTTGCTTGGCGTGGGAGGGTTTGGGAAGGTGTACAAGGGGGTGCTCCCCACCTCCGGCATGGAGGTCGCCGTGAAGAGGGTGTGTCACGAATCGGAGCAGGGGATGAAGGAGTTCGTTGCCGAGGTTGCTACCATCGGCCGCCTCCGGCACCGCAACCTCGTGCAGCTGCTTGGGTATTGCCGGCTCAAGGATCAGCTTCTTCTGGTCTACGATTACATGCCAAATGGTAGCCTTGAGAAGCATCTGTACACCCACGACGAGAACAGTGCTTTACTGAATTGGGCACAGAGGTTTCAGGTCATCAAGGGCGTTGCGTCAGGCTTGCTCTACATTCATGAAGAGTGGGAGCAAGTTGTGATCCACCGAGACGTCAAGGCGAGCAATGTTCTCCTCGACGGCGAGATGAATGCCCGGCTTGGTGACTTCGGCCTCGCAAGGCTGTATAGCCATGATGCTGAGCTGCTGCATACCACCGTTGTGGCCGGCACCTTTGGTTACATTGCTCCGGAGCTGGCGCTGACGGGTAAGGCGTCCCCTCTCACCGATGTCTTCGCCTTCGGCGTCTTCCTTCTCGAGGTCGTGACTGGAAGAAGACCTGTCGAGGAGACCGTAGATGGAGATCGGCACTTGCTTGTTGATTGGGTGTTTGAGCATTGGCGCAAGGAGGATCAGTCACTGATTGATGAGGTAGTGGACCCCAGAATTCAAGGAGGTTATGACGTGAATGAGTTGAGCCTGACATTGAGGGTGGGGTTGCTGTGCTCACATCCATTGGCCAGCGTGAGGCCAAGCATGAGAACAGTGATGCAGTACCTAGCTGGGGACATGCCGCTTCCAGAGCTGACGATGCCGACTCACATGGGCATGAGCATGCTGGCGTTGTTGCAAAGCCAAGGGTTCGACTCATCTGTCATGGCCACTTCATCGTTGTCGTCATCGTCCATGAGGAGCTCAAGTACTCTAACCTCTCAAAAGGGAGACGACAAGAGTAACGTACTCGTTCCATGAAACCAAGATTTTCTTAGGATTTATTATTCAGCAAAGGACATACACGTACAGGAACTATATATACAGATTAGAAGTATAAATTACCTTGCTTCTGTTTTTTTCTCTCCCATCTCTTCGAAAATAAGTTTTGTATTTGCACTGTAGTATTGTACATATATGTGGGACGTTTTGTCCAGAACCGTGCACCGACTCCACTAATTATCAAACGTTTGCTTGATTTATAGTTAGCAAACCATCAGACTAACCTCCGCTACTTTCTTTTTTTTTGAAAAAAAATTGTTTCTGTAACTTTCCATTTTTATAAAGTTGGGTTCCAAAGGTCATGTAGATAAATTGTCAAGATAAGTTGTCTATATAATTTTGTAAAAAAAAATAATGAAAATTATGGTTAGAAGTTATGGTGATAAGTTATATATGTTATGCAAAATATTATGCATAAAAGTTGTGAATATAACTTTCTAAAAATGAAAATTTGAAGAAACATTTTTTTTTCAAAAAAGGAAAGTCATGGGTTGTCTTCGGTCCTCTATCCCAAATTATAAGTCATTCCAAGATTTTTGAAGGGTCAAAGCATCTCAAGTTTAACCAAACTTATATGATAAGATACTAACATTTATGATGTTTTTTTGAAAGTAACTAACATTTATGATGTCAACTAAGTATCACTAGATTTCTCATTAACTATATTTTCATAGTATACCTATTTGATGTCATAAATCTTTATAATTCTCTCTATAATTTTGGTCAAACTTGAGATGGTTTGAACTCTCTAAGATTCTTGAAATGACTTATAATTTGAAATGGAGGGAGTACTTAGTAGAGCTCTACCTCTAAAAAATCCGTGGATTTCCTAGAGTTGGTTATCTATAGCTCTAGGAAATCCTAGATATGGAGCTACAGACATCTCAAGCACATTTACATAATTCATTTCATTTATAATTAACGTTAGATATAAATATATAAACCGCTTTAATTTAGTCTACAAAATACAGATCTAGCATTAGATTTTTTTTTTCTTGAAGCTGGAGCTGTGCCACGCACATAGTCCGCACGTTAAGTCTGGCAAACGTTTGCTAATTTGGATTTGGGCTCACAGTGTATGGAGTTGTCAAGATCCTAGAAGGATTCTCAAGAGTCACAGGAAAACTGATAGAATTTATGTAGTAAAGTGGGACCCTCAGAGAGGAGTGGCATCTCAAGAGATTAGCCAAAATGATTACCCAAATTTAGTGATTTAGTTATTCTCTAAAATGAATCTCACTTAAAAAAAACTAGATTACTCCAACATACTATCTAAATTGAGACGCATGAGGTAGGCTATACAAAAGTAGAGAGCGAATGAGGTGGGATAAAGAGCTAGTAAATTTAGAGAGTCATTTACATAGTCTGTCGAAGACGTTTTTTCTTTAATAATAGCCAAATTTTACCTTTAGAAAATGATTTGGGAAAATATGCCATCGATACTGCATCACTATTACGGCATCAGGTTCTGATCCACGTTTCAGTTACAGCACCGTAAAGTATAAATTTTCTGTTTGAACCGTTCACTAACTGGATGCAAAGATAAATAAATAGTACTCTCTTCAATGCAAAGATAAATAAATAATACTCAATCCGTTTCAAATTTTAAGCCATTCTAGCTTTTCTAGATATATATATTTTGCTCTAGATACATAATAAAATCTATATATCTAGAAAAGACATAATAACTAACGATTTAAAATGGATTACTAAAATATCTGATGACAGTAAAAATACAGCGATACATCACATCCGTTAACTCCCTTAACTTCTTGCTTCTTCAGTTTCGTCAGACAAACGTTGCTTCTTCAGTTTCATTAGACAAACGTTGCTTCTTCACGTCTGACGACAGGAGTCAAAGTTACTTTTTTTTTTTTTGAAACAGAGTCCAAGTTACAACTTACTACACCAACAAAAGGCAAAAAGTGTTGACTGTCTCCTGATGTGGTTTTAAGCAAATCATAACACCCATCTACGTCGCGTGACAATAAATAAAGCAATCGGACTGTGCCCTCTGATTTGGCAATTCAGCAGTTAAGTATGTACAATACAATCTGGAAAATCGAGATCATGCATATTCATATCCAAAAGAATCTGCCATGCATTACTCGACTTGGAACAGATATACTAAACGCTGACAACATGGGTACCGACAATGCAGCTTCAACAGATTCAATTCCTTATAAAAAAATTCAAGCAGGCAAAACGAATTCCTTGTTTTTTTTTTTATCTTTTAGCAGTGATTGTTTTAGAAAAAGTATGTCAACCCAGAGGCCCCAAAAAGAACATAGGGAGGCAGCAAAAACCAAGGACCGGTGAAACGTGGCTGCAAGTTATTTGAACAGGAACTCCATGATCTGCAAATCATGCACGTATACCCCCTCCTTTCTTGTAACACAGGTCGGTCTACTTTGTTTGAAAGCAGAGGAAAAAAAAGATCACTTATGCAGGTAGTTGTAAATATAAACGCACTACTGCTGCTTGCTGCATGAGTAATTATCCCACATATCAACACCATCAGAGAAACACTGTTCAATAACTTGAAATAGTTGAGACAAATTCATCCCTAACAAACCAGTAGAATATATTTTAGTTTGACCCATAACTTCTCATATAGACAAGGTTAAAAGGTTATCTGAATTCTGTATTTCATTTTACAAGAACAGCAAAAAAGAGTGCAGAAAGTTATATATGTATACATTTTGAATGTTTTCTTTGTTCCAACTATATCATACAGCGATACAGCAGTTCAAACGAGATATGAGGAAACTGGCAAAAATGGAGAACTTACTAATTCAACTGCACTAGTGTTCAGACGTAAGGAAGTCTACAGTGGCCTTAAGCCCATGGATGAAGACATCCACCTCATCTTTTGTATTGTAAAAGTGAAGACTTGCACGAGCACTTGCATTGATACCAAGGGTCCTATGCAAAATCTGTGCACAATGATGCCCTGATCGAATTGCTACGCCATGCTGAAACAAAAGGTCACCAAATCAATACTGAACTAACAGTGCTGACAAAGATTAGTTAAGCCAGAAGTAAGAAAAAGCATCATATATAAAAAAAAGTTAACCCAAATATCTGTTACTGGTAGCAGTAATTTCAGTGCAAGTCAACAGATAACACACAATTAGAGACACAAAGAACAGATAGGGAAAAAAAGAGCTACTGCTTATCATAGATTTTAGTGTGTCTAGAATGTTATACATCCTCAAATTGCAGTAAATGATAAGCAGTGCAGCAGAGAAAGAAGAGACTTTACAAAGATCAGCAAGAGGAGTCACTGTGTTTTTTTTTGAAAAAACCATGTTAATGTATAAACCAAGTTGTTGAAACTTCAACATACCTGGAGATCAAGAATTTCTGCAATGTCTGTAGGATGAACATTCTCAATATTGAAAGAGCATAAAGGAGCACGGTGATCAGTTTGGGAAGGTGCCGGACCATATATTCGGACATTTGGAACAGATAGAAGGCTTTCATAGAGATATGTCCCCAACTCTTTCTGGACAGCAAAAAAAGCAGAAGTGAGAGTGCATCACAATAATAGATTCCTTTCGTTTCAAAAAAAAAAAAAGATTCCTTACTCTTTCTTGAGTGGTAGAATAAGCCAAACAAAAATGAAGAAAAACATTGCAAAACAAATGATTCAGAAAAGAACGACACAAAGATACAGAAAAGGACCTCATATTCATGGATCTGCTCCATGCCAATGCATGATAAATAGTCAATTGCTGCTCCCAATCCTATAGTTTCTCCAATTGCAGGAGTTCCAGCCTCAAATCTTTTCAGACCATACAGTAAGCAAGGGAACAACAAACATAAGAAAACAAGGGGAGACATAAAAAAATTACAATAACGATGTGTCGCTTGCTAATAATTCTGGTACATGTTACCATCCAGTAGTTTTCAAGGCGTGTCATATCAAAATTCAATACCTGAAGAACATTAGCTCAGATCAAAGCAAAATCAATCTATCTCCGATTAGAAACTTCTGTGGGATGTGATGTTTAGTATTTGGACTGTGTGTCTCATTGAACACTATCCAAAAAGCTATTAGCCATGGCAATGTTATAATGACTGCATTATTGTGCCCTGTTGTGTAGTGACTTATCATAATAGATACTCTGCCTGTACTTTCTCCAGAAGCTATGATGGCAGCCAGCGGAAGATCTAGAAAGATCAAAGCAAAGAGTTCGTCACCTAGAGGGAGGTTCAGCATATGTGGATTTGTCTTTGAACACGTCTGCAATCATTTCCCCACCACCTGCAGCAAAATCAGCATTATGAAGCTAAGTAAATAGCAAATATATATCTGAGGCTTAGCAAAGCTGTCTTGCAGCAGTAAATGTTGACTACTGAATTTACCCACTAACAGAGACTGAACAAAACTCCTTCCACCTTGCAGTATCTTACCTAAGAAAGGCTCCATAGATGACAACATCTCAAATGTGCTGTGCATAAATCCAACGCCTGTAGGGCCACACATCTGAGAAAATTAGCACATAATTTATGGTCAATTATCGGGCTATACAAACATTACTAAAAGTTTTATTAGTAACAGATGGTTAATAAGGAAAACCTTATGTGACGATGCTACAAGAAAATCTGCACCAAGCTTCTGAACATCAACTGGCATGTGGGGAACACTTTGACAAGCATCTACAAGAACCTTAGCTCCAACTCTTTTTGACCATGTTACAATGTCCTCAATAGGAAGCATTGAACCTGGAAATCATTAAGGAATGTGGTAGAATAAGACTCAGTAATTGTGCCGTCAAGATCAATTGATAGGAATAGCAAGAAACTAAAGTTGGATACAATCACAGAACATTTGTCAGAAACTTGGCTTCTCTACAACTAAAAAAGACCTACTGATATACAACATAAAAATCATCATATCAGGCTTCATTTCAGCTTAATTGCGTATGAAAGAAACTACAAATTGCATCTATCCAAATCATAATTCTGTCATTACTACAATATAATGAAAGCTTTTTTTTGAACCGTAAATACAGCAAGGGAAGCCCCCACTGTAAGCTTTTATTAAGAAAAAGAACCACTAAACATGCAATTGTACAACAAACAGAAGAGGGAGAAGACAACAAAAACAAAACTGTACAACAACCAAGCAAAAGAAAGATCAGGAGCTTAAGCAAAGAGGCTCAGCGGGGAGAGGAAAGCTGGTTTCTTTATGTCACTAAATCTATGTGCCTGAAGCCAAGCTTTCTCGGAGAAGTGCTGTCTCTATGAATCAAAAGAGGGGCGACCACAATCAAAGATAAAGTTGTTTCTTAGTTTCCAGGTTTGCCAGGCGCCAATGATGAAGAATTCCATGAAGAAGGAACTCGAGAAATGTTGCTTGCCTTGAACTATCATTTGGGAGAAACTCGCAGCAAGATTCCCATGGATGCCAATGTGTTGCCAACATGCTTGACTGAAGGGACAACTGAAGAAAAGATGGAAAGCCGTCTCTTCAACATTGCAGTTACAGGGTTACAGAGCACACAATTGTAGTTGTTCCCTTCCATTAGAAGCAACCAACTGAAAACTAAGAGCTTGTTACAACACTTGGAATTCCAAATCCAGGTGAAAGGGGTAGGAGGTTGGACATTCTTGTAGGGAAGATTGTAGAACCTAGAAGATGTATTGGCATTGTTTCCCCAGATGTACTGCCAAGAATCTTTGCAATCCGGATGTACTTGAATTGTTTGAATGTACTCTTGGAGGTTTTGATATTCCTGAAGAGCTTGTACAGAGATAGGCAAATAAAACTGAGCTTTCAAAGTGTTGTTCGTCAAGAATTGAGCAACTGAAGGGTTTTTGTTCTTGGTGAATGAATATAGTCTTGGGTACTTGTGTTGCATCATATTATCATTCCAGAGGTTAGACCAACAAAGTACCGTGGATCCATCTCCAATTTTGCAGGTAGCAATTCCCCTGAAGACATCACAGAGCTTTAGAACATCTCTCCACCAAAAGGAGCCCTTATCAGTTACAGCATGAGGGATTTGTCCATTTGAATAGTGGGCATTCCATGAGTTTGACCCAAGGGATTTCTTTCTTGTTGTAAAACTTGTCCAAGTGTTTGAGAATGTGGGCATTATTTTGACTTCTAAGGTTAATTATTCCAAGGCCTTCTTTCCTTTTGTAAAACTTGGTTTTGAGAACATTTCTTCTAAGGTTAATTATTCCAAGGCCTTCTTTCCTTTTTGGTTTGGAGGCTACTAAAGGCTTCATTTTGGCATCACAGTTTGAGCCTCTCCAGAGACAATGTCTTCTTGCTCTATCAATATAATCTAGTACAGTCACTGGGATTTGGAGCATACACATTGCAGAAGTGGGCAGGGAGGAAAGAACTGAGTTTCCCAGCTGCAATCTTCCAGCATGAGTCAGCAGGTTGGAGGTGGCAGTGAGCTTCCTTCCAGTTTTGTTCATTAAGAAACTAAAGTGCTCGACTCTTGGCTTGGTGGTGCCTAGGGGCAAACCCAGATAAGTGAAAGGCAAGTATTCAAGCTTGCAACCAAAGACACGAGCCCAGGAGCTGGGTCTTATCATCAGAGAGGTTTAAAGGGGCCAAACAAGACTTCTTGTAATTGATCCTCAAACCAGTTGATTGTGCAAAGGATTCAAGTAGGACTTTCAAGGTAAAGAGTTCGCGTTGAGAGGCTTTCATGATCAAGAGTGTGTCATCTGCATACTGGACAATGGGAAATGAGCTAAATCATATGAGGGAATGGGGAGCTCAAAAAGGCCATCTTGGAACCCTTTGTTGATGATGCATTGCAGGAGATCAGCCGCAAGGACAAATAACAGGGGAGACAAAGGGTCACCTTGTTTGACATCGCGCTTGCAGTGAAAGTGACTGCCAGGACGCCATTCAACAGAATAGAAGAGGACCTAGAGGCAAGGACTCTATGGGTCCAATTAATCCATTTGTCAGTGGGATCTAACAGTATAAAAAAAAACAGGGTGCTCAATCCAAAAATTTTCATCTGAAAATTTTGGCTTTAGGAATGGACCAATTTGAATTTTGCAGGGGATGTGTTCTGAGGTTGGTCTGGCCATTGGAAGGAGAAGAGTATTTGGGTAGACACTGATCCAGTTTACTGAAGTGAAAACCCAATGAATTTGCTCTAGGAGTGGTTCACTTTGGTTGTGTTTGGTTTGAGGAATAAGGTGTTCCATCTTCTTCTCACTCACTTTTTTATTTGGTTTGTGGAATGACATGAGTAGATCTATCACCACCTCATTCCCCACAAGCTAATTAGTATATGCATGAGCAATGGGTTGATTCCACTAAAATTCATGAGATGAACTCATGATGCATCACCTCATGAAGCATGGGGTGACTCCACAAACCAAACACACCCTTTGCACGTTACTCCAAGAAAATTTCCTTTCTTTGAGTGGGATCTCTAACAAGCCCAAATTGCTGATTATTTCATTAAAGACCATGATGTCATTCATGTTACCACCACTTTCATTTCTATCAGAGAGTGATCTGTAGAAGTTGAAGTCTCCCACTAACATCCAATTTTCCTTTCAAATAAAAAATGACTTACCAAGTACATTTGAGACATGATGGACAACAACTATCTTTGTCTTGTTTGAAAGAAGAGCTTTTAACTGTTCAATGTCCGGAACCTCTTCTTTAGTCAGCCCAACATACTTTAAAGTGGCACCAGTCTTCTGGGAAACAAATTGCCATGGAACAATGGCACTATGATGCTCCGCAACTGTAAGAACAATCTGGCCAACAAAATAGGAGAGAATGGTTCTTACCAAGTAAAAGAAAGACTGCATGTTCCCCAAGAACATAAACAAGATCATACAGCTTGATACAATTTTTATTCAACAAACTGACATTTATCTCTAGCATTCATTAGATGGACATAATAACAGACTGCAAAGGAATTATAAAAGATTTTATTTTTCATAGATGCCTGTGAAAAGCCAAAACACTGACAAAAGCACTATTTTTCATTTTTCAGTTACATAAATTTTATAGGAAGCTATGAACATAAGCAGTAGGTACAGTGAACTAGTAAAACATAATGTATCGGTGGCAAAAAATACATGAGTCACCTCATCTCCTTGTTTTATATTAGATAGGCCCCATGAATATGCTACCAAATTGATAGCTTCTGTAGCATTACGAGTGAAAACTATCTCTCTGCTATCAGCTGCATTGACGAAACTTGCAACTTTTCTTCTGGCACCTTCATATGCATCGGTAGCCTTTGCGCTGATGCCAAATGAAATAAGCAAGTCAGTTAAGGTACATCTAGTGTACAAATACATTGGTAGATGCACAAACACCAAAAACTCAAACAAAAGATGAATGCAGGCACATTGACCAAATGATAATAATATAATATGGACAGATTATCAACAGAGCATTCGTTGAATTATTTTGCACATATTACTGAAAAAGCTAAGATCATCAAATTTCAGGTTATCACATGATTCTATAGATATATAATCGACAATTGGTATAGGAAGAATGCACATAGGAGAGCTTAACAGAATGAAATAAAAACAACAGAGCAAGTCCTGCAGAGCATATATCCTGGATTTTAACATTAGTGACGCTGGTAACGGTGAATACACATTTCAAGATAGTATTAACATGAATTTTAAAGTTTTGGTTCATGCATCGAGAAATTACATAAATATGTATTTAGTTACCTGAGTGCATGAATACCACGATGCACATTTGAATTGTACGATCGGTAGTACTCATCTAATGTTTTCATTACACTAAAAGGTTTCTGTGATGTTGCACCATTGTCAAACTAATTTGGCACCATCAAATTCCTGCAAGTTTCAATGGTAATAAATGATCACAGTCTACCAAGCTAGTATTAAACAGACTTAAGGCTATTATTTGCAATATAGAATCACAGGTAACAGAAAACAATTGTTGTTGTTCATCAGCTGCATTGACTGAAATAACTGTAAAAAAGAAGCAATTAAAAATGGACCTAACTTGTGATTTATGGAATAAAATGTGATCAAAATAAGAAATACATAACCAGGCTCACAAATGGGGCCAATCTGATGGAAATCCACACGGCAGCATTGATACATGCACCAGACAAACAATGGGCTACAAAAACTCACACCCAGTGTCACAAGGTTCCCCATATGACAGGGTTGAGGAAAAGGTACGAGGGATGTGGATTGACACCTTCTATAAGTTCCTGGTACGAAGGTGGGGAGGTATACCTCTTCGGGATGATGGTTTGAAACTTGGCACATCAACCAACTATTTTCAGGGCGATGGCTTGGGACGATCTGTTCAGTATGAGGTTTGCGATCACACATTATAGGGTTTATTAAAAAGCAGAGATAAGAAAAATAAAAGAAGGAATAAAGAAAGATAAATGCTATTAGGATGTCATGTTCGGGCCCACTCAGCCTAACATGACTTTCCCTAACCCTTCTAAGTCCCCACACAAGCACACCGCACACAGCTAGGAACCACCACTGCCTCTCATTCCTCTCATTATTTTCTCTGTTCTTGCTGTCACGGAGGTGCCGCTGCTGCCTGAAAGTCCTTGCCATAGGTAATCATCTCCCACCTGGGACTAGAGAATCGGTCGCCCTCATCCTCTTCTCTCTGGTGCTCTCAATTTCCTTGGAAATCAGATGCGCTACCCCAGCTGCCTGAGACAAGAAGGCTCCGGTCCTCAACTCCTCATCATCTCCAACGCTTCTCCCCTGTTTCCGTTCGACCCAGCTCTAGCATGTCTGATACCTCTCGATGTCCCAGCGGCTAACAGGACAATGTATCCAACGCTTCTGGATGTCCTACACTTTTTTTTTGCGAGACATTCGATGCAGATCCTGTATGTGGCCTGCTTGGCTTGACCTTGTGGCTGTCTCATTGGGTGCTGGACTCTAGCAGCTGTCATGCCTACCGCCTGGCTAGGTGCAATGGCAGCCCAGCTTTTATCCTGCTTTGTGTCTTACTCTTGCGTGTGCATATGCCCTCTTCTACTGTAGCATTGATTATATGGTGTTGGGAACATCCAAGGAAACATTTTCTATTAATACTACACACCTGTATACATGTGTCTTTTTAAAAAAAAATGTGCGTTTCTGCTTGTATAATTTCTCAGCCTTTATATGTGTGCCTGTGCTTGTATAGTAGCTGATCCCAGGCACACAGTTTGCTCATGTATGTGCTTGTACAACGTGGCTTTATCCACGCTATTCCTACCTTTTGCTGTTTATTCGATCTCATTATTTGTTATATCCTAAATGCCAAATTAAAACACCGTGAACTCCTGCACCCATCTGCGCACAAACATTATTTACCAATGAATATTAAATTGCTTGATATGAATATTGATTTTATATGTGTTTATCGGTAACATTTCATATGCATATGTTACTATTATATATTATAATGTCTATTTTTAAGGGGTCTCACTCTATAGTTTCGCTCTAGCCGCCCAAATCCTCAGGACCGGCCCCGACCAAGACCTATGACAATGATTCAAAAAAGGGAACAAAAACTGCAATACACTGTGGTAACCAGAAATGCAAACTCCTTAATTTATAGCAATAGAATGCAAGTCGTAAGCATGATTGCATTTTCACCCACCAAAAAAAAAACTTACGGCTTGTAAGCAGTTAACTGCTAAGTTTGAGGTTGTTTTAACTGTATCCCAAGAATCAGCCGGATGAAACGGAGATGGAGGGAGGAGTGACCTGGTGGAGGATGGGGAAGTCGACGCGGGTACGGTCCCCTAGCGAAGCGGCCGGCTCTGCCTCCCGCGACGGCGCCGCTACGGCCGCTGCGCTTCGGCCCCGCCTTGAGGAAGAGGACCTGACGAAGCCACTACCGATTGCTGAGCCGGGGAAGCAGCAGCGGAGCGCGGCTGCAGCCGCCATGCGCGCCGTGGCTGGGCTTTGGGAGCGGAGGGGGGAGCCAGTGGCGTCGGCGTGTGGTCGCCTGGATTTGGGGCCGCCGCGCCAGGGCCAGGCTATGGCTTCCGCGGAGGGGTGTGCAACGGATAGATGGGCCTCGTCAAGGTCAAGCGCGTCGAATATTCCAGGCCCAGCTAACGCGCGCCGTGGCTGGGCTTCTGCGGGCTACGGATGTGGTGTGGGTTTCTGTTTTTCAGAAAAGTTTTCCCGTCCCTACCTCCGGGAAATTTTCCACATTGTCAATGCAACTGCTGCTATCTTAATATTAAGACGATATATAACTATTGTTCAAGTGCACGAGTTCATAATCCGAAGTGAGCGTGGTATTAAGGTTGTATATTAGCCCATATATCCAAGCTTGTAAAGCACAAGTTACTAATCCTTTAGATTAGATGTAGTGATCGGTGAGACGTAAAACTCTGTCGTTAAAAATGTTTTCATTTAAGAACATCGAGGCGCCTAAATATATTTTATATAAAAGCTCGTGAACTTAATATAATAAATGACATTTCATACCGTTGTGTATGAGTGGAGCAGGAATTCGGGGGTTTTCTTGATCTGCGTGAGAAGATTTTTTTCTTAAACTGGAATACCCACGGGCTGTCTAGCCACCACAGATCGAGTTTTTTTTACATGTCAAACAGTGAATTTGTGGTTTCGGTGATTGATAAGAATAGGTCTTTTTTTGCGCCAACTGATAAGAATAGGTCACGTGAGGCTTCATGTTGGGAATTTAACTTCGTCACGAAACACAGCCCCGAACTTTGGAGTTAAATCTTTAAGTTTCCATAAAGAAATTTGTCTGCAGGAAAAAGGAGAGCGAAGATGATATTTCAACTTCGTATAAAAAGAATCGACTTCGCCGGAATGGAAGAGAGATCAGGAGTAAAGCGATGACAAAAATTTAACTTCGCTATCAAGGATTTGACTTTGCTGGCTAACGAAGACAAAGAGAAGCAAAGCAAGAATCGACTAAGTCAAAAGTAGAAGATTCCTGGAAGAATGACGACCAAATAGAAGAACGAAGACCGAAGAAGTGTAAAATGACCACATCGCCATTGTAGTTAAAAAGGGTTGTAAAGATTTAAGTTAGAGGTAAAATGGTTATTTTACGTAAAGAACGAAGACTAGGGCCCTATAAATACCTCGTCTGACATATACAGTACAATCATAAAATGAATACAACTTTGACTTGCGTTCAGACTTCGATGTTTGTGTGATTTCTTATCCAACACTTCATTCAGCAACAACGGAGAGAATCAGAGAAGTGGGACATGAGCTTCTGTTCTCAGCCCAATAAGACCAACACAAGATAATGCCAACCGAAAAGGTACTCCCATCATTGCAAATTACCAAATATTTTGATTTTTTTAATATATTGTTTTATCTATGTACATAGCCAATGTTTGTACTAGAAGAGACAAAATAATTCAAAAATAGAGATAGTACTGCTCAAGATAATTGACCGTAGGCTTTTTCTCTCTTTTGGCTCATCTGAGAACATGTGCAACTGTGCCAGCGAGGGCAGGCATGTCTTAGCGGTGGTGGGTTTCATTTCCTAATTTTTAAGACTGCCACGTCAGCTTTGCAGACTTGAATTGAGAAATGAAACTGGCTCTCTCGGTGGAGGGTTTCATTTCACTGTTTTCAAAACAAACTGTGACACTTAATGTATGCATGATGTTGTGATCCTATGTACCCTATAAACTATGTAGCCATTTGAAAATATATTTAAGCTAAATATAGCCACTTTGGTAACTATAATATATTGCATGCCAACAAATAATCATGTAAAATAAAATATATTAAATAATCCAATATTCATGTGGGCATGCGCATATATTAAAATGATTACAAATCCCAATTCACACTACATGTAAGCTAGAAATATTATTGTGTTCATATACATGTATTCACGTACGCGACACAAGGAGAAACTTTACTGCATGCACCGTCCTGTCCCGTCCCGTCAGGTGCTAGCTAGTCCCGTGCCGTGCCTCTTGCAAAATCAGATACGTACGTACACGGCATGTGAACTGCGGGGCCGAAAAGGAGACAACGCGTCGACGCGCGCGACAGAAGATCCGCGCGAGCACCGGAGATTGAAACCCGTCGCCCTCAATGCACGTTTCATCGAGTTTCATTTGCCCAGTTCGTCCCATGACTGAAAGTATTATTGATTGATTTATTGTAAAGAAAAATATTATTTGTTAGCTGAAAAAGTACGGCTTATAAGTCAAGTAAACAGAGCGATTGTCTGGGTAACCGTGAGTACTGAGTTTCATCCAGATAAAACTCACTTCTTTTCTCTCTTCATAAATACCTCGCTACATAAGTAGATTTGCTAATGTGTCATGTCATTTAATGAGAATGAAACTGCTTTAAAACCCTATTGAGACTGGTCTAAGTGTGTCCACAGCGGTGCTATAAAGTTCGACAGTCGGCCCCGTTCGGCTTGCTGAATCTTGGCTGAAACTGGCTGAAAAACACTGTTCTGGCTGAATTATTGTGAAAAAAAAATATTATTCCGGCTAAAAAAACAAACCGAATAAATCGAATATGGGTAAGCCGAACGGGCCAATTGACCTCTCAGACGTGGCAACCCATGTCAGAATTAATTAATGAATTCACATTTTTCTCGTAGACGCTTTCGATTGGTAGGTCGAGTCCAAGCATGGACCCATCACATGTCGCTTTCACCTACTCCGCGCTAGCGCCGAACAAATTGATATCGAATTTCTTTTTTTCGCATTCCCTCCCCTCCACAACAGTCCGAACCTACTACAGCCTACTCAGCCAGCGACTTTGACACCCTTTGAGGATGCCCTAGCTGGGAAGGAGGGGCTCCGATTGGTCTGAAGGGAGAACCACCCACTCTGCGACACGACGTAAGCACTACACGCCCATGCGTAGGCCCACAAGTGATAGGTTTTCTCTTCGAACTCTAAAACTAGACATTTTACACCCTAAACTTTTAAAATTATTGAAATTATCTTTCTTCCATGATTTGAAGTGGTTTTGGAGATGGTTTAATCTTTTTTGAAAAAAAATCAGAAAAGATTTGATAAAGTTTTGAGACCATAGAAAATGTCTAAGCGTCTAAAAGTTCCAATAAAAATTTATAGGTAGACCGGAAAACAAACATTTTACAAATCTTATAAGCTTCCAAAAAGGCAGATTTAGCTCTAGAAAATTGGAAAATATCCAAAAATCTAGAAAATTCCCAAAAATTATAATCAACATCAAACATGTTTTCAAAACTTTTCACAACAAAAACATAAGACTCAACCAGTATGAATGCTTAGAGTTGATACATTTAATATTAATGTATGTTGCATTCATACCAGTTATTTCTCATATTGTGAAGTTTTAAAACTTGTTTAGAAATCTATTATAATGTTTTGGGAGTTTTTCGGATTTTTTGAGATATTTTTCTTGTTTTCTAGAGTTAACTATATTTTAAAGCTTCTAGAGATATTTTTGAATCAATAGCTTCTAGAGATATTTTCACGAGCTCTAAATATTTTATTTTAGATTTTCATGTCCCCATCTATCTTTATAATTTTTCTCTGAATTTTTAGAAACTTGGAGGTATTTTTCATGGTCTAAAAATATCATCAAGTTTTTATCAAACTCCCTATAACTCGGGAGGAGAAAGATATTAGTTTGGAAGGTCAAGTAGTGTCTAGGAAGGATACCTTTTGATATTTAGGATCAATGCTACAGAGAGACGGGGATATTGATGAAGATGTTAGCCATAAAATCAAAGTAGGGTGGATGAAGTGGCGCCAAGCATCTGGTGTCCTATATGACAAAAGGGTACCACAGAAGTTAAAAGGCAAGTTTTATAAGACGGCGATTAGACCTGCTATGTTGTATGGTGCAGAATGTTGGCCTACGAAAAGACGACATGTTCAACAGATAAGTGTGGCGGAAATGCGTATGTTGCGTTGGATTTGCGGTCATACAAGAAGGGATCGAGTTCGGAACGATGATATACGTGATAGATTAGGGGTAGCACCAATTCAAGAAAAGCTTGTCCAATACCGGTTGAGATGGTTTGGACATGTCCAACGGAGACCTCCAGAGGCACCGGTGCGTAGTGGAATCCTAAGCCAGGATAGTAACGTAAAGAGAGGCAGAGGAAGACCGAAGTTGACTTGGGTAGATGCAATAAAAGAAGACTTGAAAGGATGGAATATACCCAAAGACATAGCCTTAGATAGGAGTGCTTGGAAAACAGCTATTCACGTGCCTGAACCTTGATGGCTTCTGCACTCTAGCCTACTCCAACTTGTTTGGGACTTAAAGGCTTTGTTGTTGTTGTTGTTGCCGTTACAGGTACATCGAGTTGCGCGAAGACTGGGAGATCGAGTTCGGGGCGCACCGGCTCCCGTACAAGGATTTGTTTGACGCCACCGATGGGTTCAAGGACAAGAACTTGCTTGGCGTGGGAGGGTTTGGGAAGGTGTACAAGGGGGTGCTCCCCTCCTCCGGCATGGAGGTCGCCGTGAAGAGGGTGTGTCACGAATCGGAGCAGGGGATGAAGGAGTTCGTTGCCGAGGTTGCTACCATCGGCCGCCTCCGGCACCGCAACCTCGTGCAGCTGCTTGGGTATTGCCGGCTCAAGGATCAGCTTCTTCTGGTCTACGATTACATGCCAAATGGTAGCCTTGAGAAGCATCTGTACACCCACGACGAGAACAGTGCTTTACTGAATTGGGCACAGAGGTTTCAGGTCATCAAGGGCGTCGCGTCGGGCTTGCTCTACATTCATGAAGAGTGGGAGCAAGTTGTGATCCACCGAGACGTCAAGGCGAGCAATGTTCTCCTCGACGGCGAGATGAATGCCCGGCTTGGTGACTTCGGCCTCGCAAGGCTGCATAGCCATGATGCTGAGCTGCTGCATACCACCGTTGTGGCCGGCACCTTTGGTTACATTGCTCCGGAGCTGGCGCTGACGGGTAAGGCGTCCCCTCTCACCGATGTCTTCGCCTTCGGCGTCTTCCTTCTCGAGGTCGTGACTGGAAGAAGACCTGTCGAGGAGACCGTAGATGGAGATCGGCTCTTGCTTGTTGATTGGGTGTTTGAGCATTGGCGCAAGGAGGATCAGTCACTGATTGATGAGGTAGTGGACCCCAGAATTCAAGGAGGTTATGACGTGAATGAGTTGAGCCTGACATTGAGGGTGGGGTTGCTGTGCTCACATCCATTGGCCAGCGTGAGGCCAAGCATGAGAACAGTGATGCAGTACCTAGCTGGGGACATGCCGCTTCCAGAGCTGACGATGCCGACTCACATGGGCATGAGCATGCTGGCGTTGTTGCAAAGCCAAGGGTTCGACTCATCTGTCATGGCCACTTCATCGTTGTCGTCATCGTCCATGAGGAGCTCAAGTACTCTAACCTCTCAAAAGGGAGATGACAAGAGTAACGTACTCGTTCCATGAAACCAAGATTTTCTTAGGATTTATTATTCAGCAAAGGACATACACGTACAGGAACTATATATACAGATTAGAAGTATAAATTACCTTGCTTCTGTTTTTTTTCTCTCCCCCATCTCTTCGAAAAAAAAGTTTTGTATTTGCACTGTAGTATTGTACATATATGTGGGACGTTTTGTCCAGAACCGTGCACCGACTCCACTAATTATCAAACGTTTGCTTGATTTATAGTTAGCAAGCCATCAGACTAACCTCCGCTACTTTCATTTTTTTTTGGAAAAAAATGTTTCTGTAACTTTCCATTTTTATAAAGTTGGGTTCCAAAGGTCATGTAGATAAATTGTCAAGATAAGTTGTCTATATAATTTTGTAAAAAATATAATGAAAAATTATGGTTAGAAGTTATGGTGATAAGTTATATATGTTATGCAAATATTATGCATAAAAGTTGTGAATATAACTTTCTAAAAATGAAAATTTGAAGAAACATTTTTTTTTTCAAAAAAGGAAAGTCATGGGTTGTCTTCGGTCCTCTATCCTAAATTATAAGTCATTCCAAGAATTTTGGAGAGTCAAAACATCTCAAGTTTGACCAAACTTATATGATAAGATACTAATATTTATGATGTTTTTTTTTAAAGTAACTAACATTTATGATGTCAACTAAGTATCACTAGATTTCTCATTAACTATATTTGCATAGTATACCTATTTGATGTCATAAATCTTCATAATTCTCTCTATAATTTTGATCAAACTTGAGATGCTTTGACTCTCTAAGATTCTTGGAATGACTTATGATTTGGAATGGAGGGAGTACTTAGTAGAGATCTACCTCTAAAAAATCCGTTGATTTCCTAGAGTTGGTTATCTATAGCTCTAGGAAATCCTAGATATGGAGCTACAGACATCTCAAGTACATTTACATAATTCATTTCATTTATAATTAACGTTAGATATAAATATATAAACCGCTTTAATTTAGTCTACAAAATACAGATCTATTAGATTTTTTTTTTCTTGAAGCTGGAGCTGTGCCACGCACATAGTCCGCACGTTAAGTCTGGCAAACGTTTGCTAATTTGGATTTGGGCTCACAGTGTATGGAGTTGTCAAGATCCTAGAAGGATTCTCAAGAGTCACAGGAAAACTGATAGAATTTATGTAGTAAAGTGGGACCCTCATAGAGGAGTGGCATCACAAGAGATTAGCCAAAATGATTACCCAAATTTAGTGATTTAGCCATTCTCTAAAATAAATCTCACTTAAAAAAACTAGATTACTCCAACATGCTATCTAAATTGAGACGCATGAGATAGGCTATACAAAAATAGAGCGTGAATGAGGTGAGATAAAGAGGTAGTAAATTTAGAGTCATTTACATAGTCTGTTGAAAACGTTTTTCCTTTAATAATAGCCAAATTTTACCTTTAAAAAATGATTTGGGTAACCTCTCGGAGATGCTCCGAGTCTCTAATCTCTAGGGGGAAAGACAAAGAAAGGAAAATATGCCATCGATACTGCATCACTATTACGGCATCAGATTCTGATCCACGTTTCAGTTACAGCACCGTAAAGTTTAAATTTTCTGTTTGAACCGTTCACTAGCTGGATGCAAAGATAAATAAATAGTACTCTCTTCGATGCAAAGATAAATAAATAATACTCCGTTTCAAATTTTAAGCCATTCTAGCTTTTCTAGATATATATCTTTTGCTCTAGATACATAATAAAATCTATGTATCTAGAAAAGCCATAATGACTAACGATTTAGAATGGATTACTAAAATATCTGATGACAGTAAAAATACAGCGATACATCACATCCGTTAACTCCCTTAACTTCTTGCTTCTTCAGTTTCGTCAGACAAACGTTGCTTCTTCAGTTTCATTAGACAAACGTTGCTTCTTCACGTCTGACGGTGAGGTCCGGACAGGAGTCCAAGTTACTTTTTTTTTTTTTTGAAACAGAGTCCAAGTTACAACTTACTACACCAACAAAAGGCAAAAAGTGTTGACTGTCTCCTGATGTGGTTTTAAGCAAATCATAACACCCATCTACGTAGCGTGACAATAAATAAAGCAATCGGACTGTGCCCTCTGATTTGGCAATTCAGCAGTTAAGTATGTACAATACAATCTGGAAAATCGAGATCATGCATATTCATATCCAAAAGAATCTGCCATGCATTACTCGACTTGGAACAGATATACTAAACGCTGACAACATGGGTACCGACAATGCAGCTTCAACAGATTCAATTCCTTATAAAAAAATTCAAGCAGGCAAAACGAATTCCTTGTTTTTTTTTATCTTTTAGCAGTGATTGTTTTAGAAAAAGTATGTCAACCCAGAGGCCCCAAAAAGAACATAGGGAGGCAGCAAAAACCAAGGACCGGTGAAACGTGGCTGCAAGTTATTTGAACAGGAACTCCATGATCTGCAAATCATGCACGTATACCCCCTCCTTTCTTGTAACACAGGTCCGTCTACTTTGTTTGAAAGCAGAGGAAAAAAAAGAATCACTTATGCAGGTAGTTGTAAATATAAACGCACTACTGCTGCTTGCTGCATGAGTAATTATCCCACATATCAACACCATCAGAGAAACACTGTTCAATAACTTGAAATAGTTGAGACAAATTCATCCCTAACAAACCAGTAGAATATATTTTAGTTTGACCCATAACTTCTCATATAGACAAGGTTAAAAGGTTATCTGAATTCTGTATTTCATTTTACAAGAACAGCAAAAAAGAGTGCAGAAAGTTATATATGTATACATTTTGAATGTTTTCTTTGTTCCAACTATATCATACAGCGATACAGCAGCTCAAACGAGATATGAGGAAACTGGCAAAAATGGAGAACTTACTAATTCAACTGCACTAGTGTTCAGACGTAAGGAAGTCTACAGTGGCCTTAAGCCCATGGATGAAAACATCCACCTCATCTTTTGTATTGTAAAAGTGAAGACTTGCACGAGCACTTGCATTGATACCAAGGGTCCTATGCAAAATCTGTGCACAATGATGCCCTGATCGAATTGCTACGCCATGCTGAAACAAAAGGTCACCAAATCAATACTGAACTAACAGTGCTGACAAAGATTCGTTCGCCAGAAGTAAGAAAAAGCATCATATATAAAAAAAAGTTAACCCAAATATCTGTTACTGGTAGCGGTAATTTCAGTGCAAGTCAACAGATAACACACAATCAGAGACACAAAGAACAGATAGGGAAAAAAAGAGCTACTGCTTATCATAGATTTTAGTGTGTCTAGAATGTTATACATCCTCAAATTGCAGTAAATGATAAGCAGTGCAGCAGAGAAAGAAGAGACTTTACAAAGATCAGCAAGAGGAGTCACTGTGATTTTTTTTGAAAAAATCATGTTAATGTATAAACCAAGTTGTTGAAACTTCAACATACCTGGAGATCAAGAATTTCTGCAATGTCTGTAGGATGAACATTCTCAATATTGAAAGAGCATAAAGGAGCACGGTGATCAGTTTGGGAAGGTGCCGGACCATATATTCGGACTTGGAACAGATAGAAGGCTTTCATAGAGATATGTCCCCAACTCTTTCTGGACAGCAAAAAAAGCAGAAGTGAGAGTGCATCACAATAATAGATTCCTTTCGTTTCAAAAAAAAAAAAGATTCCTTACTCTTTCTTGAGTGGTAGAATAAGCCAAACAAAAATGAAGAAAAACACTGCAAAACAAATGATTCAGAAAAGAACAACACAAAGATACAGAAAAGGACCTCATATTCATGGATCTGCTCCATGCCAATGCATGATAAATAGTCAATTGCTGCTCCCAATCCTATAGCTTCTCCAATTGCAGGAGTTCCAGCCTCAAATCTTTTCAGACCATACAGTAAGCAAGGGAACAACAAACATAAGAAAACAAGGGGAGACATAAAAAAATTACAATAACGATGTGTCGCTTGCTAATAATTCTGGTACATGTTACCATCCAGTAGTTTTCAAGGTGTGCCATATCAAAATGAGAACACACAAATTCAATACCTGAAGAACATTAGCTCAGATCAAAGCAAAATCAATCTATCTCTGATTAGAAACTTCTGTGGGATGTGATGTTTAGTATTTGGACTGTGTGTCTGATTGAACACCATCCAAAAAACTATTAGCCATGGCAATGTTATAATGACTGCATTATTGTGCCCTGTTGTGTAGTGACTTATCATAATAGATACTCTGCCTGTACTTTCTCCAGAAGCTATGATAGCAGCCAGCGGAAGATCTAGAAAGATCAAAGCAAACAATTCGTCACCTAGAGGGAGGTTCGGCATATGTGGATTTGTCTTTGAACACGTCTGCAATCATTTCCCCACCACCTGCAGCAAAATCAGCATTATGAAGCTAAGTAAATAGCAAATATATAAATGAGGCTTAACAAAGCTCTCTTGCAGCAGTAAATGTTGACTACTGAATTTACCCACTAACAGAGACTGAACAAAACTCCTTCCATCTTGCAGTATCTTACCTAAGAAAGGCTCCATAGATGACAACATCTCAAATGTGCTGTGCATAAATCCAACGCCTGTAGGGCCACACATCTGAGAAAATTAGCACATAATTTATGATGGTCAATTATCGGGCTATACAAACATTACTAAAAGTTTTATTAGTAACAGATGGTTAATAAGGAAAACCTTATGTGACGATGCTACAAGAAAATCTGCACCAAGCTTCTGAACATCAACTGGCATGTGGGGAACACTTTGACAAGCATCTACAAGAACCTTAGCTCCAACTCTTTTTGACCATGTTACAATGTCCTCAATAGGAAGCATTGAACCTGGAAATCATTAAGGAATGTGGTAGAATAAGACTCAGTAATTGTGCCGTCAAGATCAATCGATAGGAATAGCAAGAAACTAAAGTTGGATACAATCACAGACATTTGTCAGAAACTTGGCTTCTCTACAACTAAAAAAGACCTACTGATATACAACATAAAAATCATCATATCAGGCTTCATTTCAGCTTAATTGCGTATGAAAGAAACTACAAATTGCATCTATCCAAATCATAATTCTGTCATTACTACAATATAATGAAAGCTTTTTTTTTTGAACCGTAAATACAGCAAGGGAAGCCCCCACTGTAAGCTTTTATTAAGAAAAAGAACCACTAAACATGCAATTGTACAACAAACAGAAGAGGGAGAAGACAACAAAAACAAAATTGTACAACAACCAAGCAAAAGAAAGATCAGGAGCTTAAGCAAAGAGGCTCAGCGGGGAGAGGAAAGCTGGTTTCTTTATGTCACTACAGCCTGTTCGCTTGTTGGTTTCAGCCAGCCCAAACCAGCCAGCCAACAGTGTTTTCCTCTCACAAAAAACCAGCACCAGCCAGCCCAAACCAGCACCAGCACCAACCAGCGAACAGGCCTCCCCTGTCTCTATGAATCAAAAGAGGGGCGACCACAATCAAAGATAAAGTTGTTTCTTAGTTTCCAGGTTTGCCAGGCGCCAATGATGAAGAATTCCATGAAGAAGGAACGCGAGAAATGTTGCTTGCCTTGAACTATCATCTGGGAGAAACTCGCAGCAAGATTCCCATGGATGCCAATGTGTTGCCAACATGCTTGACTGAAGGGACAACTGAAGAAAAGATGGAAAGCCGTCTCTTCAACATTGCAGTTACAGAGTTACAGAGCACACAATTGTAGTTGTTCCCTTCCATTAGAAGCAACCAACTGAAAACTATGAGCTTGTTACAACACTTGGAATTCCAAATCCAGGTGAAAGGGTTAGGAGGTTGGACATTCTTGTAGGGAAGATTGTAGAACCTAGAAGATGTATAGGCATTGTTTCCCCAGATGTACTGCCAAGAATCTTTGCAATCCGGATGTACTTGAATTGTTTGAATGTACTCTTGGAGGTTTTGATATTCCTGAAGAGCTTGTACAGAGATAGGCAAATAAAACTGAGCTTTCAAAGTGTTGTTCGTCAAGAATTGAGCAACTGAAGGGTTTTTGTTCTTGGTGAATGAATATAGTCTTGGGTACTTGTGTTGCATCATATTATCATTCCAGAGGTTAGACCAACAAAGTACCGTGGATCCATCTCCAATTTTGCAGGTAGCAATTCCCCTGAAGACACCACAGAGCTTTAGAACATCTCTCCACCAAAAGGAGCCCTTATCAGTTACAGCATGAGGGATTTGTCCATTTGAATAGTGGGCATTCCATGAGTTTGACCCAAGGGATTTCTTTCTTGTTGTAAAACTTGTCCAAGTGTTTGAGAATGTGGGCATTATTTTGACTTCTAAGGTTAATTATTCCAAGGCCTTCTTTCCTTTTTGGTTTGGAACATTTCTTCCAGGCTACTAAAGGCTTCATTTTGGCATCACAGTTTGAGCCTCTCCAGAGACAATGTCTTCTTGCTCTATCAATATAATCTAGTACAGTCACTGGGATTTGGAGCATACACATTGCAGAAGTGGGCAGGGAGGAAAGAACTGAGTTTCCCAGCTGCAATCTTCCAGCATGAGTCAGCAGGTTGGAGGTGGCAGTGAGCTTCCTTCCAGTTTTGTTCATTAAGAAACTAAAGTGCTCGACTCTTGGCTTGGTGGTGCCTAGGGGCAAACCCAGATAAGTGAAAGGCAAGGATTCAAGCTTGCAACCAAAGACACGAGCCCAGGAGCTGGGTCTTATCATCAGAGAGGTTTAAAGGGGCCAAACAAGACTTCTTGTAATTGATCCTCAAACCAGTTGATTGTGCAAAGGATTCAAGTAGGACTTTCAAGGTAAAGAGTTCGCGTTGAGAGGCTTTCATGATCAAGAGTGTGTCATCTGCATACTGGACAATGGGAAATGAGCTAAATCATATGAGGGAATGGGGAGCTCAAAAAGGCCATCTTGGAACCCTTTGTTGATGATGCATTGCAGGAGATCAGCCGCAAGGACAAATAACAGGGGAGACAAAGGGTCACCTTGTTTGACATCGCGCTTGCAGTGAAAGTGACTGCCAGGACGCCATTCAACAAAATAGAAGAGGACCTAGAGGCAAGGACTCTATGGGTCCAATTAATCCATCTGTCAGTGGGATCTAACAGTATAAAAAAAACAGGGTGCTCAATCCAAAAATTTTCATCTGAAAATTTTGGCTTTTGGAATGGACCAATTTGAATTTTGCAGGGGATGTGTTCTGAGGTTGGTCTGGCCATTGGAAGGAGAAGAGTATTTGGGTAGACACTGATCCAGTTTACTGAAGTGAAAACCCAATCAATTTGCTCTAGGAGTGGTTCACTTTGGTTGTGTTTGGTTTGAGGAATAAGGTGTTCCATCTTCTTCTCACTCACTTTTTTATTTGGTTTGTGGAATGGCATGAGTTGATCTATCACCACCTCATTCCCCACAAGCTAATTAGTATATGCATGAGGAATGGGTTGATTCCACTAAAATTCATGAGATGAACTCATGACGCATCACCTCATGAAGCATGGGGTGACTCCACAAACCAAACACACCCTTTGCACGTTACTCCAAGAAAATTTCCTTTCTTTGAGTGGGATCTCTAACAAGCCCAAATTGCTGATTATTTCATTAAAGATCATGATGTCATTAATGTTACCACCACTTTCATTTCTATCAGAGAGTGATCTGTAGAAGTTGAAGTCTCCCACTAACATCCAATTTTCCTTTCAAATAAAAAATGACTTACCAAGTACATTTGAGACATGATGGACAACAACTATCTTTGTCTTGTTTGAAAGAAGAGCTTTTAACTGTTCAATGTCCGGAACCTCTTCTTTAGTCAGCCCAACATACTTTAAAGTGGCACCAGTCTTCTGGGAAACAATTTGCCATGGAACAATGGCACTATGATGCTCCGCAACTGTAAGAACAATCTGGCCAACAAAATAGGAGAGAAAGGTTCTTACCAAGAAGTAAAAGAAAGACTGCATGTTCCCCAAGAACATAAACCAGATCATACAGCTTGATACAATTTTTATTCAACAAACTGACATTTATCTCTAGCATTCATTAGATGGACATAATAACAGACTGCAAAAGAATTATAAAAGATTTTATTTTTCATAGATGCCTGTGAAAAGCCAAAACACTGACAAAAGCACTATTTTCATTTTTCAGTTACATAAATTTTATAGGAAGCTATGAACATAAGCAGTAGGTACAGTGAACTAGTAAAACATAATGTATCGGTGGCAAAAAATACATGAGTCACCTCATCTCCTTGTTTTATATTAGATAGGCCCCATGAATATGCTACCAAATTGATAGCTTCTGTAGCATTACGAGTGAAAACTATCTCTCTGCTATCAGCTGCATTGACGAAACTTGCAACTTTTCTTCTGGCACCTTCATATGCATCGGTAGCCTTTGTGCTGTTGCCAAATGAAATAAGCAAGTCAGTTAAGGTACATCTAGTGTACAAATACATTGGTAGATGCACAAACACCAAAAACTCAAACAAAAGATGAATGCAGGCACATTGACCAAATGATAATAATATAATATGGACATCAACAGAGCATTCGTTGAATTATTTTGCACATATTACTGAAAAAGCTAAGATCATCAAATTTCAGGTTATCACATGATTCTATAGATATATAATCGACAATTGGTATAGGAAGAATGCACATAGGAGAGCTTAACAGAATGAAATAAAAACAACAGAGCAAGTCCTGCAGAGCATATATCCTGGATTTTAACATTAGTGACGCTGGTAACGGTGAATACACATTTCAAGATAGTATTAACATGAATTTTAAAGTTTTGGTTCATGCATCAAGAAATTACATAAATATGTATTTAGTTACCTGAGTGCATGAATACCACGATGCACATTTGAATTGTACGATCGGTAGTACTCATCTAATGTTTTCATTACACTAAAAGGTTTCTGTGATGTTGCACCATTGTCAAAGTAAACTAATTTGGCACCATCAAATTCCTGCAAGTTTCAATGGTAATAAATGATCACAGTCTACCAAGCTAGTATTAAACAGACTTAAGGCTATTATTTGCAATATAGAATCACAGGTAACAGAAAACAATTGTTGTTGTTCATCAGCTGCATTGACTGAAATAACTGTAAAAAAGAAGCAATTAAAAATGGACCTAACTTGTGATTTATGGAATAAAATGTGATCAAAATAAGAAATACATAACCAGGCTCACAAATGGGGCCAATCTGATGGAAATCCACACGGCAGCATTGATACATGCACCAGACAAACAATGGGCTACAAAAACTCACACCCAGTGTCACAAGGTTCCCCATATGACAGGGTCGAGGAAAAGGTACGAGGGATGTGGATTGACACCTTCTATAAGTTCCTGGTACGAAGGTGGGGAGGTATACCTCTTTGGGATGATGGTTTGAAACTTGGCACATGAACCAACTATTTTCAGGGCGATGGCTTGGGACGATCTGTTCAGTATGAGGTTTGCAATCACACATTATAGGGTTTATTAAAAAGCAGAGATAAGAAAAATAAAAGAAGGAATAAAGAAAGATAAATGCTATTAGGATGTCATGTTCGGGCCCACTCAGCCTAACATGACTTTCCCTAACCCTTCTAAGTCCCCACACAAGCACACCGCACACAGCTAGGAACCACCACTGCCTCTCATTCCTCTCATTATTTTCTCTGTTCTTGCTGTCACGGAGGTGCCGCTGCTGCCTGAAAGTCCTTGCCATAGGTAATCATCTCCCACCTGGGACTAGAGAATCGGTCGCCCTCATCCTCTTCTCTCTGGTGCTCTCAATTTCCTTGGAAATCAGATGCGCTACCCCAGCTGCCTGAGACAAGAAGGCTCTGGTCCTCAACTCCTCATCGTCTCCAACGCTTCTCCCCTGTTTCCGTTAGACCCAGCTCTAGCATGTCTGATACCTCTCGATGTCCCAGCGGCTAACAGGATAATGTATCCAACGCTTCTGGATGTCTCTAACACTTTTTTTTTGCAGACATTCGATGCAGATCCTGTATGTGGCCTGCTTGGCTTGACCTTGTGGCTGTCTCATTGGGTGCTGGACTCTAGCAGCTGTCATGCCTACCGCCTGGCTAGGTGCAATGGCAGCCCAGCTTTTATCCTGCTTTGTGTCTTACTCTTGCGCGTGCATATGCCCTCTTCTACTGTAGCATTGATTATATGGTGTTGAGAGGGGAACATCCAAGGAAACATTTTCTATTAATACTACACACCTGTATACATGTGTCTTTTTTAAAAAAATGTGCGTTTCTGCTTGTATAATTTCTCAGCCTTTATATATGTGCCTGTGCTTGTATAGTAGCTGATCCCAGGCACACAGTTTGCTCATGTATGTGCTTGTACAACGTGGCTTTATCCACGCTATTCCTACTTTTTGCTGTTTATTCGATCTCATTATTTGTTATATCCTAAATGCCAAATTAAAACACCGTGAACCCCTGCACCCATCTGCGCACAAACATTATTTACCAATGAATATTAAATTGCTTGATATGAATATTGATTTTATATGTGTTTATCGGTAACATTTCATATGCATATGTTACTATTATATATTATAATGTCTATTTTTAAGGGGTCTCACTCTATAGTTTCGCTCTAGGCGCCCAAATCCTCAGGACCGGCCCCGACCAAGACCTATGACGATGATTCAAAAAAGGGAACAAAAACTGCAATACACTGTGGTAACCAGAAATGCAAACTCCTTAATTTATAGCAATAGAATGCAAGTCGTAAGCATGATTGCATTTTCACCCACCAAAAAAAAAAAAAACTTACGGCTTGTAAGCAGTTAGAAGTTCGGAAATGATATGCAACTGCTAAGTTTGAGGTTGTTTTAACTGTATCCCAAGAATCAGCCGGATGAAACGGAGATGGAGGGAGGAGTGACCTGGTGGAGGATGGGGAAGTCGACGCGGGTACGGTCCCCTAGCGAAGCGGCCGGATCTGCCTCCCGCGACGGCGCCGCTACGGCCGCTGCGCTTCGGCCCCGCCTTGAGGAAGAGGACCTGACGAAGCCACTACCGATTGCTGAGCCGGGGAAGCAGCAGCGGAGCGCGGCTGCAGCCGCCATGCGCGCCGTGGCTGGGCTTTGGGAGCGGAGGGGGGAGCCAGTGGCGTCGGCGTGTGGTCGCCTGGATTTGGGGCCGCCGCGCCAGGGCCAGGCTATGGCTTCCGCGGAGGGGTGTGCAACGGATAGATGGGCCTCGTCAAGGTCAAGCGCGTCGAATATTCCAGGCCCAGCTAACGCGCGCCGTGGCTGGGCTTCTGCGGGCTACGGATGTGGTGTGGGTTTCTGTTTTTCAGAAAAGTTTCTCCGGGAAATTTTCCACATTGTCAATGCAACTGCTGCTATCTTAGTATTAAGACGATATATAACTATTGTTCAAGTGCACGAGTTCATAATCCGAAGTGAGCGTGGTATTAAGGTTGTATATTAGCCCATATATCCAAGCTTGTAAAGCACAAGTTACTAATCCTTTAGATTAGATGTAGTGATCGGTGAGACGTAAAACTCTGTCGTTAAAAATGTTTTCATTTAAGAACATCGAGGCGCCTAAATATATTTTGTATAAAAGTTCATGAACTTAATATAATAAATGACATTTCATACCATTGTGTATGGGTGGAGCAGGAATTCGGGGGTTTTCTTGATCTGCGTGAGAAGATTTTTTTCTTAAACCGGAATACCCAGGGGCTGTCTAGCCACCACAGATCGAGTTTTTTTTACATGTCAAACAGTGAATTTGTGGTTTCAGTGATTGATAAGAATAGGTCTTTTTTTTGCGCCCCATTTTTTTTGCGCCAACTGATAAGAATAGGTCACGTGAGGCTTCATGTTGGGAATTTAACTTCGTCACGAAACACAGCCCCGGACTTTGGAGTTAAATCTTTAAGTTTCCATAAAGAAATTTGTCTGCAGGAAAAAGGAGAGCGAAGATGATATTTCAACTTCGTATAAAAAGAATCGACTTCGCCGGAATGGAAGAGAGATCAGGAGTAAAGCGATGACAAAAGTTTAACTTCGCTATCAAGGATTTGACTTTGCTGGCTAACGAAGACAAAGAGAAGCAAAGCAAGAATCGACTAAGTCAAAAGTAGAAGATTCCTGGAAGAATGACGACCAAATAGAAGAACGAAGACCGAAGAAGTGTAAAATGACCACATGACCATTGTAGTTACAAATGGTTGTAAAGATTTAAGTTAGAGGTAAAATGGTTATTTTACGTAAAGAACGAAGACTAGGGCCCTATAAATACCTCGTCTGACATGTACAGTACAATCATAAAATGAATACAACTTTGACTTGCGTTCAGACTTCGATGTTTGTGTGATTTCTTATCCAACACTTCATTCAGCAACAACGGAGAGAATCAGAGAAGTGGGACATGAGCTTCTGTTCTCAGCCCAATAAGACCAACACAAGATAATGCCAACCGAAAAGGTACTCCCATCATTGCAAATTACCAAATATTTTGATTTTTTAATATATTGTTTTATCTATGTACATAGCCAATGTTTGTACCTAGAAGAGACAAAATAATTCAAAAATAGAGATAGTACTGCTCAAGATAATTGACCGTAGGCTTTTTCTCTCTTTTGGCTCATCTGAGAACATGTGCAACTGTGCCAGCGAGGGCACCTACTAAGGCATGTCTTAGCGGTGGTGGGTTTCATTTACTAATTTTTAAGACTGCCACGTCAGCTTTGCAGACTTGAATTGAGAAATGAAACTGGCTCTCTCAGTGGAGGGTTTCATTTCACTGTTTTCAAAACAAACTGTGACATTTAATGTATGCATGATGTTGTGATCCTATGTACCCTATAAACTATGTAGCCATTTGAAAATATATTTAAGTTAAATATAGCCACTTTGGTAACTACAATATATTGCATGCCAACAAATAATCATGTAAAATAAAATATATTAAATAATCCAATATTCATGAGGGCATGCGCATATATTAAAATGGTTACAAATCCCAATTCGCACTACATGTAAGCTAGAAATATTATTGTGTTCATATACATGTATTCACGTACGCGACACAAGGAGAAACTTTACTGCATGCACCGTCCTGTCCCGTCCCGTCAGGTGCTAGTCCCGTGCCGTGCCTCTTGCAAAATCAGATACGTACGTACACGGCATGTGAACTGCGGGGCCGAAAAGGAGACAACGCGTCGACGCGCGCGACAGAAGATCCGCGCGAGCACCGGAGATTGAAACCCGTCGCTCTCAATGCACGTTTCATCGAGTTTCATTGCCCGAGTTTCATACAGATAAAACTCTTTCATTTTCTCTCTTTATAAATATTTCGCCACATAAGCAGATTTGCTGATGTGTCATGTTATTTAATGAGAATGAAACTCCTATGAAACCTCATTGAGACTGGCCTAAGGGTGTCCACGGCGGTGCTATAAAGTTCGACAGCTAATATGGACCTCTCCGATGTGGCAACACATGTTAAAATTAATTAATGAATTCACATTTTTCTCATAGACGCTTTCGATTGGTAGGTCGAGTCCAAAACAGCATGGACCCATCACATGTCGCTTTCACCTACTCCGCACTAGCACCGAACAAATTGATATCGGTTTTCTTTTTTTCGCATTCCCTCCCCTCCACAACAGTCCGAACCTACTACAGCCTACTCAGCCAGCGACTTTGACACCCTTTGAGGATGCCCTAGCTGGGAAAGAGGGGCCGATTGGTCTGAAGGGAGAACCACCCACTCTATGACACGACGTAAGCACTACACGCCCATGCCTAGGCCCACAAGTGATAGGTTTTCTCTTCAACTCTAAAACTAGACATTTTACACCCTAAACTTTTAAAATTATTGAAATTATCTTTCTTCCATGATTTGAAGTGGTTTTGGAGATGGTTTAATCTTTTTTGAAAAAAAATCAGAAAATATTTGATAAAGTTTTGAGACCATAGAAAATGTCTAAGCGTCTAAAAGTTCCAATAAAAATTTATAGGTAGACCGGAAAACAAACATTTTACAAATCTTATAAGCTTCCAAAAAGGCAGATTTAGCTCTAGAAAATTGGAAAATATCCAAAAATCTAGAAAATTCCCAAAAATTATAATCAACATCAAACATGTTTTCAAAACTTTTCACAACAAAAACATAAGACTCAACCAGTATGAATGCTTAGAGTTGATACATTTAATATTAATGTATGTTGCATTCATACCGGTTATTTCTCATATTGTGAGGTTTTAAAACTTGTTTAGAAATCTATTATAATGTTTTGGGAGTTTTTCGGATTTTTTGAGATATTTTTCTTGTTTTCTAGAGTTAACTATATTTTAAAGCTTCTAGAGATATTTTTGAATCAATAGCTTCTAGAGATATTTTCACGAGCTCTAAATATTTTATTTTAGATTTTCATGTCCCCATCTATCTTTATAATTTTTCTCTGAATTTTTAGAAACTTGGAGGTATTTTTCATGGTCTAAAAATATCATCAAGTTTTTATCATACTCCCTATAACCAGACTATGATCACAGTTAGTGAACTAAATACACATCATAAATAGTACTTTTTGAGAAGTGCCTGAATTTCTCAATAGCTTCTCTAGTGACATGGTTTGAGTTGGGGGTTATTATTGGAGAGGAATCGTGCCCCCGCCCCGGCCTAGAAAAGGGCTTGGGGAAGCAGGTCGGACAGGTGAAGGAGGTAGGTGTGGAGGCATAGCAGCGTGGCCGCCGTTGGCTGTCGAAGGTGGAGGATGGCAGGTATGGTGGAGGATGGTCCGATGGCACCAGGTTAGCATGGTGGGGGGCAGTAGGGCTAGTTGCGGTGTTGACAAGTCACTATGGGCAGGGTAGGCCAGCGAGAGGCAAGGGCGAGTGTTGTAGGTAGACGATGACGCAAGGTTGATGACGACATGGTAGCTAGATGATCTAGATCCAACATCTCCAGTTGGACACTTGAGAGAACTAGAAAAAAAAGAGCCTATTAAGGGTTTGTTTGGTATAGCTCCACTCCATGATTTTTAGCCCCATCTTCTTGATTTTTTAATGGAGTTATTCTAATCGATTCTGGTGGAGAGATGCCGAGCATAGAGTAGGACGAGAATTGATTTTGGAGTGGTTCTAGTGAGGATTGAATAAAGAGCTATGAGAAGGAGGCTTTCTTAGCTCATATAAATGGGAAAGTGGTTCTTGTCTAATTTTGATTAAAACTGTACAGAAGCAGCTCAAGATATTATTTGGCAAAGAGGTAATTCTCATGGAGAAGCAGCTAGAGCGCTGTCAAAAGGCTCCTAAATAGCAGTTCCCCTTTTTAGCAACACGTGATACTGGCCGATCAAACTCAGTCTAGGTGATCATGTGGTAATAATATAACATAGATTTTATTTTGCCTGTAGCAATGCGCAGCCACTGAAGTATTAAAATGAAAAACGCTACGGTGATGTTTGGTTCTACAAAGACAATGTTAAAGCACAGGGAATGGTTCCACGACGACAGTGAAAAGAGAATCAGTGATTACTTTTTTTTTGTTTGGTACAGGTGTGGTAACAGGAAGAGTGGTTAATTATTTTCGCGCCATGGATTTACCGGACACGAGCACGAGCACTAGGGCACTTACAATATAGAAATCAGGAAGTAGTTTCTATATCCTTGATACTGTACGAAGAAACTATCTTCCACAATGTAGTTTTTTTTAATCCATAGTCTTCTCAATCATTACACACCTCCTCTCCCTGCATCCTCTGCTCGAGTTGCCGTGGTGGCAGGACGCGAGAGAGTGACTGCCACAACTGACATGACCGCCGGAGCCGCGCGCAGCAGCAGCGTTGTAGTCGTGGTGCGCCGTCGAGGCCCTGGTGGTCGTCATGGTGGCGTCCGTTGTAGAAATCGTATGGTGCTGCCTTGTTGTGGACGACGTAGCTATGTGCCGGTGGACTGCAGGAACTGGAGCATCGTTACGCCGCCTACGGTTGGACGTTTATCGGCGCACTGAACATCCGTATCTATTCCCGTGTCATCTGATTACATTGTACGCGAAACAAACAATAACTATGTAATTGGTTGGTGGTGTGATTTGATCGCGCCACAAAATGAGCCAACCAAACATCATTTATGTTGTTACGATTTGCACAGTACCAGTTCACCATTGTGGGGCCCTGACTGACCAGGAAAGACTCAGCACAATCGTACCTGTAGGGAACCAAAAAAAATTTTTAGCATAGACTCCTAGCCTATCTATACTTTACACAACACACTCACCTCGGCGGCGGTGGGTGCCGACCGCCACACCACACTAAGCCGAAGGAGATCGACACGGTGCGCTTTGCACACACACGCACAAGCAACACACTTTAGAAGCTACAACCACGCCATCGAAGCGGGAGCACCCGACGTCGCAGAAGGTTGCACCACCCCGCCGACGCGATGCCCACACCTCAAACATCCTTCAACGTAATCACCGCGGAGAATGGTCTTTGCACACGCAAGGAACTCAGATTTACCAGCGTGCTCAGACGGATACGTCAGAAGTCCCATTATATATACGCAATGCCGAGTATTCAGGACCTACAAGATTATTTTTTGAAAATAAATCCCCACGATAGAAAATTACTGAGCGAGCAGGGCTCGAACTCAGGACCGGTGGCCTCCACAGAGAGCTCACCATCCGAGCACGGCACTGCTCGGTCCCCGGGAACCAACATTTGCTTCACGGCACTGCTCAGATTATAAATCAGAATGTCCAAAAGGAAAACCACCTCGGCACGCATAGGATAAGTTCTGTCCGGTAGGTTCCAATAATAATCAGATAAAGTGTCCTAAGAGACGTAATGGCGGGCACCGAGAGACACGCAAAGATCGCGCCATGGGGCTGCAGCCTGCAGGTTAATATATGCACGCAAAGAATAGATGCTCTAAGCATATGATTGATCGTTTGTATTAGGTTTAGCCCCGTTTGTTACAGCTCAAGCTGCTTTATGCTAAACGAGTATTTAAAACGGTTTTATATGGGAAGAGTTTTAAAAGGTACTCTCATAAAGAATTGACGTGAGATGAAGCTAAAAATAACTGCTTCTCTCAACTTCAAGTCGCTATGGGGCTCCTGTATATGATTCTATGAGAACATATTTTAAAGAGTTTACATGTATAATTGTTTTGCTAAACAGTTCATAAAACAACTTTAGCTCTACCTGTGTATAGCTGTTCGTAGAGTAAAACAAAGAAAAGCTGCTTCACTGGTAGCAAAACGGACGTGTGTCAAACGGGGCCTTAGCATGCATCAGTATTTAAATAGTCCAATCTAAGCCAATATTTACTTATATAGTGCCTTTGTGTTTTAGCTGTCTTGCACAATATGCTACATTTAGTCACCTTCGTATTCTGCTGGAGGTCTTATGTTTCTAGCAGAAGTAAAGGATGTAGGAATGTTTTATTTTTGGTGTGCCCACAGGCAGTAGCAGGCGGTGAACCAAAGTCAGCAGGGGTTAATTACAAAAACTATCCATGAGATTATAGGCTACCAAAACTAGGATAAGCTACTGCTGCCAGGGCATGGGGTTGGGGGGAGGTGTGTGTGTGTGTGTGGAGGGTCTTTCGCCTCCGGCCCTGCCCACATGCTTGTGCAAATAATACGGCCATATATGATATTTCAAGTAATACTGTAATGATCTGGTTTGAACATTGTGCAAGTCTGTATAAGAATCTCTGCAGACAAGGCGGCGCATCTGATCGCCGGAGATAGCTAGATAGCGTGATTAACGAGTAATAGCCTATGATCACCTTCTGCTAGGGAGGACAGAGCCGATTGTATAACACTTCCCTCTATAGTGCCATGTTCGTGGTACGTCGTTGTAACATTCACTATTTCTCGATCTTAATACAAAGATGTGCAAATCTTTTACGTATTCGAGAAAAAAGAATCTCTGCAGACCAAACACTAACAATCTACGCTGAACAAGTCTAGATATATGTAAATTAATGCAAGCAACTAATCAGACCCTAAATCTTGAACGACAAGACTATAGCCAGCTCACCAGCCCTACCTATATATATAATCCTTGTGTTCACTATCATCTAGGTCCCGATGAACTGAGGGCTCTGGCATATATCGCCACCACCACATCCAAAACCATCGTTAGTCCAAGTGGCTGTGTGCCTGTGTGAGTATATATTACTTGATCGATGGAGCCAAGTAATAGGCCGCCACTCAGCCAGGAACGTGTGCAAGATCTCACCGTGGTCAGGCGACCTGAGCTCCTCAGGGCAGCAAGCTCCGGTGACCTGCTGCTGCTAGAGCAATTTCTCAGCGAACAAGTCGGGGGATCAGCGCGGCTGGCTGCGTTGGCCCGCGACGTCGTCGACATTCACGTGGAGGAGGCCGCCGCCGCCGCGGCGCTGTGCATGCCAGCTGCCGCGACCGACGGGGCCTCCGCACTCCATGTGGTGGCGGCCAGTGGGGACCGCCAGGGGTACCTGGACCTGGCACGGCTCATCTGCCGCAAGGCCCCCGAGCTGCTGCTCGCGTGCGACGGCAACGGAGACACGCCGCTGCACTGCGCCGTGCGCGCGGGCAACGCTGAGATGGCCTCCCTCTTGATCCAGCAGGCCAACGGCTGCGACGAGAGGAAGACGATGCTGAGGATGACGAACAAGCGCGGGGAGACGGCCCTGCACGAGGCGGTCCGCTTTGGCCGCAAGACGGGTCTGTGCATGGTCAAGGCGTTCATGTACCACGACAAGGAGCTGGCCCGTGTGGTTGCCAGGGACGGCACTTCGCCGTTGTACCTGGCCGTGTCGCTGCATCACAGCTCTATTGCTTTTGAGCTGATTTCTCACGACCAGGAGCTGTCCTACTCGGGCCCACTTGGACAGAATGCCTTACATCCGGCTGTCCTCCACAGCAAAAGTAAAGTATCATCTTTGCTTTTTATTACTGCAAATATATGTGCTGTTTTCTACAGGATATAATTTTAAAATAATAGTATATTAAAGTGTGTCAAGTTTGACTAAATTTGTAAAAGAAAATATTAAGGTTTACCATACTAAATAGGTAACATTACATTCGTCATGTTAAAGAAAAAAGATATTATTATAGGATTATATCATAGTCATTATTTTTATAGAATAAATCTCGTTTGGTCCTAGAACAATACATTACCGGACTCCTTGAGTTTGCCGAGTGTCCCAAACACTCGGCAAAAGGCATAAAACACTCGGCGAATTACACTCGGTAAAAAATGACTCGGCAAAGACGTCTTTGCCGAGTGTTTTTTGTCGGGCACTCGGCAAAGGCTTTGTCGAGTGCCGGACACTCGGCAAAGGGCGGACACTCGGCAAAGTTGGAACCGAAAAAAATGAGAATTTTTATCAAAAAAAATGTAAATTTTTTTTTAATTGATGGAGGCCCCCACCGGTCAGCGCCCATCCATCTCCGGCTTTTTTCGCAAAAATTTCACGGCTATGCGGCCAACGGGATTCTAACCCGAGACCTCCTGCTACACACAAACCTCCTTTACCACTACACCACACTGTCACTTGTGTTTAGATTCCGTTTTAGTTCCCAATATATTATACTAAACTGAGTGTAAATTGTTTGTTTGAGGCCCTAAACGAATTCAAATAAAAAAGTTGTGAACTACAAAGTTTCATAACTTTTCGAGATCTACACTTTTAGTTTAGGAAGTTTTTCCATTCGAGGTCGTTTACAAAATTTGAATTTTAAAATTTGGAAATTCAAACGCAGTTTTGCATGACAAGATGTTTTCAAATCAAAAAGTTGCCAACTACAATGTTTCATAACTTTTCAAGATCTACAGAGTTTATTTTGGTTGTTTTTCCATCCGAGGTCGTTTATAAAATTTGAATTTTAAAATTTTGAAATTCAAACGCAGTTTTGCATGACAAGATATTTTCAAATCAAAAAGTTGCCAACTACAATGTTTCATAACTTTTGGAGATCTACAATTTTTATTTAGGAAGTTTTTCCATCCGAGGTCTTTTGAAAAATTCAAATTTTAAAAGTTTCAAATTCAAACGTCGTTTTTCATGACAAAATGATTTCAAATCAAAATGTTGCCAACTACAAAATTTCATAACTTCTCAAGATCTACAAAGTTTATTTTGGTCATTTGTTCATCCGACATAGTGGTAGTAACATTGTTCACAAATTATATATATCTCTCTTCTACTTTCATGAAACTAATATAAGAGATATGAGAGATGTATATTTTATGAACAACGTTATTGTCGCTTTGTCAAATGAAGAAATGACCAAAATAAACTTTGTAGATCTTGAGAAGTTATACAACTTTGTAGTTGAAAAGTTTTTCATTTGAATTCATTTAGGGCCTCAAAAACTGCTTCGAAAAACTGATTTGCCGAGGGCCAAAAAATGCACACAGCAAAATGCCTCTTTGCCGAGTGCCAAAACATAGGCACTCGGCAAAATACGGATTTGCCGAGAGCCAGAAAAAAGGCACTCGGCAAACTGAGAGTAAATTGCTTTTTTGAGGCCCTAAATGAATTCAAATAAAAAAGTGGTCAACTACAAAATTTCATAACTTTTTGAGATCTACAGTTTTCATTTAGTAAGTTTTTTCATCCGAGGTCGTTTGAAAAATTTGAATTTTAAATTTGAGAGATTCAAACGTAGTTTTGCATGATAAGATGATTTCAAATCAAAAAGTTGTCAACTACATAGTTTCATAACTTTTGCAGATCTACAATTTTCATTTAGGAAGTTTTTCCATCCGAGGTCTTTTGAAAAATTCAAATTTTAAAATTTTCAAATTCAAACGTCGTTTTTGCATGACAAGATGATTTCAAATCAAAATGTTGCCAACTACAAAATTTCATAACTTATCAAGATCTACAAAGTTTATTTTGGTCATTTGTTCATCCGACATAGTGGTAGTAACATTGTTCACAAATCTTATATATCTGTCTTCTACTTTCATGAAACTAATATGAGATATATGAGTGATGTAGATTTTATGAACAACGTTATTGTCGCTTTGTCAAATGAAAAAATGACCAAAATAAACTTTGTAGATCTTGAGAAGTTATACAACTTTGTAGTAAAAGTTTTTCATTTGAATTCATTTAGGGCCTCAAAAATTGCTTCGAAAAACTGATTTGCCGAGGGCCAAAAAAATGCACACGGCAAAATGCCTCTTTGCCGAGTGCCAGAAAAAAACACTCGGCAAAGACGTATTTTGCCGTGTGTTTTTGTTTGCCGAGTGTATTTTTCTGGCACTCGGCAAACACGGTCTTTGCCGAGTGCCCGATAAAATACACTCGGCAAAGCCTCCGGCACTCGGCAAATCACCGGTTTCCAGTAGTGATAAGCACATTTTGAGCAGGACAAAGTCATACAGATTATACTTTGATCCTCAATTTCTCTCACAATATGTCTTCATTTACTAAAGAATTAAAATGAAGGGCGGGCCTGTGGTAAGCGGTAGAGTCTTACCGTCTGTGATCGGAAGGTCCCGGGTTCGAGTCGTGGTCTCCTCGCATTGCACAGGCGAGGGTAAGGCTTGCCACTTTCCTCAGACCCCGCACAGAGCGGGAGCTCTCTGCACTGGGTTACTAAAGAATTAAAATGGAATCTATTGATCCAAATATTTTGACCAGAAACATTTTGAATACAAATCTATTGATTCAAATTTTGTGTGCTAAACTTGTACGTAATTTAACTAATTATTGGTCTCAACTAGTAAAATTTATTTTTTCCCTGTACAAAATATGCTTTTTTATTTCCAGACAAAGGGAGTAATCCATAAAATAATATTATTATGTTATTTTTGTGCTAAACTGAAAGTCAAATTGGGTCATTGATTTTATAAGATTCTACTGGTAGTACCACGGAGTGGTCTAGTGTTATCAATCAGGTTCATATTCTATACATGTGTTTTATTTATAGAATGCTTTAGATACATAAAACAGAGGCCATATGCATTTGTTTTGAACAGAACATTTACATTCCTTTTAAAATGCCTTTAATGGAATATCTTAGATAAATATCTAGCTTATACATTTAAACTACTCTAAACTCTTAAAATTTTCCAAGGTAGCAGTCATTAATGGGATGGTTATATGACACATACATATTAAATATTATACATCTATCATGATTTATGAGTTTTGGATCTTATTTGTTGTTTGAAAATGTTTTGTATAGTAGGTAGATTAGAATTTTGTGCTATTTGTACTGCAGTCTACTAGTTTGGTATATATCCCTTTCAGGGTCGACTAATTGATTTTTTTAATATGCAGAACGATTGACTGATTAATAATTAATTATTATACATGCAGAGATGACACAAGCGCTACTTAAATTGAACATGGAGCTGACCAAACAACAGGACCTCTCTGGAAGCACACCGACGCATTTCGCAGCGTCAGCTGATGATCCTTCCCTCGAATTCTTCCTCTACGTCTTCATGGAGAGGACCCTGGAATTCTACTCCTTGGGCATCTACTTTGCGCCGGCGAATTGGCTAACCAGATTCTACAGTTACCTGAACCTTCCCCTCTACCAGCTGGTGCATGCCGATCCGTCGTCGGCGTTCCAGCGTGACAACGATGGGCTGTTCCCGGTTCACGTCGCTGCCTCGGCGGGCAACCTTGTCGCCGTCATCATCTTGCTCATACGGTGCCCTGGCTGCAGCGGGCTGCGCGACTCTCTGGGAAGGACGTTCCTTCATGTCGCTGTGGAGAAGAGGAGCCACAACATCGTCAAGTTTGTGCGCATGAGACCTGAGTTCAACTCGATCCTGAATATACAGGACAGCCGAGGGAACACTGCTCTGCATCTTGCTATCCTTGAAGGACATCTGTGCATATTCCAGACTCTGATGATGAACCCACATGTTCGCCTCAACTTGCCCAATCATGACGGGAAAACCCCCATGGATCTTGCCGAGAGCAGAGCTCCACCAGGATTCTATTTCGGCATGGTAAATACTCCAGTTCGACTACTCTTTATTCTCCATCTCTTTATTCAGATCTGAGGGTAAATTTCTGTCTTTCTTTTTTGGTCTCGCAGCATGCACAGCGTAGGATTCTTGGCACGCTGACTTTTGTAAATGCTCAGAATGGGAACAGTCGCCGCGATCGTTTCAAAGAAAAGCACGTCCCGAAGCTAGACAAGGCCGAAGAGTCAAAGAAGATAACGGAGTTTGCACAGATCGTCGGCATCTGCACGGTGCTTGTCGCGACGGCGACATTCGCGGTAGTCTTCCAATTGCCCGGTGGAGTGAGGACTGATGGCAACGGCACTAGCTCGTCTCCATCTCCATCTCCTCCATCTCCAGGTTACCCCATCGGAACACCGATACTGGCCGGGAAATATGCTTTCGACGGTTTTATTCTCGCCAACACATTAGCTTTCAGCTGCTCCGCTATAGCCACCTTCAGCCTCGTCTACTGCGGGATGGCCGCAGTCGACATAGAGAAGCGGATCAAGCTGGTGTCCATCTCGATCGCATTGCTCAACGGCGCGGCGAGGAGCTTCTGCGCCGCCTTCGCCTTTGCGCTCTACCTGCTGCTTTCTCCCGTGGAGCCGGCAACCGCCATTGCCACGGCCACGATGACGGCGCTTGTGTTGCTCGACGCAGTCCGCTTCTTGTGGCTGCTGTTCATTGACACGGTGATCGTGCTAGGGAGAGGGAGAGGGAGAGGCGCCGCGCCACTGCTCAAGTTAACAACTGCATTCATTGTCAACATGGTCTATCTCTTCTGGCCCTACATCATAATCTTTAGCCTACTGGGAGGTCACAACAAAAGCGCGTTGCACTCCAGGTGACTCAGCACTGGGGTATGGTATGTATGCTTCATGATGGCACTGATTGATGATGCTTGCATACTGTGCCAAGATTGCCCCCCTATATATTTTTCTTGAGAAAAAGAATCGTGTGAGCTACTCCTACATTTCAAGTCTAAGTGTCTTTTATTTGTATAGTGGGTATGGTGTAAGTAACTGATGTACTTATTACGCCCTCAACCTATTTATTTATTTGTTTCTGAATTGATTGTAACGCTCCACAACTGTAACGTTCTAAATAGTAATATTTAAAGATATTTTTTGTGGTACCAGCACTCTCAAGTTGTGTTATGTTGGTTTCAACTACTGGTTATAAACTACGGCAGATGTCACATTGTCTTGTTCGCTTGGCTGATAAGCCATGGCTGAAAGTACTATTGGCTGATTTATTGTGAGAGAAAAATATTGTTCGTTGGCTGAAAAAGTACGACTTATAAGTCAAGTGAACAGGGCGACAAGCTCACAGCCCAACTTAGCTAATGAGGGGATACAATGCTGATGTGTTCTTTGTCACAGTTTTGAATATTTTTATTAATATAAAACTTTTTGTGTGATATTTAAGCTATGCAAGTGGTGAATGACCAATGTACAAATAGTAAGCACTGTAGTACCTACCAAATATGCTTCCCGGCAGTGGCGTAGCCAGGATTTATAGGTACGGTGGTCTAGTGTTTATTTTTTTGTAACCACTATAAATTGAGCATGTCGGTATAGAAGTATATGAACTACAAAATACAATATAATTAAGCTAAAGACAGCATATGAACATCATAAAATAGACAAGTTTAGATTGCTTATTGTAGAATTGAAATATTACATACCCATAATTGCGGAAGAACAATATTGCGCTACTTCATGTCCGGTCTACGCCTTCTAATAGCCATGAATGTGTTGATTATCTCTTTCTTCCCTCAATTGTAAGGAAGTATCCCACTCAATAAAACAACTAGACAATCATCCAAAAGGTTATCACCCATCTTATTTGTCAACCTATTCTTGATAAAGGTCATTGTAGAAAATATGCTTTTAACATTTACGGAGGTCACCAGTAGAAGCAATACCAGTTTGATAAGTAAATAGACCCAACGATAAACTTTATCTCTCTTTGTTTCAACAAATTTTACTAAGAGGTCAACATAATTGTTTAGGTTTTTGAACATTTCATATTTTCTCATGTCAACAATACAGGTTTCAAGTTGCAAGTCAAGCCTGAACAAGTTAGAGCTTGAAAATTCATTAGGATAAAATTTAGCAAGTCTGTGTACCTTCACTACTATAGAACTGAGTTTCACTGCCGGTTGAAGCAAAAAAACAGCACTGATAGGACCAACCGGCAGTGATATTTGGGTCACTATTGTCGGTTTTTGACTTGAACCGGCAGTGATAGGTTGTACGAAAAACTTCACAACTTTCTCATATGATATCCGATGAAGACGAACTTCATACCAAAGTTATAGTACTTTACGAGATCTACAACTTTATATTTTAAACTTTTTTGAACTGAGATCATTTGGATATCCAAATATGTATCACAAGATTTTATAGAGTTAATACCAAAGGAGTCCATATGCTCTAAAGTCACAAGTGAGTGTATAGTGGTAGAAAAGGATCTCAAATGAAGAAACAATCAAAACAAAAGTTGTAGATCTCGAAAATTTATACAACTTGTAGTCCACAACTTTTTTTTATTTAAAGTCGCTTTCATGCCAAAATATTTATTTCACAAGATTTATAGAAGTTAATACCAAAGGAATCCATATGCTCTATAGTCATTAAGTGTGTGTAGTGGTAGTTAAGAATCTCGGATGGAGAAGCGATCAAAATATAAGTTGTAGATCTCAAAAACCTATACAACTTATAGCTGACAACCTTTTCATTTGAAATGATCTATCTAACGAAAATTACATTTGAATTCTCACATTTGAAATTTGAATTTTTCAAACGACCTCGAATGGAGAAACAACCAAAACAAAAGTTGTAGATCTCAAAAGGTTATGCAACTTTATAGTTGACAACTTTTACATTTGAAATCATCTATCCAAGGAAAATTATGGCTGAATTTCTTCACATTTGAAATTCAAATTCTTCAATCAACCTCGGATGGAGAAATGACCAAAACCAAAGTTGTAGATCTCAAAAAGTTATAAAACTTTATAGTTGACAACTTTTTGATTTGAATTCGTTTAGAGCTCCAAATACTCATTTCAAAATCAGATGAACAGGTGTCTTATGGGTGGAGTGGTTAGGGGACGAATGCGCAAAGGCTGAGGTCGTGAGTTTGAGCGTCGGAGGCCGCGGCGCGAGCATTTTTTGCGCGAAAAAATCGCTTGACTTGTGACTGCCTAGTGGGGTCTCTCCTAGTACTAAAAATTGCTCTTTTTAGAATATATTTTTAGTTTCATGGAAACCTCATCACTATCGGTTCTAGAACCGATTCATACTGCTGATTCCAAAAACCGGCAGTGATAGGGTTCTAGAACCGGTAGTGATGTGCTGTTCTAGGGTAGTACTTGTTTGCGTCAAGAAGCAAATTGGAATCAGCTAGACTCAAAGCAGTCATACCAAAACACAACTCCATATTTAACTCATCGAACCGACTATCAAGCTCATGACTAATTTAGCATGACTCAATAGACTTCTCTTCTAAAGTGATCATCATTTATTTGGTTGCTGATCTTCCATATGGCACAAAATTATGTTGAAAAAGAGAGGCAATATCATCACTCCACTTCATGTTCAACAAATCTATATGAGAATTATATAATGTTTCAATTTACCGTTACAATAATCCAATGATGCAAAAAAACCTACAATCAAAATGAAATAATCTGGCATTCCACAAAAAATCTCCAATAACCGAACACGCTAGAAGTCTAAAACGTAACACTACGACAGAACACGCAATCACTGCCAGAGCATCACTACCAGTTGTCCTAAAGTCGGCAATGATTTCTTATTACCGTTGGATCGTAAGCCTAGGATCCAGAAAATTGGCGGGAAGCTATTCACCTAGCAATGGTGGCACCTACTATTGCCGGGCCAAACCACCAACCAGGAGCGATATATCACTGCTAGTTGAAGCTACAACCTAGCAGTGATGGCTATAGTATATCACTGCCGGCTCATGCTTTGGCAGGGCAATAATATATCCATGTCTGGTCAAGCCACTACCCAGTAGTGACATTTTCATATCACTGCCGGTTTTTGTATTGACCCATCAGTTTTCTTTTGTCATCGGATCGACCTAA
Source organism: Miscanthus lutarioriparius (assembly GCA_904845875.1). Taxonomy (NCBI): domain Eukaryota; kingdom Viridiplantae; phylum Streptophyta; class Magnoliopsida; order Poales; family Poaceae; genus Miscanthus; species Miscanthus lutarioriparius. The sequence continues at coordinate 126,278,275 of CAJGYO010000007.1, read as the reverse complement.
CTATTAAATCACTGATTCTCCACCGTTGGTCCCACCTACCACCATTGCTTATAGTTATAAAAGAGGTCTCCGAATGCCTCCACGGCCAAAGATGAGGTCCCACTATAACACAACATACTTTTGCCGACACTTTCTATTGTAGGCAAAGGGCACCTTTGCCGACAGATAACCTCCCACGAAAAGTTTTGCTAACAGTTTAGAAACAGTCGCGCTAGAAGCCGTCGGCGAAACTTTTGCCGACAGTTAACAGAATCCCCGACACTTTATGTGTAGGCAAATGGTCTACCTATACCGACAGTTGAAACCTTTGCCGACAGTTAAGACCTACGCCGACAGTTAAGACCTTTCCCGACAGTTTGTATGTTGGCCAAACCATTTCCAAGGTATTTTATAAACCATACCCTGCCAAAAAAAACTGTCGGCAAAACTGCATAGATATAATTACAATTAAAATAATTTGACAAATCCACTTTTGCTCATATAGAAGGCATCACATTGAATAAATTCACTTGATTTTTGTATAAATAATATATTAGATCTTCCATACATACACCAACTTGATATATATATATATATATAGCAGGTTAAGTGATGATCATAGTACATAGAGCCATATAGGTCCAAGATATATATTAGTCAGTTACAGACATGTATAGACATACTACAAGTCTTGTATTAATTGGTTATGACTAAAGCTATGTGCAGGACTGAAATCATCTGTGCCAAGATTCGACGAGCACCGCTATGTGCAGAGCTCATCATCATGCACAGCACAGAATCATTTAACTTGCTCATCAGTAAGCATCATCTAGAACCAAATGGATATTCTGTGAATCAGTATACTCGCTAGTGGGAGCAGCTCAGATCTTTTGCTCTTCCAAAGATTCATTTCCTCCTCTCTACGCTAATAGTAAGGCGCTCAAAACTCCTCATAGTAGGATCATCATGGCCGATTCTTCCCGGTTTTGGAAATGATGAGGTCCAGCCCTCAAGTCCAGTTGACTGGTGAAGCCTTTGATTAGTTGATGGACGGCTGGTGGTGGTGGTGGTCGGGACTAGGTGGCTACTGTGATTTGGGTCACTAGGATCTCCAGAACCTCGGCTGCTTGACAGAAGAGCCTTCCTTGATGTGCTTCCATTCCGAGATGATGAATGCCTTCTTTTATCTGAATCAACAGCTTGGAATACATGGTGAAAAATGTTGTGCTGTGAGCTCTTTAGTCATCAGCATGGGATTGTAAATAAATTCATGGCCCTGAACATGACTAAAGATAGAAGAACAAAGAATTTCAATTACTTCAATCACTCACATTATCTGACGACTAGAGCTACATCAATATTTTTAAGGCACCAAAATAAAATATATTAGGTATTAATTTCCCAACCCAAAATAACATATTGGCCCTCTCCTGCTTACATTCATGAGTACAAGCCACCAGACTCTTCAAACAAACATAAGAAATACAGTCTCATTTATCACCTAAACATGAGGTTTGCATGACAAGTACATGCATGATCACCAATTCACCAAGTATCCAGAATAAATGTCAATAGAATTTGATTGAGAGTTCTCACCATCTTAGATGCCATAAGGGAATCCAACAGAGTTCTGTGCTTTGTGTGTTCTCCATAATGACCGTAACCGAGCTGGTTCTTCTAGCAAATGCATCACCGGACTAGTGAATCTTTCTCGGAACATCATGTCTTGTTTGTTAAAGAGAGAATCCAAAATTTGAGCCTCCGTGTTTCCACCTTGCTTATTCCTAAATGTAAGATTTCAAAGTGAGCGCAAATCGACAAACTTGCACTGCTCGTTCAAATTTCGATCCACAGATGATCCCACCAACCCACCTGCCTTCCCGCTCAATTTGGCAAAGGGTGAAAAATGGTACAAATTCAGCACGATGAAACTAGCAAGTAGCAATCACTGGTAATTTTCAGAAAAGGAACAAACATACTCGCAATCTGTTATTGTCTGCAACTTGCCTTGATACAGTCCAATCAAATACATAATCAGGCTGGTAACCTGCAAGTATCCAAAATAAACCATGTGAGCAATATGAAGATGAGCAAGAAAGTTAAGAATTACCAGTCAATAACGTTAGTACGTAATGAATTCCCAGATATCTGGTTGTCTAAATGTTCAGCTACCTATCTTTGCATGAGGATATATCTTTCTGCAAAACATATTTTACCAAAAAAAACTAATGATGAAAGGCATGCATGGGAGAACATTCCAAGTCCAACATCAAGTAAAATAGAGTAAGGCTAGTATAACTGTTATCAATAAATAGATGCGCTTTAAGGTAACCAAAACAACTGAAGAGCCATAACGTCCTATTAGTAGAGTCAACATCAGATTGCCTTGGTGGAGAAGAGCCAGAATCACCTAAAAATAAGCAATTATAAAATCAAAAGGCATGTCAAATGGGAAAATTATTGATAAAAAAACTGCACACCTACCCACAGAGCCCCAATATGCTGGAGTAGATGCTAGGAAAACCAGGCCCCAAATATTACTTATTTGAACATGTATGCATGATGCATGTATTAACATATACTCAAAATATTGAAATATAACAGAACCACCTTAAAAAACCATAGCATCAAGCAATAAGGAGTAGATATGCAGAAAAAATGATTGTTACAACTCCCAGTTATATGTGTGGAACTCATAGCATATTTATTACAGGGAAAATTCATATGGTAGCAATAAAATTCTGAACAAATAGCACTGACTAATATAAAGTCAAGATCATGGAATGTGGAAAAACATTATAGATGTGTAATAACTGGAGGCAAGGGCTAAATACAAAACAATAATATCAAATTCTGGAAATACCTTGAGATCTTCTAGGAGTCGCTGGTCCTACACGAATTGGTCTTGTGGAACAGTATACATCCAGTATTTCCAAAAACCCCACATGGACTTGCATTATTATAGGTAGACATGAGTACACAAAAGAAAAGACTAATATTAAATCTTAGGATTGTAGCTATTTACAGGCCTGTTGTCTGATATGGTACAGAAACAAAGAATGGTAGGGACAAAAAGACTAATTTCTGCAGAAAATTAAATAAAATTACACTAGAAGTAGCAGTAGTTTATTTCTAGAAGTCACAGAGAACACAAAAGAAAAAGGCTGATATTAAATCTAAGGAACTTAGCTGTTTACAGGCTTGTGTTGTCCATTCTATGGTACACAAACAAAGAATGGTAGGGGCAAAAAGACTAATCTCTGTAGAGAAGTAAACAAAATGACACTAGAAGGCTATAGTTCATTTCTAGAAGTCACAGACAAGAAAATATAAGTTGGCCAGAAACTTGATTTTGTATTTTTCCCATGAAATACAAAATATATAGTCAATGGTGACTAGCAAGCAAACACAATTTATAATCAATACAGAGATATAGTTGTTCAACTATGAAGGTGATGGCTATTCTAAAGAAGCACCATACTGTATGCATACAAAGTTTTTCTGAAATATAAACAGGTGACAAGAATTACCATTCCTCAGAACATGGCACCATCTCAGGAACTGAATGGAAGACTCAATTTAAAATGGAGGTAGGATAGGCATATCGAACCAAAAAATGAAAAATCAAACAGTCGAGTGCAAACAAGAGATAGAAGTAGCAAACACCTTATATTTCTACTGTTGTCCTCCTTATGAATTCAGTACACATACCCTAAAGCCACATATCAGGCACGACTTACCAAAGATAATTTGAGTGGCCTAACTTTTCCTCAGCCTTGTGTTATGTTATCAGATGTTGACTATAAATAAATTATAAATGTTAGACACAATTCATAGCAAAATTTCATGAGAAAACAGACCCTTGAGCTAAAATTTTCAGCAACAGATGGCATTGCAATTTTAGAATTATAAAAATCTAATATGGTAGAGTAGGAAGTCAAAATGTGACATAAATGCATATAATTTATGGTTGCATTAACAACCAGGTGTGCATGCATCAGGTTGGTAGAGTCGAAATGATCAGTGCCCATATGAGTTTCTCGCTAGTTCCATTTGTGATGGAGCCTTATTATTTTTTTTTTTCGTGCTTCTAAAATCAACATTGCTAAACAGCCAACCACTCTGCAATAAGTTATAAATTAACAGATCCTCATGCATGTAAATTAACACACACACATTTTGACTTGAGTATAGGTGTTCCTCCTAAGTTCCTAACACATGCACAAATTGTTAGTGTTCATAAATAGATAATAATTAATCACCAATTCTCTACTACCCAGAGATGTATACATGAAGACTCAAATTCACCATAATTAAACATGAATAGTTTCTTGACAAATAAAACAAATATGAATAGTTTCTCGCTCATCACAAAATTGAATTTAAACATAATTAGTAACTTCCGTAAAATGAGTCTGATTGAACATTAGTACAAATTGTGCATATGAATTGAGTATAGATGTTCCTCATAACCTTCAAAGATCAAAGATTTTTCTAATTCTAGTTTTGTACCCAGACTTTTAGTAGTTTATACATATAAAATCTTAGATACAAATTCAAGTAGAAATCAGTTAATAATTAGATACAAATATAAATGTAAATTAAAAAGAAAGGAATTTAACCTTCTTTCTCAATTTTCTTTGAATGGAATCATGTGTTCTTCTTGTGTGAGCAACCGCCACATGCATGAGCCCCACCCTCCTAATTATTGCCCCTCAAGCACCACACTACACACGTCTAAAAACCAAATCACGATTAAGAAGACAGTAGATCGAGGGATGGAAAATGGAGATCGAGATAAGTGGAAGAGAAGCTGACCGAATCGACTGAGAGGAAAGAGTGTTGGGGAGGTGGTCGACCGCGTTCAAATGCGAAAGCCGTCGAGGACCGGGAGGTCGGATCTATGCGCCCCTCCCTAGAGATGCAGCTGTAGTTGCCGGATCCATGCGCCCCTCCTCGGTGGGCGGCCACGAATGCAGCTTTCTTCACCAGTGCAGAAGGGGTTGGCGTGGGGGTAGCCGATAGGGGCTGGCGTGGTTAGGGTTTCGGTGGGTGGTGGTGCTGTGCAGGGCGGCGATGGTGGGAGCTAGCGTGGGAGGCAGAGGTGGTGTGAACTGGCATGGGAGGCGGCGGCCACGGGCGCTGGCGCTGGCGTGGGAGGCGGTGGCGGACGCTGGCGTGGGAGGCGGCGGCACGCGAGGGGCAGCAGAGAGAGAGCAGGGTTGGATTGGGTTTCACTTTGACTCCGTGCGTGCATACATGGTGAAAAGATCTAAAACCGGAATAAGACCGTATATCCTTTCGCCGACACTTAGATAGTTGACTTGTTTAGGAAACGCCGACACTTATTCTGTCTAAAAACATTTGCTGACAGTTTCATTGTCCTAAGAGAAATGCCGGCAGTTAACCTGTAGTCATACAACATCATTGTCGACAGTTTATGTGACTTTAAAAGGTTGTACAATTACCAACACATAGTGTGTTGTCAAGACCAATCATTTGCCAACAGATAAGTGTAGGCAAATGTGTGTCGTGGTGTAGTGTCCTCCTGTCGGCCGATTTAGTATGCAAGAGATAGCTCATATTGTTTGGCCACTTATAGTATCCACATATATGGGCGCTTTGCGTGAGAAAGCCCTCTACATATGAATTTCATTATGTGTAGTCAAGATAATGCATACGAGAGGTAATAGAAGAATGTTTGTGAAGATAGAGCCATGTCGAAGCTTGGGGACACTGCAAGCAATTACCGGTCACCCTCATTGTTGCATGGGCAACTTGCATCGTCGAGCTATCCTTAGACCCAACGCCAGAGGCATAGACTCATCATGGTTTGCAGCCATCGTGGCTACTCCACCCCCTCCAGCATCCTCTTCCACCTTTGAGACCCCCACTTGCATGGGTTCTTCAAGAATATTTGTGAGGTGGTTATGTACCGTGGGTTGATTTATGAAAAGTGGAGGTTTTTTTTTGGCAAAATATGCGCTGCCACATGTCAGTACACGGAGGAGCCACCAATGCCCCGATTGTTCTCATTTAAGCAGAAGGGAGGAGGTTTTAATAAATAAACCTTATTTCTGGGTTATAGTTCCTTATACTATATACTATATATGCTATATGAGACGTTCCTCTAAGTATAAGTATTGGATTCGAAATGTATAGCCGAAATAGCTGGAAAATTAATAACCATTAAAAAAAGGAAAGTCATTATGAATCTATTCTAAAAATTACATCTAGAAACGAATACGGTACTGTACTAACACTTCACTTGGAAACCCATCACGTCCATGAAAGCGTGAAATTAGTAACCCCCAAAAAAACACCATTTGAATGATTAGTAATTACTAACAATCAATTATAACGTTTGGTTTTCTGGTATATATATGGGAGCAAAGTGTTAGATCAAAGGATCGTCTCATCATTCTGCTATTCTATATTCTGCTTGCACACTCAGTCACCGGCGAGGACAAGCATCATTTGCATTCCTACATGGAGAAGCACATGGCTGCACTATTGCTGCTATCACTGTTTTTTCTCAGTAATCTTGCACATACTGTGCAATGTAAGTGAACTCAACTCCATTCCATATATATATTACTGATCATGGACTCCTTTTAGCATGCAAAGGAATTATGGTGACAATTTTTTTTTCATCTTGAACAAACAGGCAGAGGCATGGATGAATCTGATGATACGACGCTCAGTCGTCTTCCACCTGCATTCTGCTACCATCCCCATTTCCCAGCATGCATAGGAAGTAAGTACGTGTTGGTGTTGTTTTAGGAAAGGTGGCAATACTCCTTGTTTTTCTACACAGGCTGAATGCAACAATGTCTGCGTGCCGCCAAATTAAATTTATTAGTTACTGGAACGATGTAATAATAATGAGTGAAATTCTGCGATGGACAATGGAACAAGAAACAAATGAAAATATTGTGATTTTCTTTCCCACGCCCTCCTCATGACTTTGTGATGAATGCTAACAATATACAACCATTAAATCTTGATTCCCCAATAAAAATGGTATTTACAGCTGGCTACGAAATTTTGTTCTCAGCATTACCTTATTGCTGTTCACTTTCTGGTTTGTGGCTATAACTCTGTATACTACAACAATGTAACCCTCTCACTTTATTGGAGAGCTGATCAAAATCAATTTCTAGAGATGCTGCCACACCCATCTCTAATCGCCAAGGTGGCCCGTCTCTAAAAATCATTTTTTAGAAATTACTAATTGCTGACTAAAAAATCAGCAAAAAGATATTTTAACCGCACAAGAAGCCCACCAGGAAGATAATGGTGCATTTTGTATATTTTGTGCGGGCACATTTCGTATATTCAAAACACAGTAGTTTGGACCAATCTCAGTTCCAAATTAGAACCCCCAAAGAAAAGTTGTCGCATCTATTTTCCATGATCCAATTTCAACCAGGCCACACCAAAATCAAAGAGAAACCTAGCCGTACCTCCATCAATAATGTAAAACAAACTATTATTAATATAAACACTAAAAGAATTTGTACTCTATACATGTCATAATATAACATTGCAATAAGTTTCACCATGTTATTATTGAGCTCTTGTATCTTGTCCGGTCTACGCCTCTTATTTGATTTCTTGTATCATCTCTTAAATATATCGTTATTACGCACTTGATTTATTTATTTATTATTTATATATGTTATTTTCTATACACTATTCTTTATATATTTTATTTTTTGTCTTTATGTATCTTTATGTTTTACTCATTTGTTTAATCATGTGAGATGTTTCTTTTATCTAGGCTTTTATTTTCACACATCCTTTTCTTATACGCAAGTGATCGTGTGGCAGACTGAGTTTATTACTGGATGAAGATGAAGAGAAAATTAAAGTACTGCAATTAGCTGTAGAATCACGTTAGCAACAATTGTAATCAGCTGGGCGAGATGTGAGATTTTGTTACAACATACTACTGCCTAGCAGTGGAAGAGCTAGGGGGCGGCAGGGACCATTGTGGCAGAACCTCCAAAATTATTGGGCCCATATGCATTTGTCACTGTCCAACGACCTTTGACAACTATGCATATGTTCCTGCTAACTTAAAAAGACTGTCGGGTGTCCTCGGAAACCCCGAATCATCCACGATTTCCGAGCAGGATCACATTACCGAGTCAATGCAGTATACAACAGTTTATTCAAATATATACATCAGAGTAAAATATTAGCGGAAGACTTACAATAACATAGTTTACAAACCATTTGTTTCAAACCATACAACTAAGTTCGATTAATATTACAGAACGTAGTAGTGGAGTGACATTATAACATATTACAGAATACACAAATAAGCTGCCCTGCCCAAGGGCCACACATTTACTTATCGTCATCGCATTGGACAACAGTCATGCAGCACGATCTAAAACAGATCTGCTCATGAGGCTTATCTGCAACAAGGGTCAACGAACCCTGAGTACAAAAGTACTCAACAAGACTTAACCGAAAATAAAAACCGATAGAACTCAGGAATGCAGGCTCAAGGATTCAAGGTATGGCTTTAACAATAATCAAAGTTCTTTTGCGTAAAAGCTTTTTAACAAAATTCTTTATATCAACATTTAAAACTTCATAAAACCATATACAAAGCTGACACGACCCGTAATGAGATCATTAAACTCCATATCCAACACTTTCTCAAACCTTACTTAAGTTTCAGTTATTAAACTACGATGATGAACAGTGAGTTGAATCTCCATAACCGAGGAGCAACGACGATTCGAACCGATTAAACCCAGCTGGGGATTCCAGACCACACGACATATGCAGGTCCCCGACCTACATATACCAACCTACCCTCGGATCCTCTAAAACAAGAACAGGTCCGCGCCACCCGAGAATACAGTACTCCACCAATCCAGCCAATTGCCACGTGGGTACACGCTATTCCCGCCATCTCTCCACTCTCAGTGCACGAGTAGCCATTCTCGCAATAGAATAGCCAAGTTAAGGCTTACCGGAGTATGTGGTTAGTACTACAAAATCTCACCTCATGCAATTCAACAACGGACGGACCTTAATCGACACAGGCGGAAAGAACCCGCTCACAAGACCTCCATGCCTTGTGGCTCACACACACCGAGTCTGCCCGGTCTAGATTTATTACTCCATATTCCCATATCACATGATAACATAAGTAACCAAAGTTCCATTTAAAACTTGTAGGTGACAAGTAATCACACGACTTTCATCGTTCTAAGTATAGCTAAGCATAACTAGGCATATACGAATTAAAACTGGTAACAAGATAGATATGGAAAAACAAGGTTGGTAATGCACTAATTAAGTTTGCACTCAACTCCTAATCACTTAATGCAGTAAAGAGAAGCAAAAGCGAAATCAAGTTGTAAAATACAAGGTAGGTTTAAATGCATCCGGGGCTTGCCTTCGTTGACAAAAAAGTCTGGTTCCGGAGTCGTTCCACCGATTTCAAATCCAACCTCCACAGACGGACCAACCTCCTCAACCACTTGATTAACTACCATGTGCTCACCTTCGTTCACTACACGTAGTAACAATGCCATGTTTAACATGATGTGGAATATAAAACATGATGCTTGACGATGGATACAAAATTAACAACTTGAATATAACTTTTCTTCGCGGTACAGTTACAAGTCAAACCAACTAAACCTTTTTCGTAACACCTAATTTATTTGCCAAGGATCATTATCAACTAATGACCCAAGGTCATCACTCAATCCAAAAATCCAAACAAAAACCTAAATCATTAAAGGTTACTATTTGCTTTTATGAATTAATTATTTAATTAAGAATTATGAAATAAATCAACTTGTTCCAATTGACCTCAAAATTTTTATAAATGTTCATCATATGATAACTAAGTGGCAAAACAATTTTCATAATTTTTGGATAAATAAATAAGCCTAGAAAAATTATGGAAACTCATTTATTAATTAATTGAGCAATTTTTATCACATTCAAAAAGTACTGAAAATCAACATTTCATATTTTTCCTAACTAATATACATCATAGAGAAGTCACACAAAAATTTTCATAATTTTGGGAGCACTAAATAAATCTAGACATAAATAACAAAAACATAAACTATTCATTCATCTCTAAAATAGAAAAATTCATTTTCAAACCGCTGAGTCACTGACAGCCCGACCCCGCATGTCATCTCCTTCCTCCCGCGCTGACCACGGCGGCAGCAACTTTGACCGGCAAAATCTCACCGATGGCGAGATCATCGGCGACGGCCAAGGTACTAACATGACCACAACACCACGGCGCATCGATTTGTGACACTAACTAGACCAAACATGAACTAGACTGAGCACGATGCCGGCCATGGCGGCCACGACGGTGCGGCTGCACAATGCCGGCGAAACCAGACCAGTAGCGGTTAAACACACAGCTCGGGAAGACTCAGGAGCTCACCCACAACACTTCCGAGCAAATGGCTGAACCGGAGGAGCAACGAAGAGGCTCGACGTCGGCCACAGCAATCACGACGGCGCGAACCACGTTGGTGATGGAGTTCCGGTGGCTGCGGTGGAGGAAATGATTAAACAACAAGATACAAAGCACCACGACAACATGGCAAAAATGATGGTATGCTCAGCAAGAGCAGGGACGGACCATGGAGCGCTGGCCACGGCGATGGGCACTCAACGGTGAGGTTGCCGGCCGCGGGGAAGAAAGGCACGCACAGCGGGTTCCCGGCGGAATCCGGCGACCAGAGCTGGCTGGCTAGGTGCACAAGGAACTAGCGAAGCTATTGAGCGCTTTGCTGAGATGATACAGGCGCTAGATCGACGGCGAGAGCTCGACGGAGCAAGGCGACGGCGACTGGAAAGCAGAGGAGAAGAAAATGGCGAAGAACGGTGGCGGTGAAGACCATATAGCGCGGCCAGGAAGCAAATAGAAGCCACGACGCGACCTTCCTATGCCAGCGCAGAGCCGAAGGCGGCCACAGGCGCGACTGGAAGACGTCGGAAGATCACCGACGGTGAGGTGGCTTCCGCGAGTACTGTTCACCGTAATTACAAAATTGCCCTTTGTTTCAAATCCCAAATTACTCCCAAATTTGTGTAACAACTCAAAAATCTCCAAAAACAAAAGTTGTTCAAAATTTAAAGTTCTACAACTTTGCTTTTATAACCACCCCCTAATTCGGTCTATATTTTGAAATGCAAATTTGAATTCAAAAATGGGACATTTAAAGAATTACGTCTTTTCAATTTTTTCTAAACAACTATGAAAACTCCAAAAACTAACTTTGTACAACTTGACAAGCTCTACATTTTTGCTTTAAGGCTCAACCCCAAAATGTACTTCAATTTTGAATTAGGTTTTTCGGGGAAAAACAAATCACTGGAAATCAGGGTTTTCGGAAATCCAAATCACAACAAATCTTTGAAATTGATCCAAACCATACAAGGCAACACTTATAACATAAATGTAAACTTGTTTTAGTGAATGCATATCAAAGTTTTCAATATGACCAATTGCTTTGCAATGCATATGATGACATGACAATTTTTAGTATTTAAACACCCGAGGTGTTACAATCCTTCTCCCTAAAAGAAATCTTGTCCCGAGATTTAAAGTCATAGGATAAGTAATGGAAAAGAAAATGTGTCAATCCAAAAATATCCAAAACCTGTTCATGAAACAGCTAAGGTTCCTTAACAAACATAGAACCACAGAGCAAAACTAACATTATTCTATATCGACGCAAGAAACTCTGGAAATTTCTCTAACAAGTAATCTTCGGATTCCCATGTAGCTTCTTCCTTTGAATGTTGATTCCATTGTATCTTGTAGAACTTGATTGTCCTCCTTCGAGTAACACGATCTTTCTGATCCAAAACTCGGATAGGATATTCGGAATAAGTCAAATCCGGTTCAAGTTCCACTCCTTCAACCTCAACATTCTGCTCAGGCACTCGGAGACACTTCTTCAATTGAGAAACATGGAACACATCATGTACAGTTGATAGATGTTCTGGTAATTTCAAGCGATATGCCACTTTTTCATACCTCTCTAAAATTTGAAATGGTCCAATATATCGAGGTGCCAACTTGCCTTTAACACCAAAACGGGTAACTCCCTTTATTGGTGATACCTTCAGATATACAAAATCTCCCTTGTTAAACACCAATGGTCTACATCGTTTATCTGCATAACTCTTTTATCGGGACTGAGCTATCTTCAAATTACTTTGTATTTGCCTAACCTTGTCTTCTGTTTCTTCCACAAGGTCAACTCCAAAGAACCTTCTTTCTCCGGGCTCAGACCAACTCAGCGATGTTCTGCATCTACGACCATAGAGTGCTTCAAATGGAGCCATTCTAATGCTTTCCTGATAACTATTGTTGTATGAGAACTCGGCCAAAGGTAAGCATTCATCCCACTTATTGGAATAGTTAAGGACACAACACCTTAACATATCTTCAAGTACTTGATTGACTCTTTCAGTCTGTCCATCAGTCTACGGATAATAAGCTGTACTATACAGGAACTTGGTTCCCAACGAAGCATGCAATTGTTTCCAAAAACTGAAGACAAATTGTGTACCCCTATCGGACACAATGGTCTTTGGTACTCCATGTAGGCTCATGATTCTTGCTAAATACATCTTGGCATATTGGATAGTAGGATATATGGTCTTGATAGGAAGAAAATGTGCTGACTTAGTGAGTCGATCTACAATAACCCATATTGAGTCAAATCCCTTTGATGTCTTGGGTAGACCAACAATAAAGTCCATACTAATGTCATCCCACTTCCAAGCTAGAATAGGTAATGGCTGTAATTCACCGGCAGACCTCAAATGTATAGCTTTCACCTTTTGACAAGTATCACACTTTGCTATATATCTAGCAATCTCTATCTTCATTTTAGTCCACCAAAACTTTTGTTTCAAGTCATGGTACATCTTGTTACTTCATGGATGGATAGATAACCTAGTAGCATGTGCTTCTTCAAGAATGGACTGTCGCAACTCAGGAACTTTTGACACCACCAGGCGATCCTTGAACCATAGCACACCATCATCATCTATGCTGAAGCATTCCGCTTTTCCATTCCTGACTGTTTCCTTGATATGGACTATACCCTTGTTTTCCTTCTGAGCAGCAATAATCTGGTCTCGAATATTGGCTTCAACAATTATGTTGGTTAAACTACCTTGTTGAATTACCTCTACATTCAACTTCTCCATCTCTTGACATAAGGTCAGACCCATTGTTCTTACTGTCAGGCAATTGCAATAACTTTTGCGACTGAGGGCATCTGCAACCACATTTGCTTTACTAGGGTGATAATGTACTTCCAAGTCATAATCTTTAATCAGTTCTAACCATCTTCTTTGTCACATGTTCAATTCTGACTGAGTAAAGATATACTTTAAACTCTTGTGGTCTGTATAAATATGGCACGTATTACCAAGCAGGTAATACCGCCAAATCTTCAGAGCATGGACCACAGCTGCTAACTCCAGATCATCAGTCGAATAGTGTTCTTCATATTGCTTAAGTTGCCTAGATGCATAAGCAATGACTCTACCTTCTTGCATCAATACACATCCAATACTAATACCCGAAGCATCACAATAAACATCAAACGGCTTCTCGATATCAGGTTGGGCTAATACTGGGGCAGTGGTTAACAATCTCTTCAAAGTCTGGAAAGCTTCTTCACAATCAGATGACCAGACAAACTTGACTTGGTTCTTCAACAACTCAGTGATGGACTTAGATACTCTAGAGAAATCTGGAATAAAACGATGGTAATACCCCGCTAATCCTAGAAAACTCCGAACCTGATGAACTGTGGTTGGTGGTTTCCAATCAAGCACATCCTTAACTTTGCTTGGATCAACAGCAACTCCTTCAGCTGATAAGACATGTCCAAGAAATTGTACTTCCTTAAGCCAAAAATCACACTTGCTAAACTTGGCATATAGTTGATGTTCTCTCAAGCGGTCAGAACAATTCTGAGATGTTCCGCATGTTCTGTCTTGTTCTTGGAATATACTAGAATGTCATCAATAAACACCACTACAAACTTGTCTAGCTCATGCATGAATACTGAATTCATTAGATATATGAAATGAGATGGAGCATTTGTCAAACCAAAAGACATTACCAAGTATTCATATAATCCATATCTTGTGGTAAATGCCATTTTGGGAATATCTTCAGGCTTAATCTTGATTTGGTGATAGCCTGACCTCAAATCAATCTTGGAGAAAACTTTGGCTCTAGCCAGTTGATCAAAAAGCAAATCTATCCGAGGTAAGGGATACTTATTCTTGATGGTCACTTCATTCAACGGACGATAGTCAACACATAACCTCAGGGTCTCATCTTTCTTTTTCACAAAAATTGCCGGACATCCCCAAGGTGATGAACTAGGTTGGATAAACCCCTTATCATGCAATTCTTGCAACTAAGTCTTTAACTTGTCCAATTCCTTGGGTGGCATCCTATAAGCTCTCCGAGAAATCGGAGATGTTCTAGGTTTCAACTCTATGTTAAACTGAACATCCATATCTGGTGGTAGACCGGGTAAATCTTCAGGAAACACATCAAAAAATTCACACACTACCGGGATATCTCTAATCTCTTTGACGACAGTTGCACAAACTTTATCCACTGATCTTCTTAAAGTTGGAAGTTGGATGAGAAGTTGAGAATGACTATCTGGCAAACTCACCCTGATTGTTCTATTCAAAGCATCTATAATAGCCTTATGCTGATACATCCAATTCATCCCCAAGATTACATCTATATCCTGATCCTTTAGGATAATCATGGTAGTGGGAAAAATATGCCCACCCAGGTTTATGGGTACCTTTAGTATAACTGCAGGATGATTGGCAACAGGAAACATACCCATCATCACTGGCTCCCCTTCAGGAATCTCCCCGACTTGAATATAGAAAACCTTTCCTGTCTTCCTTTCATCTTTGCCCTTCTGAGCATTCTGATTGTTATTCTTATTCTGTGCCTAACCCTGTTGTTGATTGGCAGGGGTCTTCTGATAATTTGGATAAAACTACTTTGGATACGGACATTCCCTTGAGAAATGACCAGGCTTGCCACAATTGAAATAGGGATACTTGTGACCCTGGGGTGTTGGAGCACTGACACCAGAAGTATTAGTCTGTTGTGGATTCTGATAAGTTGTAGCAGGACGGACATTTGATTGCTGCCCGACTTGAAACTGTGGCGGACGATAAGGAGGACGATTATGATTTACTGGATGATAAATCACCCTCTGTCGCTTTTGATTTCCCCCAAAAGATCCAGATGGCACATTCTTTTTCTTTTTGATCTCCTTATGTTGTCGATACTTTTCCTCTGAAGCAATTGCAATATTCACTGCCTCATGATAAGTGACATTGGTACAAGTAGTCATCACTGTCTGCAGCTTGGTATTTAGACCTCTCATAAACCACATCTTCTTCTTGGCATCTGTATTGACATGTTCAGATGCATACTATGACAGGTGATTGAATCTTCCCATATACTGCATAACCGTTTGATCCCCTTGCTTCAAAGCAAGGAACTCATCCAGCTTCATAGCCATCACTCCTTCTAGAATATAGTGGGCTCGGAAGGCAGTACAGAACTCAGCCCAAGTTATTGGAATGCCAGCTGGTTGCATAGACGCTAGGTTTGCCCACCAAGCACCAGCTGCACCTCGAAATTGCTGGGTGGTAAACACAGGTTTCTGAATCTCTGTGCAGGGAATAAGATCAAATTTCTGCTCCATAGTCCGAAGCCAATCATCAGCCTCCAGTGGTTCATCTGCCTTGGTGAACACCGGTGGTCTTGTATCTGTAAAATCTACATACGTAGCCTCCTGCCTGTTATGATTGCGACCTCGGTTTCCTTGCACCATATTCTGATTACTCTGAGCTATCTCTCGAAGTAGTCGAGCATTTTCAATAGTCACATCGACAAGGGCGGCGATAGCATCAGCTAGATTCAGGGGAACTGGTGGCGGATCAGGAATACCGTCCTCATCTTGTGAAGTACCAGGAATATGCAAACCCCGCGTACGACGCATCTGTTCATAACAAACCAAATTTTACTCACAAGCCTTTATTGAATTACAAAAAGAGCTTACTCCAAAACACATATTACATAGGGTTTACTAATTTATACACTAGACGACACCTAAATAAAACTACTTAACTTTAACTAGAACTAACTATTATCCAACTCTAATCTTCTCATTGATCACCTCCAACTTCGGGCTCGGTATCCATTCTGGAAATATTTCTGCCCTCATTATCACTTTCATCGACCATTACTAATTCTTCCGGATCTTCTTCTTCTTCCTCTTTCGATTCACTATCATCGGCAAGGATAACACCTGGGTCCATTGCATCAGCTTGAGGTTCATGATTTGGATCTAGGAGGTTGCTTAGCCTATGAACTTCTTCATGCAGATAAGTATTATGTTCTTCTAAATCTTCTACATAGAATTCTAGCTCATGAGTTCTAGCTCTAACTATATTTTCTCTATACCAAGCTTCATTTCTTCCTTCCACCGTACGAACTAACATACGTTCGCAGTTCCTATGAGCGGTGGTGAGACGCCTCAATTGATCCTGTAATTCTCCCACCTGGATGGCATCCCTGGCCCTATCCCTAGTAGTCTATGCTAACTCTACAAAAATCATCTGTATCTCTGCCTAGGGATCAGGCCTAGAGCTGCTACTGCAAGCACCATCATTCCTAGGGGCAAGTTGGTGGCGAGGAACTCCTTTGGGCCCAACGAACTTACGGGCTATCGTCTTGGTACGAGTCATACTGTAGGAAGCAAGATTAATCCTAGTAAGACAATCTGACAACAGTCTCAAGAGCAGCAAGGGTGGATTACACAACTCAACCCAGACTCACTACCCACCCAAACTCAGAGGTGAAGGAAGTAACAAGTGAATTAATGATGATACATGAATCGTTCTTACGAACAAAAACATTAAATCTCATAAAGTACATAAACAACAGTTGTTTTTATATAGGGCATAATAATATTACTACTCCACCACACAAACCTTTTTTAATCAAATAATGAATGGTGAGAAAGAAATTAGATAAGTCAGAAGCAATTTGGACCAAATTAACAAATTAAATTTAGTTATCCCAAATCATTTTGAAGTTTTTGTAAAACAATACAACAAAGACCTTGTAACGATGCTCCGATACCATTCTGTGGTAGAACCTCCTAAATTATTGGGCCCACATGCATCTGTCACTATCCAACAACCTTTGAGAACTATGCATATATTCCTGCTAACTTAAGAAGGCTGTCAGGTGTCCTCGGGAACCCCAAATCATCCACGATTTCCGAGCAGAATCACATTACAGAGTCAATGCAGTATACAACAGTTTATTCAAATATATACATCAGAGTAAAATATTAGCGAAAGACTTACAATAACATAGTTTACAAACCATTTGTTTCAAACCATACAACTAAGTTTGATTAATATTACAAAATGTAGTAGTGGAGTGGCATTATAACATATTACAGAACACACAAATAAGCTGCCCTGCCCAAGGGCCACACATTTACTTATCGTCATCGCATTGAACAACAGTCATGCAACACGATCCAAAATAGATCTGCTCATGAGGCTCACCTGCAACAAGGGTCAACGAACCCTGAGTACAAAAGTACTCAACAAGACTTAATCGAAAATAAAAACCGATAGAACTCAGAAATGCAGGCTCAGGGATTCAAGGTATGGCTTTAGCAATAATCAAAGTTCTTTTGCATAAAAGCTTTTTAACAAAATTCTTTATATCAATATTTAAAACTTCATAAAACCATATACAAAGCTAACACGACCCGTAATGAGATCATGAAACTCCATATCCAACACTTTCTCAAACCTTACTCAAGTTTTAGTTATTAAACTACAATGATGAACAGTGAGTTGAGTCTCCATAACCAAGGAGCAACGACGATTCAAACCGATTAAACCCAGCTGGGGATTCTAGACCACACGACATATGCAGGTCCCCGACCTACATATACCAACCTACCCTTGGATCCTCTAAAACAAGAACGGGTCTGCGCCACCCGAGAATACAGTACTCCACCAATCTAGCCCATTGCCACGTGGGTACATGCTATTCCCGCCATCTCTCCACTCCTAGTGCGCGAGTAGCCATTCTCGTAATAGAACAGCCAAGTTAAGGCTTACCGGAGTATGTGGTTTGTACTACATAGTCTCACCTCATGCAATTCAACAATGGACGGACCTTAATCGACACAGGCGGAAAGAACCCGCTCACAAGACATCCATGCCTTGTGGCTCACACACACCGAGTCCGCCTGATCTAGATTTATTACTCCACATCCCCATATCACATGATAACATAAGTAACCAAAGTTCCATTTAAAACTTACAGGTGACAGGTAATCACACGACTTTCATCGTTCTAAGCATAGCTAAACATAACTAGGCATATACGAATTAAAACTGGTAACAGCGTAGATATGGAAAAACAAGGTTGGTAATGCACCAATTAGGTTTGCACTCAACTCCTAATCACTTAATACAGTAAAGAGAAGCAAAAGCGAAATCAAGTTGTAAAACACAAGGTAGGTTTAAATGCATCCGGGGCTTGCCTTCGTTGATGGAAAAGTCTGGTTCCGGAGTCGTTCCACCGATTTCAAATCCAACCTCCACAGACGGACTAACCTCCTCAACCACTTGATTAACTACCACGTGCTCACCTTCGTTCACTACACATAGTAACAATGCCATGTTTAACATGATGCGGAATATAAAACATGATGCTTGACGATGGATTCAAAATTAACAACTTGAATACAAGTTTCCTTCGCGGTACAGTTACAAGTCAAATCAACTAAACCTTTTTTGTAACACCTAATTCAATTGCCAATGATCATTATCAACTAATGACCCAAGGTCATCACTCAATCCAAAAATCCAAAAAAACTAATTCATTAAAGTTTACTATTTGATTTTATGAATTAATTATTTAATTAAGAATTATGAAATAAATCAACTTGTTACAATTGACCTCAAAATTTTTATAAATGTTCATCATATGATAACTAAGTGGCAAAACAATTTTCATAATTTTTGGATCAATAAATAAGCCTAAAAAAATCATGAAACTCATTTATTAATTAATTAAGCAATTTTTATCACATTCAAAAAGTATTGAAAATCAACATTTCATATTTTTCCTAAGTAATATACATCACAGAGAAGTCACATAAAAATTTGCATAATTTTTGGAGCTCTAAATAAATCTACTCATAAATAACAAAAACATATACTATTCATTCATCTATGAAAATAGAAAAATTCATTTTCAAACCGTTGAGTCACTGACAGCTCGACCCCACATGTCATCTCCTTCCTCCCGCGCTGACCATGGCGGCGGCAGCTTTGACCGGTGAAATCTCGTCGACGACGAGATCACCGGCGACGGCCAAGGTACTAACATGACCACAACACCACGGCGCATCGATTTGTGACACTAACTAGACCAAACACGAACTGGACTGAGCACGACATCGGCCATGGCGGCCACGACGGTGCGGCTGCACAACGCCGGCGAAACCAGACCAGTAGCAGTTAAACACATAGCTCGGGAAGACTCAGGAGCTCACCCACAACACTTTCGAGCAAATGGCTGAACCGGAGGAGCAACGGAGAGGCTCGACGTCGGTCACAGCAATCACGACGGCGCGAACCACGTCGGTGATGGAGTTCTGGTGGCTGCGGTGGAGGAAATGATCAAACAACAAGATACAAAGCACCACGGCAACATGGCAAAACTGATGGTATGCTCAGCAAGAGCAGGGACAGACCGTGGAGCGCTGGCCACGGTGACGCGCACTCGACGGTGAGGTTGCCGGCCGCGGGGAAGAAAGGCGCGCACAGCGGGTTCCCGGTGGAATCAGGCGACCAGAGCTAGCCGGCTGGGTGCGTAAGGAACTAGCGAAGCTATTGAGCGCTTTGCTGAGACGGTACAGGCGCTAGATCGACGGCGAGAGCTCGACGGAGCAAGGCGACGGCGACTGGAAAGCAGAGGAGAAGAAAATGGCAAAAAACAGCGGCGGTGAAGACCATATAGCGCAGCGAGGAAGCAAATAGAAGCCACGACGCGGCCTTCCTGTGCCAGCACGGAGCCGAAGGCGGCCACAGGTGCGACTGGAAGACGTCGAAAGATCACCGACGGTGAGGTGGCTTCCGTGAGTACTGTTCACCGTAATTACAAAACTACCCTTCGTTTCAAATCCTAAATTTCTCCCAAATTTGTGTAACAACTTAAAAATCTCCAAAAACAAAAGTTGTTCAAAATTTAAAGTTCTACAACTTTGCTTTTATAACCACCCCCTAATTCGGTCTACATTTCGAAATGCAAATTTGAATTCAAAAATGGGTCATTTAAACAATTACGCCTTTTCAATTTTTTCTAAATAACTGTGAAAACTTCAAAAACCAACTTTGTACAACTCGACAAGCTCTACATTTTTGCTTTAAGGCTCAACCCCAAAATGTACTTCAATTTTGAATTAGGTTTTTTGGGGAAAAACAAATCACTGGAAATCAGGGTTTTCGGAAATCCAAATCACAACAAATCTTTGAACTTGATCCAAACCATACAAGGCAACACTCATAACATAAATGTAAACTTGTTTTAGTGAATGCATATCAAAGTTTTCAATATGACCAATTGCTTTGCAATGCATATGATGACATGGCAGTTTTTAGTATTTAAACACCCGAGGTGTTACAATCCTTCCCCCTAAAAGAAATCTCGTCCCGAGATTCAAAGCCATATGATAAGTAATGGAAAAGGAAATGTGTCAATCCAAAAATATCCAAAACCTGTTCATAAAACAGCTAAGGTTCCTTTACAAACATAGATCGCAACCACAGAGCAAAACTAACATTATTCTATATCGACGCGAGAAACTTCCCTAAATGCGGCTTGGGAACTCTGGAAACTCCGAAAGATGTGAGCACTCATGTCAAGCCGATGAGCCTAGACGGTCATCACGAGAAACCTAACCAGTTGAGCTACACTCAGATTTTACATGTTCATGATTTTGCTTGCCTCCCTATATATGATTCCTGGCTCCGCCCCTGCTCCCTAGGAAGGTATGGAGAATAGATGAGGCGGATATCCCAAAAACTCCATTGTCTGTAGTGCGTGTAGATTTAGATATGACTAGAGATGGAGGGATCGGACTAGTGGGTAGTATGAGTTTAGATTCGTTGGAGAAGGCAGACGGGGTCACATTCAGCAATACATTCATGGCATTACCTGCTGCTACCATTATACTCCCTCCATCCCAAATTTTTAGTCATTCCAACTTTCTTGTAGAGTCAAAACATCTCAAGTTCAACCAAATTTATATTCCGCCCTACATGTAATGGCTTATGATAAGAGAAATACGATTTTTTTTCATTTCCATTATATTGTACTAGTTATTTTCAGTTGATATCCATTTATTTGACTTCTCCAATACCCTTTTTAGCTACCTGGACTTTTCCCTTGGCTACCTCGGCACTGCCAGCTTTCTGGAGCTAATCGGATAGTTGGTGAGCACGAAAAAAAAAGTTTGATGGAAATTATTTCAGATATCGGCATGTGCTTTTTCCTGAACTTCCTCGACTTAATACGACTACTACATGCTTATTAGCTAATTGGCGTATTGCTTGCTTGCTTTTTTTTTCGATGGGGGCCTATGCCCCCCCAAATGTAAACTATTTAAATACCCTATAAATATTGCAATGCACATCACATTTATCCATTTTTACTCATCTTTTGTCATAATATTATGATGTTTTGTTATGAATATTGACTATATATGTAAAAGCATTGCAAAATTATTGAGGAAAACACTTATATATAATTATCACACTTATAAGGTGTGGCAGAACCGCCTAATCTAATGTCTCCCAGGAGTGCTCGTCTTCCATTAGACACTAAGCACTCGAGGGAGAACATCAAATTACACGATTCCATCGGGCACACTCAGGGGAGAACACGAAAATCCACAGTTTTACGTCAGGATCACAAATGAGAGAATAAAGCTTACATCATTCTTCACCATTTCTTACATCACTTTAATACATCATCAGAGTATAATATTTATTGTTATAACAATGGAATTTAATCATATTATCAAAGTTATAAAAAATTTAATTGAACAGCGGAATATAAATATGTGATCATAATTACAACAGAAAATAAATAGTTATTCATGGCATGATGAATCATTGATAAATAAACTATGACAACAGATTATAGAACTTTTATTTATAAAAACATTTAGTGAGAGTTATAAACTAAAACTATAATCGCAGCATAAAGGAAATCCTCTCTGAGCCCACCAGGAGGAATCCACACACAAAGGTCAGCTCTAGCATCCACCTGTCACCTGCAACAGGGGGAAATAAAACTCTGAGTACTCAATTGTACTCCGCAAGACATACCCGACAGGAGGAAAGAAAAGACTCGAAGGATATGTAAGGCTATCAGGCTTATGGGTTTATTGCATCTACAGGAAGCATTACTAAGCGTGCGTCCTTATATTTGATTTTTATTAGCAGTCGCATTAGTTCATTAACTAACCATTTTATGTAAGCGCCTGTGCTACTTTCAAGCAGGTGGTAAGCAACTAGATTTCCTTTTCTTTCTATCTTTCATCTTCCAGTTCTTACAACGGTGCTAGGCCTTCGACAAGTCGTACCAGATCACCCGGCGATTCGCGAATCCATGTCCCCAGCTAGGTACCCTAAAAACACACACCCCACTTGTACCAAGGCACAAGCAGGACCAACCCATCACCCTCCTATCCTGGGTGTCTAGGTCCCTATCCAAACTAGGACTTCAAGCCCCCGTCCCTGAGTTCCGGACTCAGTACGATGCAAGGACCTCCTAACCCGAAAACCACCCTGACAGTCAGTCCGGAAAGAGCCGGATCCACGACAAGAGAGCAACAAATCTTCCAAGCGCCCATACCTAAGTATGTGCTCAGGATAATAAGTCTGTGACTTGCCTAGAGTCTTATGCAACGGTCGGTCATTAACCGACACGGATAGGGAAAGCAGTATAACCAAGCTATGCCCCGCGTCCGCGGCGACACAACCTCTTACACCCACCAATACCCAAACCATATCCCTGCCCAGTCACCATTTATATATATATGCAAGTGTGTTTCAATCAACTCCTTAAAACTTAATGCACAAATATAATTTAAACTGCAGAAAAGTAGGGGTTATTCACCAGGGCTTGCCTAGGTAAGATATATATTAAAAGTTAGTATCTGCATCTTCAGATCATCCACCATCAACTGAATAGAAAGCCCATTGCATTATCTCCTAGAGAGAATACCATTACACCGTCTTCGGATTCCCAATCATCCTTCACTTGATCCGTTGATCCATCATCGTACCTATATGATATGCAATGAGATGCAATGCAAAGACGTAATTAATCGACTTCAATCGTGACTCATAAAAATACAATTTATGCCTCTCAAGTTAACGAGCTAGTTCTAACAACTAACGTACTAATCTACGTATCCATGTTGTTGAATAAGACGTTATTTCCCAATAATTATTTTAGTTATATAAACGCAAGTTGTTTCTTTATTTCGTTCTATCGATTTAATCATTATTCGAAATAGAGCATCATTATCTACTCTAGTAAACTAATTATTCTGGTGCTACAAAAATTACATTGAGCAGCTAATAATATTAGTAATTTACTGTAAAATTTTTAGAATCAACACTATCACCAATTTATAACGGAAATTCCTACAAGTTCACATTTTAACAATATTAAATATTCTAAATCAATTAGAGCAACCCTAAAAATATACCGAATCTATGCGAACAAAATATACTATTTGATAGATCATGATTTTAGAAACTCAACAAAATTGGTTTGGCATTTTTATGATTTTTCTATGATTTACTACGAATTTTACAAATCTATTTCCAGACTAAATTAACAAATATTTTAGAAAACTAAAAGGGCCAGCGCTTTGGTTTGGCCCGCGGACACGTGCACGGCCTAGGCGAGAGTGGCACTCGTCCACTCCTAGCAGCTGGGGGTTCAACAAGACAAACCAAATTTTAAGCGGGCGTCTTGCCCAGTGGGGCGCGGGAAGGATCGCCCACAGTAGCGCAAAGCAACAAGCCGGCCCAAGCGAAGCGAAGCGCAAAGCTGCCAAAAGCGCAAAAGAACGGCTGCTGGTGGCCCAAGCGCCGACAACATCAACGATAGGCCGACCCACGAGGAAGAATCCAGCGACGGTGGCACCACTTTGCAAAAAGGCCCCTATACTATCTTAAATTTACCCCGTAGTACTCTAGACACTAGTCAACACTATTAACATGAGTCACGTATTTCGCACTGAGAACCCCATATTAGTTTGTATTCGCTCTATCTCACCTTCTCAAAGCAGAGCACTGAGCAGAGCCACCGGCCGGCGGCGGCGGCAACGGCACGGTGGGGTCGGGGAAGACACGGCGGCGGCGGACAACCCGTCGGCGAGCTACACGGAGACCCACGCGGCCTCAAGCTGGCCGCGGCAAGCGCCGAGCCAGCCCCCGGAAGCCTGCCTGCTCGAGCCATGGAGGCGGGCACGTCTGTCGCGACAGCGCCTGCCAGGCAGCAACGGCAAGGGTACTCCTGCAGCGGCGGCGCGCGTACATGAGGAGGAAGGCGCGGGCGGGGCGGTGGTGGCGCGGCATGGCATGGCGACGCGGTGGCTCGGGCGATTGCGGCGATGGCCGAGCACGGCGATGGAGCGGCGCGGACGCCGGGGTACCGAGCGGGGACGACACGGCGGGTGCTGCGGCTCGGTCTAGCGTGGGACCGCGGCGGTGCTCCAGGCTTGGATGGTCGGCAAGACGGGAGGGGCAGCAGCGTGTGCGCCGCCCCGGAAGGGGGCGGCGCGAAAACGCGCCCAGCCTTCCGCGGAGAGGAAACTGGAGGGGCGCCGAGAAGCAACCGGCCCAGCACGAGTTGCTCGGCATGGCAGCAGCAGAACAAGTAGGAGGGAGGCGGATCGAGAGCGCGGCGTGCTTTCGCTGCTGCGTTGATTCGGCGACGACGGATTTGGAGCTTGGGCGCTCTCCTCGCCGTCGATGAGAAATAGAGAGAGAGGGAAACAGCGCGAGGCTCGACAGGAACAAGCAAAGCAGTAGAGACACGCAAGGCAGAGAGCAGGGAGTCATCCCGTCAGCAGCAATGCCGAGAATAACGACACGATCAAGCGACGACTTAGGCGCCGCGCCGCAAGGACCATGCGCAGAGGATGGTGGAAGCGGACGGCGAGGGCAAGCACCATGCCAGCCAAGCGGTAGCGACTGCGGCGTCGGGCTCGACCCCACGTGATACGGCGGACAACGCCGCGCGCGTGGCTCACACACAACAGCAACAACACGGGGGAAGCGGCTGTGGGGGCAACTCAGCCCGACACGGGCCGACAAACACAGCAGGGCCGACCAGTGAGCAGCGCTACGGCTACACCCACACAACCCAACCAGAAGCGATACTTACCGCAGCGGTGACCACGCCCCGAGCCCAAACTGCTAGAAACGGTGCTACGCACGCTTTTTAAAACGAAGCAAAAGCTACTTAGCATTTCGATTGAGGTTCAACCGAAGCCATCAACCTAAAGTCAGCACTAACAACTAACTAGCGAAGTAAACCTCATGACCAGAGAGCAACCAGAGAGGGAGGTAAGGAAATGCCAACTTGAGTTCGTCACTTGGGTGCCAAATCATGGACTAGGTTCCAAAACCTGCTTCACAGCGCATTCTACGGAGGTTTGGGCAATTTTGGAGAGTGCATCGCGACCTCACACACAACCTCAATCTACAACACGCTCACGACCTCACTTAGAAACAACCAATAGTGCAAAAACATGATGCGAGTATTTAACATTTTTGATAGAATTTAAATGCCACACATAGCATTGTCAACTACCCTTTTAGACAAGTTCTCGTCGTAGTTAGAACTAACAACCACTACACTTTTACCAACCTTTTTAGGAGATCCAAACTCTACTAACTCCAACCAACAACCACATCGGCCCCGTTCGCTGGTCTGAAACTTGGCTGAAACTGGCTGGTTGTTGTGAGAGAGAAATATTGTTTGGCTGATTTGGTGAACAGTAAATTGAGAGGGGGAGCAGCCGGCTGGCTGATCTTTCCAGACCAGCTAACGGCCCCATCATGCAAAGGTCCATACTTTATACTAAACCATAAGAACAAGACATTTAAGCACTATTGAACTATTTGGCTTAACATAATTTGCCAAAATTAACCTTTCGAACATAAATCCTATTTCTCGCCGATCCACGAAAAAGTTCTAGTTTAAATAAAAAATCCGAGAAACTCGTTTCGGAAATTTTTCTTAGGCCTAACATAAGGTGTCATCATGTTTATCAGCCCCCATAATCAAAGTTGTTTCCGCCATTGGCTTGCGCCACAGTCGGTACAGACAACTGGGTGGTGAGCATGCAAGTTCTAGTGCAGCCGATGACCGGGTGGATCCTGTGGCACGGAGGCCTCGCATGCCTGGCTGGACTATCAGGTATAGTTTCTACACTATCTAGCTTCTGCGGGTTCGCCATCAACCCACTGTTGCCGCCGCAACAATAGAGTGCTCTTATTACCAGTTATGTGTGTGTTTATAAGGCACTATGCCAAAACAGCAAATAGGCACTATGACATAGATTGGTCGGCCACCACCATGGCGGCTCGGTGTTGGGGTCGACATGGCCCGGCCAAAACCACGGAGGCACGGGATTTGCTGACACCCAGCGTCCTCCACAGCAAGCAGTGGAGACCCGATCAACGACTGCCCCTGGTGGAGACCCCGGCGGAGATCGATCTCTCCCTAGGGGCGCGCGGTGCGGAAACGGCATCGACTAGGTTAGGATCTAAACCTAGGCAAATGATACCATGAAAGGGAATAGAATTTGTGGGATAATTAGATATATTGCATTGGGCCTCATGGACTGATTATATAGGATACATAAGATTAACACCCTTCTGATAAAAAAATAAGATTAACCCCCACGTGGGGTAGACAATGTGATACTATTCTTGTTTACTCTGACATTCACATATTAAATACTGAAGTTGTAGTGGGAGGCATCATCTAGATATTTGTTGTTGATAAGTTTTTAACGTCTCAAGTATTTATTTTAAATTAACATATTTTGATATTTATTTTTTTAATTTTTAAAACAATCTCCGATAGAGGCACATCTTATACTAAAGTTCTGGTGCTTAACAAGATTTGAGACCTGCCCGGGCCTCATCGCACGCCGGCGAGATCCGCTGAGCCCCGGCAACACGAGTCCGTCCACATGCATAAGTAGTCGTCGTAGTCCGCAACGTGGTGGCGGACAGGGAGTCAAAGAGATCAACAGGCCAACAGGGGCACACGGATATCCACCGGTGCGCTCTGCAACGGGAGAGAGGGGAGCAGCAGCATGGGGAGGGAAGCAAGAGTGTCCACGCATACACATCTGTGCGAGAGGAGTCCACATGGCGGCGTAGCCAAAATGATCATAGAGGAGTGCAGCATTGTGAGCGTGGGGAATTATGTGGAATTGCGAGAGGAAAAAAAACTACACCTGAGTGGAATTGTGTGGGAGGAGCAGGATCGTAGGAGAGAGAGGACACGGACGAAAGAATGATTGATGAAGGGGAGGTGGGTGTAGACGTCGCTTTTGGTTCTTCGTAGTAGTAGTAGTAGAGATATATTATATGAGATGTTCCTCTAAATATAATTATTGGTTTGGAAAAGTATGGCCCAAATAGCTGGAAAATTAATATAATCATTAAAATGGAAAGTCATTATGAATCTACTTCAAAAATTACATAAAACTAATACAACTAAGAGCATCTCCAAGAGTTTTCTAAATTTTGCTCCTAAAAAGTTCATGTTTTTCAACTTCTAAAAAGGTATTGGTTAAAAAAAAAAGAAGACCATCTTCAATAGTATCTAATATTTCACTTCTAAAAAATCAAAATTTGGTCCCACTTAATATTTCACTTCTTTTCTCAAAGTACCATGGAACCAGTATATAGGAACATATATGCAAGCCACAGACAATCTCACAAGCAGCCAGCCAGTAACAGTTCAGTACCATCAGCAGCCATCAACAGAGCACAGTACCATGCAGCGGCCAACAGCAGAGCACAGGAGCATGCAGGCAGGAAGGCAGCAGGAACCGGCAACCAGCAGGCAGGCAGCAGGAATCCACACAGAGGCAGCAGCCGGCCATGCCGTAGCACAGAGACGAAGGCCAAGACATCGCCGGCGCGGTACAGACCGTGGAGTTGGAGTTCGTCACCGAGATGGCGAAGTCCAGGCGCAGGCGCGGACCAAGCTCGGCTACGGCCAGAGACAGCCAAGGCAGTTCTAGTGGTGGCGCGGCCACGGGAAACCTAGTGGCGGCGGCCATGGGAAACCAAGCAGCGGCGGCGGCGGTAGCGCAGCAAGCACACGACCAGATCGAGATGGCCCAGGAAGATGACGGCAAACAGCGTGTTCGCTTGCTCGTAAACGATCGTAAATTTCCAGCTAGGAACAGTGTTTTTCTCTCACACCAAACCAGCCAGCAGTAAATAATCCACGATACGATACGGCCTCCCGAACAGGCGCTAGCTACGACCACGGCGCCAAGAAAAATTGGCGCGGAGAGAAGCATACGCGCAGGCGGAGGAGCGCGTAACTTTACGCGGATTGGCTAGGTTTTTTTTAAGTGCTAAAATTTTAGGAGAAATGATTAGAAATTGGTGGAGAGAGGTTTTTTCTTATCTTTCTAAAAACTAAGTATTAGAAGGAGATTTAGGGAACTCTTGGAGATGCTCTAATACAGTACTCTACAAAAACTTCACTTGGAAACCCATCACGTCCATGAAAGCATGAAATTAGTAACCCCTAAAAATTAAGGCCATTTTGAATGATTAGTATTTACTAATTACCAATTATAAGGTTTGGTTTTCTGCTATATATATATATATGGGAGCAATGTATAGATCAAACAAGCATCTCAGCAGTCTAGTATTCTATATTCTACTAGCGCACTTACTCGCCGACGAGGACCAAAGCATCAAATTGCACACCTACTCTTACATGGAGAAGTACACAAAGCACATGGCTGCACTATTGCTGCTATCACTGTTTTTTCTCAGCAATCTTTCAGATACTGTGCAGTGTGTGTGTGTGTATATATATATATATATATATATATATATATATATATATATATATATATATATATGACTGATCATGTCCTTTTAGCATGCAAAGGAATTATGGTGGCAAATGTTTTTCATCTTCAACAAACAGTTAGAGGCATGTATGAATCTGATGATGGGGATGGGACGTCCATTCATCTTCCACCTGCATTCTTCTACCATCCCCATTTCCCAGCATGCATAGGAAGTAAGTGTTGGTGTTGTTTTAGGATAGGTGGCAATACTCCTTGTTTTTCTACACAGGCTGAATGCAACCGTCAGCCTGTTCGTTTGGCTTGTGCTTGTCGTATACGATCGTAAATTTCCAGCTGAAACAATATTTTTCTCTCACACAAACCAGCCAGCAGTACTTCTTCACGAACCAGCAACGATATGAACCAGCCAACCGAACAGGCTTCATGCCTGCGTGCCGCCAAATTAAATTTATTAGTTCTTGGAACGAAGTAATAATAATGAGTGAAATTCTGCGATGAACAATGGAACAAGAAACAAATGAAAATATTGTGATTTTCTTTCCCACGCCCTCCTCATGACTTTGTGATGAATGCTAACAATATACAACCATCCAACCTGCTTTTGCTTCTCAAAAGCCAAAAGCCAACCAAAGAGGTGGCAACTCATAGGCCATAGCCTGCTTTGTGCCAAAAACTTCTTTTCCTCTAGTACAAATCCCAGAGCAACTCCCCTGCTTTTACCTGCTATGGAGGTGGACAACTTTAAAAATTTACCCACCTGCCACTAGTTATGAAAAATACCGCTTCGATCTTTTCCCCCCTAGCTACTGTTACTCTCCCATCCCATCGAACCTCTTCCGCGGGTGAGCACTAGGTGCCGCCGCTCATGGGGACTACTAGAGCCTAGACATCCGGACGGATGCCTGCGTTTTCACTACTAGAGCCTAGACATCCGGATGGATGCCTGCGTCCTGACGCCCGCGCCTGCACCCTGTTTTTCGCGCCTACTCCGTTTCACGCGCCCATGCGGGGGCCCACGCCGCCTGAACGATTCACCCTGCCCACGTCGCCTAGCCGCACGCGAGGATCGCTAGCGCCCCCTCTGCTTCCCACGCGCATACACGCAGGGACCTTCTACGCCCGCTCGGCAGTGCCCCAGCAGTTGCAGCAGGCGACTACGGCAGGTAGGTCACATTACAACATGTGTAACACCAGATCTACTTTTGCAACATCTAGATGAACACTTGCAACATACGTCTGAAACAGCATGCTAAAATAGTTGCAAACACCTGAAACACTTGAAAACACGTGTGTAGCCATTGCAAACATATGCAACATCTAGATCTACTTTTGCAACATCCAGATGAAACACTTGCAACATATGTATGAAACACCTGAAACACTTGAAACATACGCTTGCAACATGCATGTATATGGAACAACCAGATGAAAATACTTGAAACATACGTCTGAAACACTCAAAACATACGCTTGAAACATGCGTATATAGCCATTGCAACATATGCAACATCCAGATGAAACACTTGAAAACATACGTCTGAAACACCTGAAACACGGCATCACCAGTAGCCACGCCCTACCTGGTGGGGAACTACGATAGAGAGACAGGAAGGCAGGTGGCAGCGCTCAGCACGGTGGATAGGAAGGATGGCGCCAGGCAAGCGGCCGGGCACGCTGCAGCGGTCGCGTGGACCACGCCGGAATCCGCGGCGGTGCGGGCTCGGCGGCGACCGGAGGTTGCGTATCTGGAGTCGAGTGAAGCCAGAAGCCGAATGTTTTTTAAGTGGATTTTTTTATAAACTTCTGGAGTAGAGTTGTTGAGGGAAAGACGCAGTCAGCCGTTCAGACCGTCGTGGTCCATGAGAACGGGAGCGTCCGGACGCCCTAAGCAGAGCATTTCCGCGAATCAATTGGCGTGCCTAGGAATTATAGAGAAATCGCCAGCGACATCAGCTCACCGACGACCAATGACCTCAGTCGAACCCAAGGCTGTTGCCAATAGATTGACGGATTAAAGAATTTTTGGCAATCACGGATCGATCATCTCTGATACCAGATGTTAGTGTAGGAGTTAAGAGAGGCATGGAAGAGGGGACCGGGAGCAGGTAGTAGTAAGGACAACTTCAGAATTCAGATAGTAGGCAATAATTCAGAGTTTAATTTTTGCATGCCTCTCTTCCTCTCCAAGTTCCGTCTTTATACAATCGATGGGCGACACGTAGCGCAGCTACTCTTTCCTACCATTCAAGCCCACTGTGGCCCGGTAACGCGCTTGTTGGGCAGCCTGACGCGGACGCTGCTTCTGGGCTTGACGTGGCGTGGGTCGGGTTGTGTCGGACGGGCCACAGTGCCTTGGCCATCCTCTGCATCGCCATCTTTAGTTGCGCCTTCAGGGTCTTCAGGACAGACAGCGTGGCCGTGCGAGGACGCGCGAGTGTGGCACAATTGGCTTTGGCGAGGCAGAATTAATAACATATTTGATTCAGGACGCGCGATTTGATATGATTAATATATCTTAGAAAAATCATCATATTTTTTTTGCGGAATTAAATGAAAATAATTTTTATATAAAAATTATAGATCTCGACGAGATCTACAACTTTCTAGTATTGAGTTTTTTCATTTGAAGTCGTTAAGATGCTCAAAAAAAAATTAATAACATATTTGAACTTAAGGGCATTTTCGTCTTTTCACACCTGTAGTTTGACGGCGTTAGAGCCCGAACTGACGGAAGTGGCATGGAGGACCCGAAAAAGTTGAAGTAGTGGCGCTGAAGACCGCTGAATTTTTCCAGGGGCACAGAGGGGATTACGATATTTTATAATGGCACACAGGGGAAAGTCTCTAATATAGTTGTTGTTCCATAGAAGCTAGAACTGAGAAAGGAATTACTTAATAAGGGTTTATTGAATGAAATACCTAGTTGTCCATGTATGTTTATCTAGAAAACTTCGCTCTATAGCAAACTTCGCGAAATGGCGACACCTGCCTCTAACTGTGAGGCCCAGACGACGGAGGACCGAGTGGGGTATGAAGGATTCGAACCTGCCCCCAACACTAATTAAACCTAGAGGTCCTCTGTTAATTAAGCTCCTAACCCTAAGTAAATGCTAACAAATTAATGTCTTCCTTGCACGGGATTGCGAATTTAAGTCTCTGCTTTTAACTAAAAAATGCAAGCATGATTTTATCTATCGATAGAGATCCCAACCATATCGTACCACCTGCGGGATGTATGATGGATTTTAGCTACTAAGGCATCCTTTGTCTTAAGCTAAGCCTCGTCTTTTGTTTCCTAGCTGGGAGGAGTATAATTTTTGTGTAGACTCCAAGCTAAGCTAAACGCAGATTGGCGGCTCAAAATCACCAGCATGCTCGCGTCGTCCTACTCAGCAATCCCTGCGCAGCAGTGACCAGATTTTTTTCACTTGAATCGGGGTCAGACAGTCAGTCAGTCCACCTGCATGTGAGCTCTTCCCCTGCAGCCTGTAGTCCTGTACTGCGCCTACAACTAAGTGTCCTGGACTATCTTCAACAACGACACTCAAAATATAAGACCTATTTGACCTCAATACTCATTCGACATCTTCTCCAACGACAGGACCCAAAAGATAATTCTTTCTGTAAATAGGTTTTCAGAAGAGATGATACTCATAAGCAACCTAAAATAGGTCTTCCGTATGGTTAGTATATTGGAGGCTAATTTTATATCTCTCGTAACTATTTTAAGTTTGAGTGCCCGTATAAATTTCTCGTTGAAGACCGTCTTGCTACCAGATGCCAACCCAAATGGGGATGGACGGGAAATTCTACTGCTACTTCAGTGTCAGGTCGCCTTTTGTATACGGTGAACGTTTCCACACTTTCATTCACTGTACTGTGCTGCTACGCATGTACTCTGGTCCGCGAATTCGACAACATTTTCCATATGGAACCGAAAGAGAACTTCGCGGGTGTAAAATTTGTCACAAAGCCCAGTGGTTTTTGAGCTATTATTATATTAATAAGGAATCAATTTTTTAGTTCCACAGCCAGAGTTTGGAAGAGTTCAGAGTTAGGGCATGTTTGTTTCCAATAAGTCACCTACGTATAAGTTAAAAAATAAAATAAGTGACTTATTTTGTCAAACACCACCAACTTATAAGTCACCCCTGCTTATAAGAAATAAGCTGGTTCACCCCTGCTTAAAACTTATAAGCCACCTTTTTTCCACGTGGGGCCCACACCTTTTAAGAAACACCACCAACTTATAAGTCATATACAATCAAACAGGCATGACTTATAAATCACTGGTTTTCAGTCACCTAACTTAATAAATCACCTGACTTATGAAAATCAAACAGGCCCTTAAACATAACTCTGTTCCAAGGATCAGAGAGACGGTACACTGTAGCAGCGACACGAGTAAACGGCCCCGTTCGCGTGCCCTTAAACCCGGCTTGATCCGCTTATTTTTTTATTCGGAACAGTGTTTTTCTCTCATAAATTTCTTCAGCATTCCTTCAAACCATCCAGATTTCTCCAGAATTCGGACAAGCGAACAGGCCCCACGACGACAGGAAAATCTGGTATAGCACCCAACTGCTCCGTCCATTCACCTGTGATGCGGGGCCCACAAGCAGAGAGCACTACTATACCACCGCCGGCCCCACAAGCAGAGCACGCGCGGGTGGGCGTTAAATTGGCGCCATCGCGTCGCCCACATTTACTGCCTCCTCCTTCCTTCCTCTCGCCGCTCCGGCCCGCTTCCAGATTGGCAGATTTTAGCAGCTCATCGCCAGCCGGGCCATCGTTGCCCGTCGCGCGGGCAGGCAGGCATGGGAAAGAAGCACACGGCAGGTGGCGGCGGCGGCTGGTTCGCCGCCGTTAGGAAGGTGTTCCGGCCGTCCGCCTCCTCCTCCTCCTCTGCCACCACCTCGTCCAAGGACAAGGATGCCGTGCAGCACGGGAAACAGGTAGGCGCCCCGCACTTGCCAATGCGATTTCCCGTTCTGATATCCACAGTTCTTGACGAGCTAGCTAGCTAGCATTTCGATCGGCTGCCATGCCATGGTGCTGCGAGCCTGCGATCGTCATATTCATGGCGATGGTGAGCGAGTCGTGCCGCCGTGCCGTGCGTGATGCATTTTGCATGCTGTGCGTGCGTGTCAGGACGGCGCCGTCGAGGAGGAGGCCACCGAGGAGCCGGAGGTGCTGCTGCTGGAGCACTTCCCAGCGTCCGAGACGTCGGCGGAGGCGAGCAACGACAACGAGGGCGGGGATGCGGAGGTGGCGGCACTGGCAGCAGCAGTGAGGAAGAATGGTCGTCGTCAGGAGGACGAGGAAGAAGCGGAGGAACTGATGCTGGCCGACGACATGGAGCGCGCGCGGGCGCTGGCGGCCGCGGCCGAGGCCGCCGTGGCCGCGGCGGAGGCGGCAGCCAGAGTGGTGCGGCTGGCGGCGCTCCGGCGCTTGTCGCGGGAGGAGCGCGCCGCCGTGCGCATCCAGGCCTACTACCGCGGATACCTGGTACGTACGTACGTGCCCCCAAGCTAAGGTCCATATCACTGGGCTGCTCAACATACAACTTCAGTTTCCCTTCCCATCCGAATTATACATTGTTCAAAATTTCAATGCATCATTGTGTGTACATGCTAATCTGCATCATATGATGTATCCCTTCTGGATGGGAGAGTAAACATTGGCATCCTAATCAAGGACTTGCAATTAGGGTCGTCCTTACACACTACGTACTGGCTAAGGGCCAATCAGTTTGACAGCTGCAGAAAAAATATATATTCAGGAAAAGAAGAGGGTGACGATGGCGAGAAGAAGCATAAAAGGTGACTGGTCGATCAGTGACTAGTAGCCTAGTAGGTGGAGAGCCCTTGTTTAATTTTTTGACACAATACTACTCGTGCTAATGATGGGGAAGCAAGGTAAGATCGGGCGTTAAAATCAGGTGATGACTTTATAAGGTGGCAGGCAGGTCTATGGAGGCAGCTGCAAGGGAATGATCAAGCAGCAGATCGCTTGCTTACAGCACAAGTAGGGAGGGAGATTTGGCAAGAATGACAACAACGGTGACTTGCTGTGGAATCATCGATCGTACATCAACTCCATCGGTGGCGATGTGTACCAGTAGTGCTGCATCTGCATGCCTGATGACCTGTTGTGGGTTGTGGCAACGGGCAATGGCATCCACCTACCAGACCAGCCCTGCCGAGCTGAGTAAGTGCGCTTTTATGGCGGCCGGTTCCGGTCCTTCGTTTGGGTAGATGGGCGCTGCCGTTAACATTCACACACGGAATGTGTCCACCGTAACTACGTGCACCACCCAACCCACCGCAACTTTTGCTCGACCTCTCATGCTCTCCGCTATGTGTTTAATTTGGCCTCTTTTAACTGGCTCCTAACTGAAGTCGATGTAGAGTAATAATTGTACGTAGAAGTACAATTTTGTCTGCTAAGATTTGTCTTGGAGCACTACTACTGAAAAACAATTAGTAGTACCTTTCTTACGAAAAAAGATATTTTTAACCCTTCACAAACCTTCGTCCTGTTTGTTTGGCTTATAAGCCGTCTTTTTCGACCAACGAACATTATTTCTTTCTCCGAAATGCTATACAATACATGTGTGTTTTAGAAGAAAAAAAACACATGATTTTTTTTTATCTCTCTCCCTCTCTCTTTCTCACCGGTGACCACCCGCGTCGGAGACGGCGACCGGCGAGCTTGCCCCCACGCCCGCACCAGCCATGGCCGTGGCGGTGGCGGCGGCGGACCTGTGATTTGTCCTTCCATAGAAAAAAATTGTGATTTATGATCTGTGGAGGCTAGAGGTAGAAGAAGGGTGGAGGTTATTGGATCTTAATCGTATGGTGCAAAAGAATTCATGTGTTGAAACTGCATAAAACATATAGTTGTGTAGTAGACAAACTATTTTCTCTCACAACAAATCAGCCAACAGTACTTTCAGCCATGGCTTATCAGCCAAGCGAACATGCCACTTATATAACAAATTAAATAGAATAGAACCACAATAAATCTGAGTCACTCAAATCGGAGGCATGTTAGAATTTGGTTATATGCTTCCTCTGCCTTTAAAATTATTGTGTAGTATTAGGTTTCGGTATAAGACAAGCTTTGGTCAATATTTTTTTCAACACTTGATTTCTGCAATATACAAAATAGGTGTCATCTGGTTTGTATTGAAAAATATAGGGGTTCTTGCGTTTGTACCCTTGTTTTGTATCGAAATTGTGATTTTACTCCTGTTTTTTTGACTTTTGTAAATTTACCCCTATGATTTCAAAACGAAACACCAGTTTGCCCCTGCTCCGTCATCCACCCCTAACGGTGTTAACTTTTGTACCAAAGAACAAATATGCCCTTGTGATTTTACCCTCCCTCTCGCTCTGCGTCCCAAATTTCGACACAAGGGCGGCGCGGCGGCCACGCCTCTCTCCTCACATCTGCGTGCCCCTCCCCTCCCTCCCTCTCTCCCTCTCCTTCTCTAGCTCGGCGCCGCCTCACCACTCCCCCCAGTGGGCGTTCCTCCCCGGGCGCTTGGTGGATGGAGCTCGTGGTGGCACGATGGTGAGGGCTGCAGCCCGCGTCCCTCGCGGCTCGAGGCGGAGTGATGTGGCGGGGGCGAGATCCGCGACGCTCCTCTGCTCCCCGACCCGATCTAGTGGCGGTGCGGGGGATCGAGCCCCTCTCTCCTCCCTCCGGCGATGGTGCGCGCGCGTGGGCGATGGATCCGGTGGCTTCGCTGGCGGGGACGTCAGATCCGGTGGCGGCGCGGGGGGAGCCCCCTATCTCCTCCCTCCAGCGATGGCGCGGCACGGGGACCGAGGAGCTCCTCTGTCTCCTTCTCCGGTGGCGTGGATCTGGGCGAGGAGGTCCTCCCTCTCCCTCAAGCCCGCCGGCCATGCCGCGACGCCCACGTGCCTTACCCGAGCGTCGCGGCCGGGCACCGCTGCTGCCCTGCGCGCGCCGCGGTCGTGGGCAAGCGCCGCGCCCCGCAGCCAGGCGCCACCGTCCCCCGCACAACGCGCCTCGCGGCTGGGACCGGCCGACGCCCCGCGATGCTTGCTAAGCTGAAACCAACCACTCTGGAGGAGAAGCGTGCACCCCCGCTCGATCTATCCCTGACCCGTGTGGTTTGCCTGTGGCTGGACGAGCCGGAGGTTGAAGATAAGATGAGGGGCAACATGGTCTTTTTGCCTCTGTTTGCAGGGATTTTGATTTTTTTAATTCATTTATTCCATGTCCATCTAACAGACATCCAAACCAGGGGCAAACGGATGGTTTATTTTAAAATAATAGGGGCAAAATCACAAAGTTGAAAAAACAAGGACAAAATCACAATTGGACTGTTGGACAGGGGCAAGAACACCATTTTCCCAAAAATATATGCTTCTGACTGATTTTGTGTCACGTAAATGATACTAAATTCATAGACTGACTGATTTTGTATCACATAAAATTCACAGAGTAAGCTAGGGCATGTTTGGATTGGGATGGGGACGGGGATAAGGATATAAAATATTGTATCTTAGCCATCCGTTCTTCCCATCTCATTTAATCCTAGCCATTCATTCATTTCTCTTTCCATATCCCATCCCTTGTATCCCAATATCCAAACGGCACCTAAAGGCTTTTCCTATCTAAATAAAATATGCCTACTGTTTTCACGTATGAAGCCAGTATATATATGCCAGCGCGGCGTGGTGAAGTCATTATGATTTCTTCACCTGCCTGCCTCGCTCTCTCAGACTTTATTTTGTAAAGATACAATTGAGTTACGCTAATGAGTGGTCAAGCTGGTGCGGTGTTCATGTCTCAAGTATAGTAATAAATTGCCCAGTGCAACTATAGCTGCTTCCGTATCCATCCTCTAGAAGAAACTCTACCATCGCATCGTACTACCAGCGATCACTCTGCTGCCGCAATTATTTGAATTCTGAATTTGGTAGTACATGTTACTAAAAGTTTTGTGTAAACTAATCTTTTTAGTAAAGATTGGCTACTACTCCCTCCATTATAAATAATAAGATATGTTTTGGCTTTTCTAAACACAGATATACATTATGTTAAGATATATAGTAAAAATAATGTATTTAGAAAAGCTAAAACGTCATATAATTTGGAACGAAGAGAGTAGTAATTTCTAGCAATACATAACCGGCCCTATCGGCAGGTTCTAAAATAAAACTCTAAAATCAGAAGGGTTAACTAGTGGGAAACTAGCTAGTAATAGGGTAGTTGAATCTGGTATATTTGTATAAAGCACCCTCTTGAGCTTTGTAGTAGAGTATGTAGCTCTGATTATTTTGGTGTAATTTCTAGATATAATTGATGTAACAAAAAAATTCAAGTGTGGTGAAGAAACATTTCATCCAATTCTTACAAGACCTTAAATCTGGGTCTATAACTCCTCTAAACACCTGAATTGTTGTTATAACATGCTCACAAATGTGTGTAGGAGATAAGTTTTTCACCTGGGCATGGCGTAGACAATCCTTTCTAAAATGGGTGCCAACTGCCAATACAACATCCAAAATGAGACCAGCTTAGTAGGACTTATCTGGTTTTTCAATAAAAAAGAATATTTTGAAAAAAATAGAGATCCAAATTGGAGTGGTTGACTAATGTTTTCTTCGGGTTAGTATATACACAATCCTTTTGTTTTTTTACTACACCCTCAATTTAAGTTTTTTACTCGACAACAGTCCGTAGCATGTACCTTTTGGCTACTGATTTCGTCGACAAAGAGTAGATCGAGGAGATTTTGTACATGTTATATCTGTCCAATCCAAAATTTGGTTTGTTTCAGGCCCGGCGAGCCCTGCGCGCACTACGTGGCCTGGTGCGCCTGCAGGCGCTGGTGCGCGGTCACCAGGTGCGGCGGCAGGTGCACCTCAGCATGCGCTGCATGCAGGCACTCGTCCGAGCCCAGGCCCGCGTCCGCGCGCGTCGCGTCACCCAACACCCGCTCCTCCTCCTCCCGCCGGCGACGCCTCCAGCCAGCCGCTCCACCCTGCTAGGAGCACCATGCGTCGACCTAGCATTGCAGGGCCGCCACCACGACGTCAGTGACGACGGCGAGGTGGCAGACCTGCTGCTGCAGCAGAGAAGCAGAAGCAGAGGCAGGTTCGGAAGAGGCGAGGATAACGGCGGCGGGGGGAGGAGCCCTTCCGGCGCCTGGGACAGCAGTAGCCGCACCCTGGAGGACGCCCGGGCCAAGGGCGCGCGCCGGCACGACGCCGCCGCACGCCGGGAGCGGGCGCTCGCCTACGCCTACGCCTACCAGCAGGTGCGCGTGTCTCTGCTACCAGCTACTACCTGATGCCGAATTGCCGATCTGATAAATGTTTGGCGTGCATGAGCAGCGGCAGTGCCAGCGGCAGGAGGACGAGAAAGCCGGCCTGGGCTTCCACTGGCTGGAGCGCTGGATGGCCGCGACGCAGCGCGCAGCAGCAGGAGCACGCGCCCGACCACGCCAAGGCGAACCAGAGCACCACCACCAGGACGACGTCCTACGTCACAGCGGCCGCTGCTTTCCCGAACGGCATGTCGGAGAAGACGGTGGAGATGGAGACGACGTCCCGGAGCCCACTGACCCAGGCCGCCACGGTTGCGCACGGGCGGCCACCCGCGATCCCACGTTACATGGCCGCGACAAGGTCCGCTCGAGCCAAGGCGCGTCCCGTGCCGCCGTCGGCTACACCGACGCACGCCAGGAGCCGGTCCGGCGGCGGGCTAGCCGGAGACACGTCGAGCTCAGGCCAGAACGGCAGTGCAATCGCCGGGTACAGCCCGGACTCGAGCGGCACAGGGGACTGGACCCCGCCGCGGTTCGGTGTCAGCACGCGCACCAGCAGCAGCAGGGTGGCCTATACATGAGCTTGACTTGAGCATGGCATTCAAGACAAAATCCAATGCATCGTACGTCATGAGTGTGCTTGAGAGTTGAGACGTGTTCGCGACTCATTTTTGAATGTTCTTGTTGTTCACAATGTATGTATAGCTTGCTATGTCAGATGCCACGGCGCCTGATGCCGCTGTAAACGATCTGAATACTCAAAATGATTGCGAATAAACACTCGAGAATTCTAAATGTGTTATTATGGCTCAGCTGAGATCGAAACTTTTTAATCATTTCTCTAAAGAAAAAAAATCCTTTGTATGCTAATGTTTTCTCGTTAAGTCCAATCAGATTTTGCAACGCTTGCATTTGTTCAATATATATATATATATATATATGACAAACGGAAAGCATTCCGATGAGAAGGATATGTACTTCATTTTAGTGGTACTACAAATCTACTGTACAATGCAACACACATTCATCAAAACAATTGCTTGGAGGACCGCCTGTAATGCTCACTTGCCCAGCTTCTGCAACAACATTTTTGCCGGATGTACTAGGGACTGTATCTCTTTATAAATTCACAGTTTCCCGAAGCAAGGAGAACTTAGACTGCAATAGTTGACTTGCTAATTACTCTGCAAGGTAAATTTCTTGTCAATTCCCAGTCTATCAATACCAATATATAGCAACTTAAAATGACTGAACAAGGAATGTGTCAAACAGTGTTTACCTATAAGGTGGAAGCAGACACCCTGACAGGCTTCAAAATTCTTACAACTCTCCTCACGTGTTCAAGAATTACATAGAACACTCCAAAGATGAAGAGAAAAATAAGTTGGAGCTTCCCGAGTAGATTGTATGTGAAGACGAGGTAATTCACTCTGTCATCGTCTCTTTTGGTAAGACAACTTGCTGATCCAGATAGAAGAAGACCATCAGAATTGTTTGGAAGGTTTGACCACTCCTCTAGGTCTGTATTTGATTTCGATGCCTTCATCATCTCCATGAGTGACATATTAACCTGCAGAGGAATTTATCAGTTATATGTGTGACACAATAGCTCCATCACTACATAAATGTAATATTTTGTATACCTCAGCTGGTCTTTCATGGCTCACAAGGTGGCCTCCGTGGAGCTCAACCAGTTTAGCGGCAGGCTGGAGCTTCTGTGCAAGCCTCCTTGCACGATACAACTGAGCAACGACATCATCCCTGATGAAATGTCAAGAGTGTATTGCTGATCAGTATCGTGTGGATCGATCAATGGACAATAATGGATTGTGCGAGTTTTTTCAGTTACCTGCCATGAATAATTAGAACAAGGAAACCTGCGAAGCGAATCCTGTCTAATTCTGTCGGAGAGAGCTTATGTGTCCAGCAAGCATTGATTTGCCCTCAAATCCATATCTGGATTGCATGCCACAGAATGACAGACCTTTAACATATTCCTGAAAAGAAAATATATTATACATGTCTGATAATCACATACTTAATCAGATACATAATTCTATGGGTTGTTTTGTATCTTTGACTTCTATAGGCGTTCTTGTCCAGATATTACAAATGTTGTCCTATTTGTTGTCACCAAATCTGGTTTTATAGGACAGGTCAATAATCCCATGTTCCTGTTTACTAAAGAAATTTATCATGTTAAACAGATATATGGGCTAACACTTAAAGAGTTCACTTCCTTCACTGTTCTTCAATGGTTCATAACTTCTTACCTGATAAAGCATCTGTCTTCTGGTACTTGTTCCAATAACTTCCTCAAGGTATTCCTGCAGTATGATATGATTTTTAAATCAGTTTATCCCCTTGGACAAATTTTGCGTGGGCATAAGCAAATCGTATTCTCGAGGGGAAAAGAAAAAGAGAAGTGGTCACCAACCCTCGTATAGTGGACTTCAAGATCGAGAATGGCTCTTTGCTCTGGCGTTCTTGCTCTCAGAAAACGACATGCAAGAGATATCGTGTGCCAATCAATCTGGAATTGAAAATGCCATTGGCATTAGGACGAGCTTACTCCTAAAAACCGGGTCAGCGCAAGTGCAGTGACAGCAGCAAAGAAAATAGTTATTCACCAACACCCAAATTGAAAACAGTGGCTAACCAATGCACTGTAGAGGTAAATGCGAACTTTTGTCAGTAACATGAGTGGATTAATTTTTAATTAGTTATAAAACACAAAACATCGAAACTTTAAATAACTATTTTTTTTAAAAAGAAACCATGATTTGCAGAAATACCGAAAAGGGCCAAAGTTGTGTTGAAGTATGTATGTAGTGTTCTGAGTTGTAACCAGTAGAAGGAACCCAACAAATTGTTCAACATAGATATGTCTATGAGTCTATCCAAGGAGCATCATCCATTTGGCACAAAATGGTCCAAAACTTAAAATCACCGTAGCTTTCTCAAATTTAACGTATATATAAGGAGGTCGTGATCGCGGCCCAAAAAGATCGTCCTACTCCTATCCTTCCAACAAATATCAGCAGCTAGAAATCAAAAGGTAATTTTTTTAAGAAAATAAAAAAGGCAAATTAATTTTCCCTTTTTTTCTGAAAGGAACTATAATTCATTTTTGTTTTCTGTCTACCAGAGATGTCTGTAAGGAAAATAGACCATAATCCCATTTACTTTGATTTTGGTGTTTGATGACCAACACAACAAAATTGGACTAATGAATTTGTAAGTAATTGTTTTGTAGTTCAATAGGGTGCAAGACGTGACTTGGACGAAGGCGACATGATGATCCCACGATCAACACCATAAGCAAGACCCTAGAAGCACAAGAGAAGACCCAAGATATCAAGCAAAGTCCAAGCACGAAGATGGGAACCAAGCCGGATGCAAGATCGCGAAGAAACGAGCTCGGCAGAGGTGACCGGACGCGGCCCTGATAAGAACCGAACGCGTCCGATCAGTTGCTTGGCAACACCAGGCGTCGGCAGCTGTGACCGGACACTGAGCAGCAGTGACCGGACGCTGAGCGAAGCAGTGACCGGACGCACCTGTGACACTGTTCATCGTCACGGCAATGTTTTCAGCGTGACCCGACGCAGCGGCGCTGGACGACCGGACGCACGAAGTGCAGCGTCCGATCGTTTCCAAAGAGGTTCCAGAGCGGTGCCAGCGTGACCGGAAGCGTGTGATCGATGATGATCAGACTCAGCCCAGAGTCTGATCAGCGCGCGCGCTCAACGGTCGGGATGACTGGACGCGTCCGGTCAGGACGACAGCAGCATCCGGTCAGTAGCAGAAAGCTAGGTTTCGCCCCTTACGGCTACTTTTTCAGTGGGGCTTATAAATAGACTCCCAACCGGTTATTTGAGTATAGTGGAGCTGAGGAAACATACCAAGGGTGTTGATATACTATTTTAGTGATCTCCACTTGCATAGTGCTTAGTGATTCATTAGATGATTAGCATATGTGCTTTGCGAAGTGCTTAGGTTAATTAGACCACTGCTTATGCGTTTGCTCTAGGTTTAGGTCTAGTGTTTAGTGAGGTTTGAATACCTCTTACCACTCGTTGCTTGCGCGCACCATTGTTGTACATCGGAGGGGCTTGTAATCTTGCGAGATCACACCAATCGTGTTTGTGGTGTGGCCGCCACCATATATCGAAGGGAACAAGGCCCGCGGCGGTTCGGCCAGAACCTTGACAGTGAAGACGGCAGGGAGCGGTCCGGGAAAGGCTTGCCTGAAGACCCACCAGAGACCCACTTGCGCGTGGGGAAGGCCCGGGGCTATCCACGGAGTTATCCGACCAGGAGCTTGACCCTTGCGAGAGGCTCCAACGAGGACTAGGGGAAAACTTGCGCGCTTCTTGATACCTCGGTAAAAATACCGGAGTCGTCGACGGGAGTTTGCATATCTCTACCTTACTCTTTAGCTTCCGCATTTACATTATTTGCATAACTCTTTTTTGCGGTAGAGATAGCAACACACTAGCAAAACCGTAGTTGTACATTTAGATAGTTTATCTTTTGCATAAGTTTTGCTAAGGTTAGAAAAAGAGGCTATAGTTTAGAGTTTGAATTTTAAGTTGCCTAATTCA
Source organism: Miscanthus lutarioriparius (assembly GCA_904845875.1). Lineage (NCBI taxonomy): Eukaryota > Viridiplantae > Streptophyta > Magnoliopsida > Poales > Poaceae > Miscanthus > Miscanthus lutarioriparius. Next base: position 126,234,086 of record CAJGYO010000007.1, on the reverse strand, counting down.
CCCCCCTCTTAGGCGTCACGGTCCCCTTTCAATTGGTATCAGAGCCAGATTGACTTAATTTAGACCTTTGACTTCACCGCCGTTGAGCCGACGTTATTTAGAGTGGTTGAGATGGATACCTCTAGGCCTTCGCACTTTGACGGCACTAACTTCTCCTTGAGACAGTAGATTTGGGTGTTTGAAGAGTCACTCATGATGGGATAAAACATATTAAGAATCCCGATAAACCCACAAAGAGTGAAGAAAAAGAAATTCATTTCTATACTAGGGCTAAATATTGCTTGTTTGAATCTTTTAGCATGGATGTGTTTAACCAAGTGTTCACTTTAAATACGGCATATAAAATTTGGTTAAAACTCCAAGAGCTTCATGACGGCACAACTAATGTCCGTGAGTAAAAACATTGTCTAGCTAAACAAAATTATGATTCTTTTAAAATGAATGATGATGAGCTTGTTCGTGATATGTATTCTCATTTGAATCTAATTATCAATGAGCTCCATTCAATAGGATTAACAAGGCTAGATGATGCGGACATCGTGAGGAAGATCATCTTTGTGCTACCACAAAAGAAATATGCAAGCATCATCACCATCCTTCACAATATGGAGGACTTGAGCACTATGACCCCGGCCATAGTCATTAGTAAGATAGTGGCATTTGAAATATCACACAAGATGGGTCAAGAAGAAGCCCCTTCATCAAGCAAAGGCAAAGCTCTCAATGTAGTGAGAAAAGAAAGATGAAGGGCAAGCAAGTTGAGACAAGCTCAAGCTCAAGCTTCTCAAGTGAAGATGAAGAAGAAGACGATGATGATGATGATGGTGATGATAATGATTCAAGTGATGATGATCAATCTTCCTCCTCCACCTCCGATCTTGATGAAAAATCAATTAAACTTATCAACAAGGTGGAGAAGATGATCTAGAGGCTCAATGTCAAGGGTGTGCACATCCAAATTTAAGATTTTATCTTCACCAATCAAATAAATGAGCAAAAAAAGAAAGGATGCTATGGATGCGGCAAGTTGGGGTACTTTGTGTAAGTTTGTCCAAACAAGCCCACACCCAAGACAAAGAAGAATACGTGCAAGGACAAAACCCTCACATCAATAAGGTCCTGGGATGATTCTTCAAGTGAAGAAGAAAACCATCACAAGAGGCGAGAGCACAAGCACTCATCATCAAGCATCTCACGTGTGTGCCTTATGGCACGAGGTAACAAAAAACATATCCCTAGTGATAGTGACAATGATAATGATGATGAGCTACCTTCTTATGATAAAATTCTGCAAGAAAATCTTAACTTTGCTAAAGTTTGCACTAGTCAACAAAAGAAGCTTGAAAAATTAAAAGAAAAACTAGATAGCTCACAACAAGCTTATACTACTTTGCTTGAATAATATGAAACTTTTGTCAATCTCAATATGGAGCTATATACTAAAATTGAGTAACTTGAGACTAGTGCAAACACAAATTATTGCACAATCAATGATGAGCAACTTGTAAAGAAAAATAAAAAATTAAAGAAAAAGTTAGCTAGCTCATAAGATGCTTATAAAAGTTTGCTTGCTAAAATAGAAACTATGTGCAAACATTGTGATGAGCTAACTAATAAAGTTGTTAATCTTGAAGCCGTCGGTACTACCCCCACCGAGGCACCTAAAAAGGAAGGTTCTATTTTTGACATGCCTAAAAAGGATGCATTTACTTCTTGTAATGATTTATGTTTAGACTCACCCTTGTGCAACCAAGTTTGTGTTGAAAAAATTGTTGTAGAAACATCCACATAAGAGGTCGCAAAGGAGAATGAGCAACTCAAGTAAGAAGTGGCTCGCCTCACCAAGGACTTGACTCAAAGTGAAAGGCAAGACGGAGCAAGCCCAACTTCATCAAGATAACACCGACAAGGGAGTGAAGAAGCTTGATGAAGGAAAAACCATGGTTTGCTACGTATGCCACATGGAAGCCACAAGTCCTATGAGTGCAAGGTGAAGAATGGGGGGGAGCTAAGAAGAAAGAGAAAAACAAAAAGGATACAAGCAAGCTCTCCAACATCTACACCAACAAGGTGGATGAAAAGGCCTCCACACCTTATCTCTTGAAGAAGAAGAAAAATGACAATGTGGTGGCCATCAAGGTGAACAAGCAAGCCAACAATGGGGCCAAACGCATTTGGGTGCCAAAGGAGATCATTTTCAACATGAAGAGCACCAAGAAGGTTTGGATCATGAAAGGTTAGTGAGAAGTCCGATGGACTTTGAGAAATTTGGAGACTTGGCAAAGTATGGGTGTATTTCATAGGGTGCATCACATTGGATCATGTCAATTGCCAAGTGGGTTAGTGAACATTATAGAGCCAAATTCCCCATCCCATGTTAGGTAACTAGATTTAATTTCTTACAATTTCAATTAGCATCTAGTTCCTTTTCATGCCTAGGTTTGCATTTGCATGCTTAAATACTTTGTCACGCATACACTAGGTATATCTTATGATAGATTTGCTCAGTTTCACTCTTAACCCTTGGAGCAAACCTACATGGTTTAAATTGTTTAGGAGTACGACACATAGCTTGTTTTATAATTATTCATCTAATATGTGTCAAAGTCTAAATTATAGATAATTTCTCTCGAATATTACTTTCGAAAATAATTCTCACATTCATGTGATGTCATCTTTCAAGTGGTATTTCTGATTCTAAAATCAATGTGCATGTCTCCTATAAGTATTTCATACTTGTGTGCACAAATTTAGGAGGAGGTTATTCTACAAGTTGGATGCTTTGAGACTAACACCTTTTTAAAGCTTATCATGTGTGTAGTAGTCTCATTGCAAGAAAAATGGAGTCCCCCAGAGTTAAGCATCATACTTCAAATATCCACCACCTATTGTAAGTGGTATAAATTAAATTGGTTTTCAAATGTGGTATTTTTAAACCGATATCATCATATTGATTTCACTTTGGTATTTATATGATTTCTCCATGCATTATATAGATTAAACTCCCTTGAGCATTAATTTGCTAATTATGCATAAACTACATTCTTCATCATATGTATGCATATATTTAGGGGGAGCTTAGTCTATGTAATGTGAGAGTCAAATTTTGTGACCTATTCCACTCCACATACAAATGATCATAAAGTTTGACCCTCCCTTGTGCTACTAATGTCTTTCTTTTTGGTGTTTGATTCCAAAGGGGGAGAATCTGTAGGACCAAAAGTAAGCCCAATCATAATAATTTACAAGTGGTTATGGTCCGAGAAAGTGAGGATAGTGGATTATGGAGTTAGGGAGAGGCTTAAATCTATAATGCCACATGGGGATATTTGTAAGGACAAGATAAGTTTCCAAAGATGTTTACATGTGGTATCTTTTAGCATCATATAACATTTCCCTTTGCATTGCATACTAGCAAGTAAATATTTTTTTAATTCCAAAATTTTTAATATTTGCTTGTTTTGGTCGTGTTGTCATCAATCACAAAAAATGGGGAGATTATAAGAAAAATTGACCCTAGACCCATTTACTTTGGATTTTGGTGTTTGATGACCAACACAACCAAATTGAACTAATGAATTTGTAAGTAATTATTTTGTTGTTCAATAGGGTGCAAGACGTGACTTGGACGAATGTGACATGATGATCCCACGATCAACACCATAAGCAAGACCCTAGAAGCACAAGAGAAGACCTAAGATATTAAGTAAAGTCCAAGCACGAAGATGTGAACCAAGCCGGACGCAAGATCGCGAAGAAACGAGATCGGCAGATGTAACCGGACGCGGCCCTAATAAGGACTGGACGCTTCTAATCAGTTGCTTGACAACACCAGGCGTCGGCAACTGTGACCGGACGCTGAGTGAAGCAGTGACCGGACGCTGAGGCGACACTGTTCATCTTCACGGCAATGTTTTCAGCATGACCGGACGCAACGGCATTGGACGACCGGACGCACGAAGTGCAGCGTCCGATTGTTTCTAGAGAGGTTCTAGAGCGGCGCCAGCGCGACCGGACACGTCCGATCGATGATGACCGGACTCAGCCTAGAGTCCTATCAGCGCGCGTGCTCAATGGTCGAGACGACCGGACGTGTCCGGTCAGTAGCAGAATGCTGGGTTTCGCCCTCAACGGCTACTTTTTCAGTGGGGCTTATAAATAGATCCCCAACCGGCCATTTGAGTATAGTGGAGTTGAGGAAACATATCAAGGGTGTTGATACATCATTTTAGTAATCTCCACTTGTATAGTGCTTAGTGATTCATTAGGTGATTAGCGTAGGTGCTTTGCGAAGTGCTTAGGTTGATTAGACCACCGCTTATGTGCTTGCTCTAGGTTTATGCCTAGTGTTTAGTGAGGTTTGCATACCTCTTACCACTTGGTGCTTGCACGTACCATTGTTGTACATTGGAGGGGCTTGTAATCTTGCGAGATCACATCAACCGCGTTTGTGGTGTAGCCGCCACCGTGTACCGAAGGGAACAAGACCCGCGGTGGTTCGGCCGAAAGCTTCATAGTGAAGACGGCGGGGAGCGGTCCGGAAAAGGCTTGCCGAAAGGCACACCGGAGACCCACTTGCTTGTGGGGAAGGTCCGGGGCTATCCACGGAGTTACCCGAGCGAAAGTTTGGCCCTTGCGAGGGATTTCTTGCGAGGGGGCTCCAACGAGGACTAGGGAAATCTTGCGCGCTTCTCGTTACCTCGGTAAAAATACCGGAGTCGTCGACGGGAGTTTGCATTATCTCTACCTGACTCTTTAGCTTCCGCATTTACATTGTTTGTATAATTCTTTTTTGCGGTAGAGATAGCAACACACTAGAAAACCGTAGTTGTACATTTAGATAATTTATCTTTTACATAGCTTTTGCTAAGATTAGAAAAAAAGACCATAGTTTAGAGTTTAAATTTTAAATTGCGTAATTCACCCCCCTCTTAGACGTCACGGTCCTTTCAATGTCCACACTGTACCACTGAATTAAAGCTACAAACTAGAAGCTTCACCCATGTCTCCCTTGCGTGTGTGTGACGAAGTCATTACCAACTGTTGATTCTAGCGAATGTTGACTCTTCCTCTCTGTCGATGTCAGCTAGCTAGCAGATTTTGAATTCTCCTTTGAATTTACCATGTTTTGGTCAATTTCTGTGGCCCAATAATACGCCACCCGTGAGCCGGAGAATCAATCAATTGCCAAAAGAACGGTCGACACACAACACAACACACAACAACGACAAAAAAACACAGAAATATTCTCCAAGTGACTGTGACTCAACTCACAAACAAATGGAGCTTTTTTCTGAACGGGTTGAAGAGAAGTGCTAAAAAGTGACATGATTTGCAGTATCTGTATTGCTGGCGACCACACCTACCTTTGGGATGCACTGGTAGCCTCCTCCGGTGGTGTTGAGCAACGCCAGCGACGCGACCCGGTCCGGCGCCATTGCGGCCAATTTCGAAGCTATCATGGAACCTGTTCCAGAATCGGTCAGAGTGGTCAGTCATCACATCAGGAAGACCGATGACCACTCAGACTCAGTCACCTGCAGTGGGGATGAGGAGGAAGGAATTGTCTTACCCATGGAGTGGCCGAAGACATGCGCTCTTCGCCATCCCAGGTGATCCATGAGCGCTAGCGCGTCCTTGGCCATGATCACGGTCCTGCGATGCCAAGGATTGAGCAAGAGCGAGCGACATCGTTAGAACCAGAACGATACAGCATGCAAGAATCTCCGTCGCTGTCCCCAAGCCAAAAACGAGTGGAGAAGAGCAAAAGAGCTAGGGAAACGTTGATGCGGGCACGCACGTGTACTGCGACTTTTGCGCCGGGACGGAGCTGCGCCCCATGCCGCGGTTGTCGAAGCAGCAGACCTCGACGCCCTCCGCGGCGCCGGAGTCGTCGCCGTCGTCGGCCGGAGCCTCCTCGTCGACGGGCTCGACGGCGCCCGTCAGGCCCTTCACCTGCGGGGCCCACGACTCGTACGTCCCGGCGAACCCTGCGATCCGATTGGGACCATCCTTGGTGTTAGGGACAAACGGTGACACGAAATTGAACGCAAAGGATTCAATTCAGTGGATGAGAAAACGAAAGGAAACAACAAAAAGAGAGAGAAGAGGAGGAAGAACAATGTACTACCGATGATGAGGAGGACCTTGGTGGCGCCGTGGCCGTACCGCTGGTAGAAGATACGCACCTCCTCCTGTTCGCCGCCGGCGACGGCCGCCGCGGTCACCACGCAGTACGGCATCCTGCTTCCTCCTGCCTCTCGACAGCAGCTAGCAAGAGTAACTACAAGAACAGCAGCCGGGATTCTCGCCTCCTCGATCACTTCGCCGAAATCAGCATCAACCAAAACTCCAAATCAGGCAGAGAGCGGACAAAACAAGATGATTCGTGGCGCGCGACGCTACCCGGCCGCCTCGGCTTATAGGTAGACGGAGAGCGGGGACCGAGGCGGACAGCGGGTTGCCCCCCGTTGCCCTTCACGACGCGGACACGGAGACGGACTGGGGAGAAGATTGGCGGGAGCTTTGTCTTTATAGTCCATCCATCCAAATCCAAGCTCCAACGATGGAGAGGCAAACACGACGACGACGGCTACGCGGTATCCGACTCCGAAATGAAAGCACCGGACGCCCGGATTCAGGAGCGCGTCGTGACGCACCTCGAGCCCCGTCCGACTGTCTCGCCCCCCACGGAAAGAAACCACGCCCCCCGCCCACGGAACAGTAAACTAGCGTCCGCGTGTCCCGCCACCCACGAAAGAAATCAAGTCCGCCACCCAAAGGAACATAGACTCGTTTCGATCCGGCGGCCCGTCCCACGCTCGTGTAGCGCCCTGACCTCCAGCCGTGCCGCCATCCTGCCATCCCACCGCCTCCGCCTGTCCTCCAGCCATCCTGCCACCCCGGCCATACCCACGCTTAGGTGCGTCCGATCCTCACCACGCTCCCATCGGAAGTATTACTTGTTTGCAACATCAAACAAAGCGCAATGCGAGATACAACATCGTAACAAGTCTCACGCAACATCGTAACAAAAGCAACTACAATAACAGAGCAAAGCTACTGCAATACGAGATGTAAGATCAGAAAATAGAAACTAATACAACAAATAAATATTACTTGTTACAACACCATAACAAGGCTACTGTAACAAAAACAGAACAAACAACAAATGCGAGAAAACAACATCAGAAAAAAGACTAATGCAACAAAGAAAAATTACTTGTTGCAACAGCAAAACAAAGCTACAGCAACAACAAAGAAACAAAGCGCAATGCGAGAAAGCAAAATAAAAAAAAGACTAATACAACAAAGAAAAATTACTTGTTGCAACAGCAAAACAAAGCTACTGCAACAACAAGAAACAAAGCGCAATGCGAGATGCAACATAAAAAAAAGACTAATGCAACAAAGAAAAATTACTTGTTGCAAAAGCAAAACAACGCTACAGCAACAACAAGAAACAAAGTGCAATGCGAGGATGCAACATCAGAAAAAAGGAGACTAATGCAAGAAAGAAATATTACTTGTTGCAACGGTAAAACAAGGCTACCACAACAGAGCTCGCTGAAACCCTAGCCATCACCGCGTCCCTTAGATCCAGAGGAGGAGGATGAGGAGCAGGAGGAGGAGGAGAGCTCAGATCTAGAGGAGGAGGAGGACTCAGATATAGAGGAGGAGGTGAAGAAGGGCTTAAATCTAGAGAAGGACCCACCTACCTCACCGAAGTTGTTGCCCGCCGCCCTCCTCCTCTCCGGTGGCATGGAGGTCGCGGAGGGAGGGAGGGAGGGAGGGAGGAGCAGCAATGGCTCATCGGAAGCCGCTGTCGTCCCCTCCTCTCCGGTGGTATGGAGGTCGTAGGAGGGAGGGAGGGGCGGCGGTGCTCGACGCAGCAGCGAGAAACGTGCATGCGGAGGAACGGGGAGGAAAAGTGTGGTGGTCACGGGACAAGATGGGAGGGAGTCGAGCAGATAAGGAAGGCACGGTGGGTCCAGGCTCAAGGATCCACTCTCCTACAGAGTGGACTCTGTACCAGGGGCCAGGGCTGCTGCCCGCAAGGGCTAGCAAGATGTAAGGAAAATAGACTCTAAGCCCATTTATTTTAGATTTTGGTGTTTGATGACCAACGCAACTAAATTGGACTAATAAATTTACAAGTAATTATTTTGTAGTTCAATAGGGTGCAAGATGTGAATTGGACGAAGGCGACATGATGATCCCACGAGCAACACCATAAGCAAGACCCTAGAAGCACAAGAGAAGATCCAAGATATCAAGCATAGTCCAAGCACGAAGATGGAAACCAAGCCGGACGCAAGATCGCGAAGAAACAAGCTCGGCAGAGGTGACCGGACGCGGCCCTTATAGGCACCGGACGCGTCCGATCAATTGCTCAGCAACAGCAGGCGTCAGCAGCTGTGATCGGACGCTGAGCAAAGCAGTGATCGGACGCACCGATGACATTGTTCTTCGTCACGGCAATGTTTTTAGCGTGACCGCACACAGCGGCACTGGACGACCGGACGCACAAAGTACAGCGTCCTATCGAGTCCATAGAGGTTCCAGAGCGGCGCTAGCACGATCGGACGCGTCCGATTGAGTGAGTCCGGACTCGGACCAGAGTCCGATCAACGCGCGCTCTAATGGTCGGGACGACTGGACGCGCCCAGTCAGGACGACAGCAGCGTCCGGTCAGTAGCAGAAAGTTGAGTTTTGTCCCCAATGGCTACTTTCTCGATGGGGCTTATAAATAGACCCCCAACCGGCCATTTGAGATGTGGAGAGTTGAGAAAACATATCAAGGGTGTTGATACACCATTTTAGTGATCTCCACTTGCATAGTTCTTAGTGATTCATTAGGAGATTAGTGTAGGTGCTTTGCGAAGTGCTTAGGTTGATTAGACCACCGCTTATGCGCTTGCTCTAGGTTAGGCCTAGTGTTTAGTGAGGTTTGCATACCTCCTACCACTTGGTGCTTGCGCGCACCATTGTTGTACATCGGAGGAGCTCGTAGTCTTGCGAGATCACACCAACCGCGTTTATGGTGTGGCCGCCACCGTGTACCGGAGGGAACAAGGCCCACGGTGTTTTGGCCGGAAGCTTGATAGTGAAGACGGCGGGGAGCGGTCCAGGAGAGGCTTTGCCATGAGTGGCTTAACCGGAGACCCGCTTGCGCATGGCGAAGGCCCGGAGCTATCCACGGAGTTATCCGACCAGGAGCTTGGCCCTTGCGTGGGATTCCTTGCGAGGGGCTCCAACGATGACTAGGGGGAAGCTTGCGCGCTTCTCGATACCTCGGTAAAAATACCGGAGTCATCGACGGGAGTTTGCATATCTCTACCTTACTCTTGAGCTTCCGCATTTACATTGTTTGTATAACTCTTTTTGCGGTAGAGATAGCAACATACTAGCAAAACCGTAGTTGCACATTTAGATAGTTTATCTTTTTGCATTGGTTTTGCTAAGGATAGAAAAAGAGGTCATAGTTTAGAAGTAGAATTTTAAGTTGCCTAATTCACCCCTCCTCTTAGGCGTCACGGTCCCTTACAAGTGGTATCGGAGCCGGTTGGCACAATTTAGACCTTTGGCTTCACTGTCGTTGAGCCAATGCTATTTAGAATGGTTGGGATGGATACCTCTACACCTCCGCACTTTGACGGCACTAACTTCCTCTACTATAAAGCTAGAATAGCTTGTCACCTTGAGGCGGTAGATTTAGGTATTTTGAGAGTCACTCGTGACGGGATGAAACCCATTAAGAATCCCGATAAACCCACAAAGATTGAAGAAAAGGAAATTTATTTCAATGCTAGAGCTAAAAATTGTTTGTTTGAATCTTTTAGCATCGATGTGTTCAACCAAATGTTCACTTTAAATACGGCACATGAAATTTGGTTAAAACTCCAAGAGCACCATGACGGTACAACTAATGACCATGAGCAAAAACATTGTCTAGTTAAACAAAATTATGATTCCTTTAAAATGAATGATGATGAGCTTGTTCATGATATGTATTCTCGTTTGAATCTAATTATCAATGAGCTCCATTCAATAGGATTAACAAAGCTAGATGATGCGGACATCGTGAGGAAGATCATCTCCGTGCTACCGTAAAAGAAATATGCAAGCATTATCACCATCCTTCACAACATTGAGGACTTGAGCACCATGACCCTGGCCATAGTCATTGGCAAGATAGTGGCATTTGAAATGTCATGGAAGATGGGTCAAGAAGAAGCCTCGTTATCAAGCAAAGGCAAAGCTCTTACATGTAGTGAGAAAAAGAAGCTGAAGGGCAAGCAAGTTGAGACAAGCTCAAGCTCAGGCTCCTCAAGTGAAGATGAAGAAGAAGATGAGGATGATGATGATGATGATGATGATGATGATGATTCAAGTGATGATGATCAATCTTCCTCCTCCACCTTCGACCTTGATGAAGAATCAATCAAACTTATCAACAAGGTGGAGAAGAGGATCCAAAGGCTCAATGTCAAGGGTGTGCCCATCCAAATTTAAGATGTCATCTTCACAAATCAAAGAAATAAGCAAAGAAAGAAAGAATGCTATGGATGCAGCGAGTTAGGGCACTTTGTGGAAGTTTGTCCAAAGAAGCCCACACCCAAGACAAAGAAGAAGGCGTGCAAGGACAAAAACCTCACATCAATATGGTCATGGGATGATTCTTCAAGTGAAGAAGAAGACCATCACAAGAGGCAAGGTCACAAGCACTCATCATCAAGCTCTTCTCGTGTGTGCCTTATGGAACGAGGTAACGAAAGCTCATCCTCTAGTGAGAGTGATAGTGGTGATGAAATGTCTTCTCTTAATAAACTTGTGCAAGAAAATCTTAAATATGCTAAGGCTTGTACTAGCCAACAAAAAAGCTAAAAATATTGCAAGAAAAGCTAGATAGTTCACAAGAAGCATATAAAACCTTGCTTAAACAATATGAGACATTTGCTAATCTTAATATTGAATTATCTACTAAAATTGAGCAACTTGAGGCTAGTGCAACAACAAATGCATGCACAATCATTGATGAGCAACTTATACAGAAAAATGAAAAATTAAAAGAAAAGTTAGCTAGCTCACAAGATGCTTATAAAAGTTTGCTTGCTAAAATGAAAACCATGTGCAAACATTGTGATGACCTAACTAATAAAGTTGTTAATCTTGAAGCCATCGGTACAACCCTCACCAATGCATCTAAAAAGATAAATTCAATTTTTGATATGGCTAAAAAGGATGCCTCTACTTTCTTACAGTGATTTATGTTTAGACTCACCATTGTACAAACAAGTTTGTGTTGAGAAATTTGTTGTAGATACATGCACACAAGAGGTCGCAATGGAGAATGAGCAACTCAAGCAAAAAGTGGTTTGCCTTACCAAGGACTTGACTCAAGTAAAAGGCAAAATGGAGCAAGCCCAACATCATCGAGATAACACTATTAAGGGAGTGAAGAAGCTTGATGAAGGACAAATCGTGGTTTGCTATGTGTGCCACAAGAAAGGCCACAAGTCCTATGAGTGCAAGGTGAAGAATAGGGGAGGAGCTAAGAAGAAAGAGAAAAACAAAAAGAAAACAAGCAAGCTCTCCAACACCTACACCAACAAGGTGGATAAAAATGCCTCCACACCTTATCTCTTGAAGAAGAAGAAAAATGACAAGGTGGTGGCCATCAAGGTGAACAAGCAAGCCAACAATGGGGCCAAACGCATTTGGGTGCCAAAGAAGATCATTTCCAACATGAAGAACACCAAGAAGGTTTGGATCCCGAAAGGGAAGTAAGAAGTCCGATGGACTTCGGAGAATTTGGAGACTTAGCAAAGTATTAGTGTATTTTATGGGGTGCATCATTATGGACAAGGTAATTGCCAAGTGGGTTAGTGAATACTATGGACCCAAATTCCCCTTCCCATGTTATGTAACTAGATTTAATTTCTTGCAATTTCAATTAGCATCTAGTTCCTTTTCATGCCTAGGTTTGCATTTGCATGTTTAATCTTTTGTCTTGCATACACTAGGTATATCTTATGGTAGGCTTGCTCGGTTTCACTCTTAACCCTTGGAGCAAGCCTACATGGTTTAAATTATTTAGGAGCAAGGCACATAGCTTGTTTTATAATTGTTCATCTAATATGTGCCAAAGTTCAAATTATAGATAATTTCTCCCGAATATCACTTTCAAAAATTATTCTCATATTCATGTGATGTCATCTTTCATGTGGTATTTTTTATTCTAAAATCAATGTGCATGTCTCCTACAAGTATTCCATACTTGTATGCATAAATTTAGGGAGAGTTTACTCGACAAGTTGGATGCTTTGAGACTAACACATTTTCAAGCTTATCATGTGTGTAGTAGTCTCATTGCAAGAAAAATGGAGTCTCCGGAGTTAAGCATCATACTTTAAATATCCACCACCTATTGCAAGTGGTATAAATCAAATTGGTTTCCACATGTGGTACTTCTAAACTGATATCATCATGTTGATTTCACTTTGGTATTTATATGCTTTCTTCATGCATTATATAGATTAAACTCTCTTGAGCATTAATTTGCCAATTATGCATAAACTACATTCTCCATCATATGTATGCATATATTTAGGGGTAGCTTAGTCTATGTAATGTGAGAGTCAAATTTTATGACCTATTCCACTCCACATACAAAGGATCACAAAGTTTTACCCGTCCTTGTGCTACTAATATCTTCCTTTTCGGTGTTTGATTCCAAAGGGGAAGAATTTGTAGGACCAAAAGCAAGCCCGATCATAATAATTTAGAAGTGGTAATGGTTCGAGAAAAGGAGAATAGTGGATTATGGAGTTAGGGAGAAGCTTAAATCCATAATGCCACATGAGGACATCAGCAATGGCAAGATAAGTTTCCAAAGATGTTTACATGTGGTATCTTTTAGCATCATATAACCTTGTCCTTTGCATTGCATCCTAGCAAGGAAATATTTTTTTAATTCCAAATTTTTTATATTTGCTTGTTTTGGTCGTGTTGTCATCAATCACCAAAAAGGGGGAGATTGTAAGGAAAATGGACCCTAGGCCTATTTACTTTGGATTTTGGTGTTTGATGACCAACACAACCAAATTGGACTAATGAATTTATAAGTAATTGTTTTGTAGTTCAATAGGGTGCAAGACGTGACTTGGACGAAGGCGACATGATGATCCCACGATCAACACCATAAGCAAGACCCTAGAAGCACAAGAGAAGACCCAAGATATCAAGTAAAGTCCAAGCACAAAGATGAGAACCAAGCCGGACGCAAGATCGCGAAAAAACGAGCTCGGCAGAGGTGACCGGACGTGGCCCTAATAAGGATCTAACGTGTCCGATCAGTTGCTTGGCAACACCAGGCGTCGGCAGCTGTGACCGGACGCTGAGCAGCAGTGATCGAACGCTGAGCAAAGCAGTGACCGGATGCACCGGCGACACTGTTCATCGTCACGGCAATGTTTTCAGCATGACCGAACACAACGACAATGGAGTTAGGGGGAGGCTTAAATCCATAATGTCACATGGGGACATTTGCAAGGACAAGATAAGTTTCTAAAGATGTTTACATGTGGTATCTTTTAGCATCATATAATCTTGCCCTTTGCATTGCATCCAAGCAAGTAAATAGTTTTTCCTAGCAAGTAAATATTTTTTAAATTCCAAAATTGTTATTATTTGCTTGCTTTGGTCGTGTTGTCATCAATCACCAAAAGGGGGAGATTGTAAGAAAAATGGACCCTAGGCCCATTTACTTTGGATTTTGGTGTTTGATGACCAACATAACCAAATTGGTGTAATGAATTTGCAAGTAATTGTTTTGTAGTTCAATAGGGTGCAAGACGTGACTTGAACGAAGACGACATGATGATCCCACGATCAACACCATAAGCAAGACCCTAGAAGCACAAGAGAAGACCTAAGATATCAAGCATAGTCCAAGCACGAAGATGGAAACCAAGCCGGACGCAAGATCGTGAAGAAACGAGCTCGGCAGAGGTGACCAAACGCGGCCCTTATAGGGACCAGACGCGTCCGATCAGTTGCTTGGCAACAACAGGCGTTAGCAGCTGTGACCGGACGTTGAGCGAAGCAGTGATCGGACGTACCGATGACACTATTCTTCGTCACGATAATGTTTTCAACGTGACCAGACACAGCGGCACTGGACGACCGGACGCACAAAGTACATCGTCCGATCTAGTCCCAAGAGGTTCTAGAGCGGCACCAGCGCGACCGGACGCGTCCGATCGAGTGAGACCGGACTCGGCCTAAAGTCCGATCAACGCGCGTGCTTTAACGGTCGGGATGACCGAACACGTCCGGTTAGGACGACAGCAGCGTTTGGTCAGTAGTAGAAAGCTGGGTTTCGCCCCCAACGACTACTTTCTCGGTGGAGCTTATAAATAGACCCTCCAACCGGCCATTTAAGATGTGGAGAGTTGAGGAAACATATCAAGGGTGTTGATACACCATTTTAGTGATCTCCACTTGCATAGTGCATAGTGATTCATTAGGTGATTAGCGTAGGTGCTTATGCGGTGCTTTAGGTTGATTAGACCACCGCTTATGCGCTTGCTCTAGGTTTAAGCCTAGTGTTTAGTGAGGTTTGCATACCTCCTACCACTTGGTGCTTGCGCGCACCATTGTTGTACATCGGAGGGACTTGTAGTCTTACGAGATCACACCAACCACGTTTGTGGTGTGGCCACCACCGTGTACCGGAGGGAACAAGGCCCACAGTGTTTCGACCGGAAGCTTGATAGTGAAGACGGCGAAGAGCGGTCCAGGAGAGGCTTTGCCACGAGTGGCTTAACCGGAGACCCGCTTGCACGTGGGAAAGGCCCAGAGCTATCGACGGAGTTACCTAACCGGGAGCTTGGTCATTGCGTGGATTCCTTGCGAGGGGCTCCAATGAGGATTAGGGGAAGCTTGTGCGCTTCTCGATACCTCGGTAAAAATACCGGAGTCGCCGACGAGAGTTTGCATATCTCTACCTTACTATTTAGCTTCCGTATTTACAATGTTTGCATAATTCCTTTTGCGGTAGAGATAGCAACACACTAGTAAAACCATAGTTGCACATTTAGATAGTTTATTTTTTTGCATAGGTTTTGCTAAGGATAGAAAAAGAGGTCATAGTTTAGAAGTAGAATTTTAAGTTGCTTAATTCAACCCCCCTCTCAGGCGTTACGGTCCCTTACACATGAGACTAGTTTAAGCTTCCACTTTTTTTGACAAAAGTTCAAGCTTCCACTCATGAGTGTTTGGTTTTAGAAATCAACTCATTTCAGATAAAGTGATGCACCATGAATCTAGCAAAGAGGGAGTAATTAACCACTAGCCATAGATAGTATTCCCCCTATCCCTAAAAAAAGAGTCATTCTCGCTTCAAAAAGTCAACAACTTTTAAGTTTGACTTAATATATTTAACAAAATATTAATATTTATGGTATATAATTAGTATCATTAGGTAGATCTTTAAATATATTTTCATGATAAATTTATTTGGGGATATAAATGTTGCACATATTTTCTATAAACCTAGTCAAAGTTGAAAAAGTTTGATCAACACGATTCCCATAGCGACTCCTTTTTAAGGACTGAGGGAATATCTGGTGTACTCCTTGATCAAATCTCATTTTTTGAGAAGTCAGCCAATTTAAAGTTTTAAATATATATAAAAATATTAAATATAAATAAATATCTTTAGATTAATTATAAAATAAGTTTTATAGTAAACCTCTTCGAAAATACAAATGCTGATAATATTTTCTATAAACCTAGTTAAACTTGACATCAATGACTCCCTATTCGCTTCAACTTATCAGCTCGACTTATCAGCTCTGGTATATTGTTTTTCTCTCACGACAAATCAGCATCAGTCGGCTATCAGCCGTAGGAACCTTCAGCCGAACAACTTACACTTTTTTAGCAAGGTGGGGGGTAGAATCAAACTTAGCCTTTACTCCGAAATAATGGTGGACCCTCGATGGTCTTTATCCATATTACCTCCTACGAGGTAATTGGGAATGAAAATGTTTACATAAATTTAGTTAGGAAAGTAGGAAATATATTAGATCTAACTTCTATAGTTCTATGATATACTAGCAAACATGCTCGTGTATTGCTACCAGGAGAAGAGCTATCTAACGTTCATGAAAAATGAGGATGATGATGGTATATATCTATGTTTTACCTTATCTATAAAATTTAAAAGCTATAATTTGTTTTATAATGACTGTGATATTCATAGTATAAGTAAATATTGGCAAGAATATGACAATGTCCAATTAAGTCTCATGATCAATTAAAATTCAACCTTTATAGATCTTTTTTTCTCCTCTTTGTAAAGCATAGAAATATTTACTTGTAAATGTATCAAAATTTGTTTTTCACATTATCCATGTGTTGGAACAGCTAAGTATCATGTTTCGTGACTTCCTTTAAGGAACCACAAAAATTTGTAATTCTAATCTCTCCAATTAAAGTCAACAAGAAGTTGATGACATGCCAAAGACTAGTCTATCCGCTGATGATCATGACAGGAGACCTCTCGATTTTCTGTATAGTAGCCCTCATCGGGATTACACTCGTACATACGCACAACTTGGAGACATTTTTCAGACAAGATTAGAAAACAAAATGCTCAACATTTTAATTTTATGGTTTGATCAGTTGGACCATCAGCTGATTGAGGTTCTAGCTTTTCAACAATTTGGTGGTTGGAATCTTTGTTTTCTAAGAAGGGTCCTCAAATATCCATAATGTTGCATTCACTATTATTTTTAACGTTCATATGAGAAAAAAAAAGCAAAAGAAACTGTGTTAAAAAAAAAAGAAGTTCAAAGGACCTAGTGCACGACGGGCCTAGTAAAAAAACGGCAATAGGGATGACGAAAAAAAACTTTCGCAGAAAAAAGAACCAGGACCAAGGAAAAATAACCGGTGGGGAAAAAAAAACAGGACCAAGCGGACGGGCCACCCAGCAGAAAAAAAACAGACTCAGGACCAAGCGGACGGCGCACCAGCTAGCTATAAACGAACCCGGCGAAAAACTTAAAAACTAGATGGTGGACCAAGGTTTCTCTTTGGAAAACTAGAAAAATATTGCAAGCTTGACTCTCTACTCTCTTCCTTTTCTTTTCATAACAAGCTTCAGTTCATCAGTTGTTGAACAAGTTGATGAACTTGCAAGGCATTTGGTTGGTTTAATAACTTGTACGGTGCCACCCACATCGGTATGTCCTCTGGTCCTCTCAAAATTGAGGCCCACATGTCCATTTAGACTACCTTCCTACAGCATGAAATGAAGGCACGAAGCCATCTAAAATTCACAAGTAAAAAACATAGGACGAAATAAATCACTAGGCCAGCCTCGAGATTCTTCGTGAAGGCCAAAACATATGAACAAATCCACCTTTAGCAATTCCAATAAAATTCACACCCAGGTCACCAGATAAAGTTTCTCGCCATAGGGTGAACACTACTTTGTCGTTCCAAACGCATTTCAAAAGCTTCAGGCCAACTAAACACAGAGTAAATAAATCAAAAGCTTGCTACAATGCTTCTTATACATCAAAGAATAAAATAAAATAACTGGTTGCCTGAATATCCAAGCCACATTTGTTAGCATGCTGACAATACAATAAAACAACATAACATGATGGTGCTCAATAGTCAAAATGCATAACATATATAGCACAATAATGCACCACAGCTACAAGATTACAAGCATGCGACATCTCAAAGATCAGACTGTAACTGCAAAATTTGGATGCTTCTCTTCTGAAATGTAATAAAAGAGCTACTAAGGACTGTGCACTTTCTTACATGCTTATGAGAGAAGTATCGGAAAAAGGCCACTAGGTTCTTGCTATCTACAATGGAGTAATCATCAGCAAAGAAGGCCACAGAAATCTTCTAATCTCACCAAAACAAAATTGATATGCCCATCACAGAGCACCCAATGGCTACCCAGGGGCTAAGGCGTTCACCTGAGGAAGAAATGCCAAATCATTATTATGTGATCTGAAGCATATTGATACATATTAAAAATATCATGTGAGAAAATACATAAATAAATTCAATTGTGCCTCCTTAAAACAAATATGGCAGTGTCCAAAACCAAACGCAAGAAAATTTGAACCCCCATAGAACAGAATAATCTAAACTGCTGCCTCAGTTCAGGATTGAAGACAACAGAATTCACAACAAATTTAATATACAGGAGCACAAAGCAGTAAATCACTACAACAAGAACGATACCAAGAGTTTCACTAACAAACTCATAATCAACAAGCCTGACTTCTGAATATGCTGCATCATACTTACTAGTTACTGCATTCTATTCTGCGCATCTTGTGGCTATTCTAATTCTTCTTACTGACATCAAGTTATTAAGGTCCCGTCTGAATTCTAGCGAGATTTTAGGAATCTGGATTTTCTACAGGGATTTTAGCATCCAGATTTTAGATAATAAAAACCTAGCATGTTTGGATCCCCAGATTTTAGTTAGGGATTATAGGTGTTAGAATGGGTATATTGTCCATAATGCCCAGAATATTATCTTGGAAAAACATGCCAAAAAAATCTTTACGTTACATCTTTCCGTCGTACCTAGATTTTTCTCAATCCAACCTATAATATCATCACGGACTCGTGCAGTACAGCAGGAGGCAGGAGGCAGGAGGCAGGAGTACAGCGCGGACTCGTGCGGTGGGGTGGAGATGGTGGCGCGACTAACTGCCTAACTGGGAGGGGTGGAGCAACACGCAGCAGTGGCCCGGCTCATGCAGCTGGCTGGCAGCGGCGCCGTTCACGCAGGAGGAGGCGAGGGGCGGACCAGTAACGGCCCGGCGCGGGCGGCTGGACGGCGGCGCCACCGTTCAAGCGGGGTGCTCGCGCAGGGGAGCCGAACAGCGGCGGCGCGGGGTCCCTGCTGTAGCGGTGATGATGGCTGGCTCCGCCGTGGCACTGGGTAGCTACGGGTGGTGGCGCGCATATGCTCGAGTCGCTCGGCCTCTTGCGATGGATCGGAGGTTGCCTGATGAGGATAGCAGGGGAAGAAGATAAGGTGGGGCAAGATGGTCTTTTCACGTCCCTGAAGGTTGAAATATCCCGAGTTATCTACCTCCCGGCGGATTGTGAGATTCTTATAATCTTGTGTTCAGATTTTTTTTAATCCCGCTCGTTATCCTCCCCGTTTGGAAGCTCTACGGGCCTTTTTTTATCCGGATTGCAGAATCCGGAGGCATCCAGACGGGGCCTAAGCATTATTGGAAACTGCTATTAGATATGTGAGATCTGTCGAGGAGCATAGAAAAGCTAACCTGATATTCAGAAGCCTTCAAATGACAACTACAGGTAACTGATATCCTATGTGTGCACGAAATAGTCCTTATCATCAACCATAAATTCAGTACTAGGAAAGCCATTTAAATACCACATGCCATTGGACATGCCGATCTGATATATCCCATTTAAATCATATCCAAAAATCAAGAAAGCATATGTCGCATTTTTTTACAATCTTTTCGTCTTAGTTTTCAGCTACAGTTGAGAATGTCCACAAGCACAAATTTTGTTTTGTAAGGGTTCGAAGATTCTTTCACAAAACAATTTGTGTCATATGAGAATTCAAATATTCCTTTTTTAATCATAAAATCTTTCAGATTATTGTCCACTCTACACATATCTTGAAACACATTTCAGTTCACATGAATACCATATGGCATGCTAAATATAATATAACAATTTCTAGTAGTACCAGTGCTTCATCTACCTTTTTTTCTAGAATTGTGATTTCTGCATGTTGTGTGAGTGTAGTTTTTTTTTGAGTTAAATGCACCGTAGATCCATTAACTTTTGGTGGTGTGTCATCTAGGTCCATCAACTTTCAAACTGCATTTTTGGGTCCATTAACTTTTAGTGGTGTGTCATCCAGGTCCATCAACTTTCAAACTGCATTTTTTGGTCCATTAACTTTTGGTGGTGTGTCATCCAGGTCCATCAACTTTGAAATTGCATTTTTGGGTCCCTAAACTTTTTAACTGGTTCACCGTAGGTCCATACCCCTTCGTTTAGCGAATAGATCGGACATGGCACGCCAAATAAGCAGCCACCGTGGAGTAGGCGATGAGTCCATAGCTCCTCAAGATGTTCATGGAGACTTGTCTAGCAATAATTCAAATGTAGCAGCTGGTAATTCGTTAATATTCTCTGGTCTTAAATTTGGGACTATTATTTTTAAGGATAAATATATTGTGGGCATGGAGAAATTTACAATTGTTAGACTGTCATCAAAGATATTTTATAAAGGTACCTTATTATTGCGTGGAAAGGAGGAGAAAATGAAGCCAACAAAATACATCAGTACTAGTTTTAAAGAGGTGGAGATCATCAATGGAATTTTCCCAACGTGATTAGCAGCCTTGCCGTAGTATTTTATTATTTCCATGCATTAGTTTCCTATCCAGTTGTGACACACGATCTTTTATCTAGCATCTAGCTTTTAGTGCCTACGTGAGTCAAATTGGTGGCTGCGTTTGGACGTGCCGTGCATGTTAGCCGAATCAGGGACTCAGGGTCAATCGGTCCTAGTTGGGCTGGTGGAGTCCGAGTTTTGTTTGGGTCAGGTGGCCTGCGTGCCTATACCTGTGGCCTTTGGCTTTGTACCGGGTAGATTAGACTGGATTTTATTGTGGGTTTATTCCCGTCGAGTCACGCCGCCGAGAAACCGTAGATGGTGATCCCATCAGTTCTTCGATTGAAGATTATCTCCGGATGGTGATCTCGTCCCCGTACTCCACTAAGGGTGCTTTTTTTGGCGTGCCATGTCGATCTATTCGCTAAACAAAGGGGTATGGACCTACGTTGAACCGCTTAAAAAGTTTAGGAACCTAAAATGCAATTTAAAAGTTGATGGACCTAGATGACACACTACCAAAAGTTAATGGACCCAAAAATGCACTTTAAAAGTTGATGGACCTGGATGACACATCACCAAAAGTTAATGGACCGAAAAATGCACTTTGAAAGTTGATGGACCTGGATGACACACGACCAAAAGTTAATGGACCTACCGTATATTTAACTTTTTTTTCAATCTTCACTTCTAGCTCTAGGCACATAGGACAGGAGGAATTAACTCGGTGTCTTTTTATTAAAAAATCCCTATAAGTGATGATCATTGCCACCAGTTCACCACTAGGAATGGACAATTTAATAGGAAATTTTTGGCTGAAATTGTTGCCTTGAAGATCAAATGGACATATGTTTGCAAATCCAGACCAAATTATAACACCATCCAATTTGGAGCTGGAGATAGTAATGTAATAGTGCAATCCTTAAAAAACATACTGAAGGCACACGGAGGGCTAATGCATCAGTTGCAAAATGTACATGCTAATGAAGCACTGGATACAACTGTATGTAAATGAAATGACAAGATATTGAGCAAAATAGGTAGAGGTTACCTATCCTAGCAGCTTTCCAAAAGAAACCACGGAACCTGCAAATTGGCATGTAGGTAAGATGATGAGCTAAATGTATGTCTTAGAGTACAAAGTATAAGTTAAGCTCAAACCAACAAATAAAACAATAGTCAGCAAAGTTTCGGAATGTGGGAAATGGAAACTATGTTTGAAAACTAAAGACAAACACAAATAGTGGATGTTAATATTTAATCTAAGCATCGAACATTAGAAGGTCGGTGATGAGCTCCCCACATAAAGGGCGTACCAGTGCAGAGAGCTCCCGCTCTGTGCGGGGTCTGGGGAAGGGTGTCAGTGGCAAGCCTTACCCTCGCTTGTGCAATGCGAGGAGACCGCGACTCGAACCCGGGACCTTCCGGTCACAGGTGGTAAGACTCTACATAAAATAATTAGCATATTTCCTCAGTGCAATTGCCTTTGTTTTCACTTGTTTCCTACTCCTGGCCACAATACGGTTGCCCCTTATAATTAATTCTGAAACGGCGAGCAACCTAGAAGTTAGAAGAGCAGCTTCACAAACTCAGTAGCAACGGATTATGCGCCAATGAACAAGATCCATTTACCCCCATGCAAAGTATACGATCTCGAATTCTCAATGCAAATGCCATTTCAGTGACATTGCTTAACTAGGTAAATTACAGCATAATACAATTATAATGCTTTGAAGTGCTAAGAATCTAGTACCTAAACTGTAATGAAGTGTCATGTGCCTCTTGCCTTCATTAGAACAGAGTGGAGACCCTGAATTTGTAAACAGTGTGGTAGCTCGCGATTTGGCTGAGCTCGGGTCTTTTAATACTAGGCCATGAGAGCCAAGTTTGAATTAAAAAAAAAAGAAGAGAGTGAAGACTATCTAAGTTTCTGCTGATGTGTTTGCAATTAACTGTGCGTATAGTTGATTTGCAACATAAACTTTTTCTAGCTTTGCATGCAAGATTACAATTGAGTCATAGATCAATTATCAATTAATACACAATAAACTTGATAGAGATTCATGGTAACTTCATAGTGAAAAAAATTATCATTTAGGAATCAGGATTTAGGGACAGCGTCCTAACATACAATGACTTAATTTTTCTTTCTTTCCAAAAGCTGTCTACTTAAAGATTTCCCTGTTTCTGAGATTTTAGGCTCTAACATGAATGATGTGGTGCTCCATTCGTTCTCTTTATTTCACTCACGCACAAAGCAACTACCCTGTTTTCTTCATGAAAAACAAAAGAATTGTTGAATAAATACTAGCAGTACCAAAAGTAGGGTTTGCTCTTATGATGAGATCTGGAAAAGGATACCAATCAGAGAAAGGATCATTTGTTGTTTGGCAAATTTTAACAAATTGAAGGGCATCTATAGACAAGGACAGTTGCTATGGAAATTTTTAGAACTTCAACTAAACCCTAGGAGTAGGACTGTAGGATCCAAAAAAACAAATAGGCGAAACCCACAGCGTCGCTAAACTAGAGAACAAACTGAAAAAATTGGGCATAAGCCGCGCATCACACAGGTTGCACATTATTATTCCCACATCCCGAAATCGGACCATACCCTTAGACAGTACAGTAGTACACCGCAACAATGTTCGTTGAGACTTTTTACAAAAAAAAAAAAAAAATTTAAAAAAAAAGACGAGTATGAAGGCGCACCCTGTCCGGCGGATGAGGAGGGAGGGGAAGTGCATCTTGAGGTAGGTACAGGTGCAGATCAGCAGCAGCACCACCGTCACGAACGAGTGGAAGTTGAAAAGCGCAGACTGCATCCCCCGAGAACGCCGCCATCGGGCAAAAACAAAAGTAAGATCAGGACAGAGAAATCCAAGCACGAGTATGGCTCAGATCAAGCCGTGGTGGTGTTACCATGGGGCACGAGGAGGAGGACGCGGACGCCGAGAAGGGAGGCGGGAAAGAGGGCGGCGACCGGACGGGGCGGACGACGCGGTTGCGGCGGATCGGCGGAGGCACGGAAAGGAGGGGAGCGCCGATTTGCTGATCCTTTTCTTCTCTTTCTTATGTGCGTGTTTTTTTTTTTTTTTGACTTGATTGACTAATGATATAGTGGTACAGTACATAATAGTAGATCGGAGATCGGACAGTCTTAACCACCTCGTTGCGTTGGCAGCGTTGTGCTCACTGCGTTGCCTTTCGCTAGGAGTCCAAAACCTGGTAGGCGCCGTTTACTGGAGCTTCTGCTGGCTCCGTGCATCCTCAAGAGATTAGTCAAATAATTTTCTAAAGGTAAATTTGATTATTGTTAAAAGAAAAATGTCTTCAATAGACTCTGTAAATTACTCTATAAATTTAGTAGGTCTCTGTCCCATTTCATTTACTCTCTACTTTTAAATAGCCTACCTCACTGGCTATCTAGCTTTTACAAAGTTTGTTGAAGTATTTTAGTATTTTTTTTTTGTCAAATCTATTTTAGTGAGTAGTCGAATCAGTAAATTTGGCTAGTTTTTTTTTTGTCTAATCTCTTGAGATGCTCTTAGCTCCTGTGAATATGCTATAATAAGTATGTCTAGACACTTTTCGTAAAACCTAAAACAAAACCGACCCGATCTGAAATAACAGTTTTTTGTTTTTATTTCACCTTTGATTTTAGTACGTGAGATATTCAATTATCGGTTTCGGCTTTGATTTTAGTTTCACGACTCAACCGAACCGATGACTCGAGAAACTGCCCCCCACGGAACAACACTTGCCCCAGCCTCTAGCTACCGAAAACGCGTAACCTATTCTCTCGACCACTCTATTCCTACTCCTCACTCCTCATACATAGACAACAGTGGTAACGGCTGTAGAGCGTTGCACGTGGCTCCTCAGTGGCGGGGACGCAGCCATACAGGGCGGCACAACTCCTCTGTCGCAGCACCGGGGAGGCAGCTAGTAGCACACTCCTCTGCGCTCTACAACAACAAGGCTACGTGCTCATGGTAGGCGCTACGAGCAAGGAAGCTAACAACATCGATTTGTTTAGTTCAACCAAAAAAAACAGCACCGAACTTGTTGGTTTCTCGCTTTGTGAAAAATGATCGATTTTAGAAATTGAAGTTTCTGTAAGCCAAAGAAACTGAATCAGAGTTTTGGTTAAAACCGATTATCCAATCCTAACTATAAGTAGCTGAGGGAAGCTGATAGGTACTGAAACTATTTCAGTACGGGAGTTGGCCCGATCTTCACGAAGGTCTCAATCAAGATAACTTGCAATGAGGCAGTGGGAAGCAAAGGTAACTTGCTGAAGAACAGCGGAGTAACTAGATTTATACCTGGCCAAGGTTGGATGCGACCAAGCGACGGGGAGAGAGACACCGAAACCACGAAGACTTCGACTCGATCTCTGAACGACCGCAGAACCGCAACCGGAGCTAATCCACACAAGGCGGGGCAGCCGTACTGGAACCCGCAAAGCACGAACTAGTAGATCCCAGAGGAATCTCTTCACAAGTCCAGGAAGAACAAGGAAGAACAAGGGTTTAAGTAAGCACTCGGCAGCTCGGCTGCAATATCACTAGAATTATCAAATCATCAAAAAGTCTTTTTCTAGTAGCCTAGAGGTGGTATTTATACTTTGAGAAGTCTCTAAGATAGATGTGAACTGAAGAAGCCACGTTGGGAGGTGGAAGGACAACTGGCTAGAGCATTCACGAGGTGGTCTCCAGTTCCCGCGCGTCTTCTGGGCTTATGTGCAGTTTTCAATATTTTGGTCATAACTCCGTTCTGGAAAATCCAAATGACAAACCGTTGGATGCGTGGGAAAGCTAACTTCATCATCTTTCCAACCATGTATGCTATGCACCACGAATTATTGTAGAATGGTACAGTTTTGCATGGGATCTTTAGCTTCATGCAGACTGTTAAGCTTCGGAGCAGTCTTCACTAAAACTGGTCAGACGCCATGCTGGACACTCCAAACTGGTCGGACATGACAGCATTGGAAACTAGGCTTCAAGATCTTTCCAACAAGTGCTCATTCACCTACATAGCTTTTGGGAGACAAAAGATATGACTGTTTCTTCTGGATGGTTCTGTCATGCTGGATTGACTCGAACGTAGCTCTTCTTTCTGATCCATCCTTGATGTATCCTTGTCTTCCTCCTCGGAGAACCTGTGTAATAACAACATGCACGACTGAGGTAGCTCGAAATTACCATCAATGTTTAATTGAAATTCACAAAGTAGCGCGTGCACCTCTTGTTGTATCTTTTTGGCACGGCTACGGGTGATGGGTCCAGTAAGGACTTGGAGTGGTGTATCAGCTGGTGAGGTGGTCAGAGAGGTTGCCGAGGTCGGTGAAGTGGTCGGAGAGGTCGTCGAGGTGGTCGGAGAGGTCGCCGAGGTAGTCGGAGAGATCGCCAGGGTGGTCGGAGAGGTCGCCGAGGTCAATGAAGTGGTCGGAGAGGTCCCCGACGCTGGCGTGGTCACATCGTCCTCCCCCCTTGAAAAAGAGTCGTCCTCGACTCTTCCAATCCAAAGAATGGAGATAGGTCGGCCACATTAAAACTGGTACTTACACCATAAGTACTAGGTAGATCAATTTCATAAGCGTTGTCGTTGATCTTGCGTAGCACTTTGAATGGGCCATCAGCTCGAGCTTGCAACTTGTTTTTGCGTTGTTCAGGAAACCCATCTTTGCGTAGATGCACCCAAACCAAGTCTCCTGGTTCAAATAACACCTTCCTTCGACCTTTATTGGCATGCTTCTCATACATCCTTGTCATCTTTTCAATGTTTGTCCGAGCTCTATCATGAAGGTTCTTGACAAACTCGACTCGCTTACTTGCATCGAAGTTTACACGTTCCTGCATAGGTAAAGGCAAAAGATCTATGGGAGCAGTGGGTTTAAACCCATATACAATTTCAAATGGACAAAATTTAATGGTCGAGTGTACTGCCCTGTTGTATGCAAATTCGACATGTGGCAAGCTTTCTTCCCAAAGTTTCAAGTTCTTCTTGAGGATAGCTCGCAGTAGCATTGATAGAGTACGGTTCACAACTTCAGTTTATCCATCTGTTTGTGGATGACAGGTCGTAGAGAACATCAACCGTGTTCCAAGTTTGCCCCACAAAGTTTTCCAAAAATAACTCAAAAATTTAGTGTCACGATCAGAAACAATGGTTCGTGGCACTTCATGTAGTCGTACAATTTCTTTAAAAAACAATTCAGCGATATGTGAAGCATCATCGCTCTTGTGGCATAGAATAGAATGTGCCATTTTGCTAAAACGATCAACAACAACAAAGATAGAATCCCTTCCCTGCTTGGTTCGAGGTAAACCAAGAACAAAATCCATGAAGATATCTTCCCAAGGCACACTAGGAATAGGCAGAGGAGTGTATAATCCGTGAGGATTCACACGGGACTTAGCTTTGTGGCATGATTCGCAGCGAAGAACATGTCTCTCCACATCTCTTCTCATCTTTGGCCAAAAGAAGTGGTCGGTAAGGACTTGTTCTGTCTTCTTGGCACCGAAATGTCCCATGAGTCCTCCTGCGTGGGCTTCCTGCACAAGTAAAATTCGAACAGAGCAATCTGGAATACAGAGTTTGTTAGCTCGAAACAAAAACCCATTATTCATATGAAATTTTCCCATCCTTTGCCTTCTCGACACTTGGAATATGGTTCAGCAAAATATGAATCAGTTGCATATAAATCTTTTATGCTTTCTAAGCCAAGAATATTAGCGTCAAGTTGGGTTAGCAGTGTGACGTCGAGACAAAGCATCTGCTACAACATTCTCTTTTCCTTTCTTGTACTTGACAATATAAGGAAATGACTCAATGAATTCACACTATTTTGCATGCCTTCTATTCAGTTTTAGTTGTCCTTTAAGATGTTTCAATGATTCATGA
Organism: Miscanthus lutarioriparius; assembly: GCA_904845875.1. Classification (NCBI taxonomy): domain Eukaryota; kingdom Viridiplantae; phylum Streptophyta; class Magnoliopsida; order Poales; family Poaceae; genus Miscanthus; species Miscanthus lutarioriparius. The sequence continues at coordinate 126,206,734 of CAJGYO010000007.1, read as the reverse complement.
TCTGAATGTATCATAAATTCTTTAAGAAAAAGGTAATGTTGCCAAGTTTCCAAACTCCGAACGAGAGCATATAATTCTTTATCATAAACTGAATAATTTAGAGTTGGACCACTTAGCTTTTCACTGAAGTATGCAATTGGCCTTCGTTCTTGCATGAGCACACCTCCAATCCCAACTCCACTTGCATCACATTCTATTTCAAATGTCTTACCAAAATCTGGGAGGGCAAGGACTGGGGTTGTTGTTAACTTCATCTTCAATTCTTCAAATGCCTTCTGTTGTGCTTCTCCCCACTTGAAAAACACTTCTTTCTTGGTCAGCTCATTGATTGGTGCAACAATAGTGCTGAAATCCTTTGCGAACCGCCGATAGAAACCAGCAAGTCCAAGGAAGCTTCTGACTTGGCTCACGTTCTGTGGAGGCGTCCAGTCTCGTACAGCCTTGATCTTTTCTTCATCTACCTCCACTCCTTGTCCTGTAACAACAAATCCAAGAAAGACTACCTTGTCGGTGCAAAAGGTGCACTTCTCAAGGTTAGCATACAATTTCTGTTCACGTAGGACAGCAAGCACACATTGGATATGTTCAACATGTTCATCAAAAGACTTGTTGTAAATTAAGATGTCATCAAAGTAAACGACAACAAACTTGCCAATGAAAGCTCTAAGCACATGATTCATCAATCTCATAAATGTACTTGGTGCATTGGTTAACCCGAAAGACATTACCAACCATTCATACAACACAAATTTTGTTTTAAAAGTTGTTTTCCATTCATCTCCTTCTTTCATGCGAATCTGGTGATATCCACTTCTTAAATCAATTTTAGTGAATATAATAGCACCACTAAGTTCATCAAGCATATCATCCAGTCGAGGTATGGGATGTCTATACCTTATGGTGATGTTATTAATGACTCAGCAACCAACACACATTCTCCAAGAGCCATCTTTTTTTGGAACTAAAAGGACATGAACAGTACAAGGTGATAGACTTTCCTTTATATAACCTTTGTTGATGAGCTCCTGCACTTGGCGCTGAATTTCTTTTGTTTCCTCCGGATTGGTGCGATTTGGTGCACGGTTAGGGAGTGGAGCACCAGGAACAAGATCGATTTGATGTTCAATCCCTCTCTTTGGTGGCAGCCCTAGTGGTACTTCCTCAGGAAACACATCTTCATATTCCTGTAGCACATCAAAAACAGCACTAGGCAAAGTAGAGGGTAAGTTGTTAGTGACAAGAAAATTGTCCTTGTACAGGAGTACATAGAACACAACATTGAGTTCACTCAATTCTTTTAAATCCCCCTTCCTAGCCATCATCACTAAACCCTCTTTTCCCTTTGACTCGGTTCTTTGTAGCTGTGGAGTTTTATTTGGCTTTGGAAACACTCCCTCACTATGCTTGTGTGTGACTCGTAAGTGGTTCTCGCTTGCTCGCTGTTTTCTTTTCAGATCATCTCTCACAATCTCCTCAGGTGTCAAGGGAAGCAAAGTGATGCGCTCTCCTTTGTACATGAGAACAATCTTGTTGGCGCGACCGCAAATATGAGCATCTCGGTCATACAACCAAGGCCTTCCTAACAACAATTGGCATGCTTCCATTGGAACCACATCACACTCCACATGATCATTGTACCGCCCAATGGAGAAGGAAATGGTCACAATATTTGTTACACGCAACGCACCACAATCATTTAACCATTGCATCTTGTATGGAGAAGGGTGGCGCCGCTGTTTCAGTCCCAATCTTTCAACTAATTCTCGACTTGCAATATTATTGCAGCTGCCATTGTCAACAATGATTTGACACAACTTGTCCTTGATCATGCTCCGGGTGTGAAAAAGATTGTGCCACTGATTATTCTCTTCTTGGACAGCAGTAACACTAAGCACTCAGCGAGAAATGAAGCAATTGTTGTCTCCATCATCAGGTTGAATTTCATCACCTTTATCTTGCATAATTTCTTCATCATATATTGGAGCTTCTTCCTTAGGTTCACTTTTAGATTCCCATTCACCTTGCTCATTTATAATCATGGTCCTTCGACTAGGACATTGAGCAGCAACATGTCCTCGACCTTGGCACTTGTGACAAACAATGCCTCGGGTATGGGAAGAAGAAGTAGCAGCTGATGCAGCAGGAGGGGTTGCTGTGCTTGCAGCAGATCGTCGTTGTTCTTGCTGAATTGCAGGTGAAGAAGCAGTAGAAACCGTTGTCTTTGCAGCACCAATGGATGGAGGAGGCCTAGTAGCAACTCCTTGTGATCTTCCCCCACCAATAAAGATAACGGGCTGCTGCCGACGCCATGGGGCTGAAATTGATTGGCTCCCATAAGACCTTCTTCGTTCCTCTTGCTGAATTTTCCTCTCGGTGCGCATAGCTTGGTCAACAAGGTCTTGCAAATCTTGCAAATTATGATATGGAAACATCTCAACAAAACCTGAAATTTCTTCATTGAGACCATTCAAAAATCTTGCTATTTTTTACTCTTCATCTTCCCTAATTCCAGATCTCACCAAGAGTAACTCCATCTCCTTAAAGTAGTCATCAATAGATTTTGATCCTTGTCTCAATGTTTGTAACCTATTGCGGAGGTCACGATGATAGCTTGATGGCACAAAGTGTCTTCTCATCACTCTCTTCATCTCAGCCCATGTGTTGATATGGTCACGTCCCAACACACGTTGATTTTCTTGAACTTGGTTCCACCATGTGAGAGCATAACCTGAAAACTCAACAGAAGCTAGATTGACACGCCTCTGATCAGAAAGATTATGCACTCTAAAAATCTAATCACGTTGCTCCTCCCATTCAAGATAAGCATCAGCATTTTCTTTCCCTGAAAATTTTGGAACACTTAACTTTACACGAGCAATGCTATCCGAATCATCTCTATGGCGACGACCACGAGGAATTTCCCCATCATGACCAGCACCACGACGATGTTCATGTGGTTGTCCAAAATGCCCATGGTGACCAAAAGGATTTTCATTATCATCAAATCCCACCTCATACTCATCATGAACCTCATCTTCATCATCAAAATGTACACGACGATCACGTCCACGTCCTCCTCCACGCTGATGATCAAATTCAGCACACCATCCACCACCGCGCTGATCAAAATCAGCACGACGCCTTTCACCCTGACCACCACGACCATTGCCGTTGCGGCCATGAAATCCAGCACCCAAACCAGAATTTTCATCACCAAATTCTTCACGGTGATTGTCTTCATGTTGATGTTTTGGACCTCGACCACCCGCTGCAGGGAGATGTTCGTTGAACATCCTCTCCATCTCCGCCCGTGCAACAGGGGGTTCTTCATCTCCGTGGTCCCCACCATGAACACTCGAATTAGATCCTGCCATATGAGACTAGTTGCAAGAAAAAGTGAAATTGGTAAATTTGTGGAAAACACACAATCTCACATCTTACTTACCCAAGTTCTTGCTCGTTCTCAAGGACCATGATGGTGCTGGTGTGGCAGCTTCAATGGAGGTGGTAGAGAGGTCGTAAGGATTACGAATCGAACGCCCCGGTTTAGGGTTTTGGTGGAGCTATAGGTGGCTAACAAGGAGGGCTACGGTACTGCCAACCGAGTGGTCTGATGTGCTCAAAGACACGACGTTGCTGCTAACAAGATTACCACCAACTCAAATATGTAAACTGAAATTTTTAGCAATACACCGCAACACAGATTCCTTCAACTTCTTTTCACTTCTCCTTTTTTTGAAACTAATTTTTTTTATCCTCTTTTTTTTATAACACTAACAACGGTAACGAATGAAACAACTCAATTTATATAAATGGTGGTGACTAGCAACTCGATGAACACAAAACACAACGTAACAGTATCGTGAAATGGTTATAGGTATTTTTTGTGTGGCTTTGGACTATAGGATATGAATAAACACAAATATATGAAGTAGATTAATCAAGGATAACAATGTGGATGACGGCAAGACCTACCGTGTCAATCCGAAGCTCTGATACCACATGATAGGTACTGAAACTATTTCAGTACGGGAGTTGGCCCGATCTTCACGACAGTAGGTCTCAATCAAGATAACTTGCAACAAGGCAGCGGGAAGCAAAGGTAACTTGCTGAAGAACAGCGGAGTAACTAGCTTTATACCTGGCCAAGGTTGGATGCGACCAAGCGACGGGGAGAGAGACACCGAAACCACGAAGACTTCGACTCGATCTCCGAACGACCGCAGAACCACAACCGGAGCTAATCCACACAAGGCGGGGCAGCAGTACTGGAACCCGCAAAGCACGAACTAGTGGATCCCAGAGGAATCTCTTCACAAGTCCAGAAAGAACAAGGGTTTGAGTAAGCACTCGGCAGCTCGGCTACAATATCACTGGAATTATCAAATCATCAAAAAGTTCTTTTCTAATAGCCTAGAGGTAGTATTTATACTATGAGAAGTCTCTAAGATAGATGTGAATTGAAGAAGCCACGTTAGGAGGTGGAAGGACAACTAGCTAGAGCATTCACGAGGTGGTCTTCAGTTCCCGCGCGTCTTCTAGGCTTCTGTGCAGTTTTCAATATTTTGGTCATAACTCTTTCCTGAAAAATCCAAATGACGAACAGTTGGATGTGTGGGAAAGTAACTTCATCTTCCCAACCATGTATGCTATGCACCACGAATTATTGTAGAATGGTATAGTTTTGCACGGGATCTTTAGCTTCATGTAGACTGTTGAGCTTCGGAGCAGTCTTCACTAAAACTGGTCGGACGCCACGCTGGACACTCCAAACTGGTCGGACATGACAGTATTGGAAACTAGGCTTCAAGATCTTTCCAACAAGTGCTCATTCACCTACATAGCTTTTGGGAGACAAAAGATATGACTGTTTCTTCTGGATGGTTCTGTCATGCTGGATTGACTCGAACGTAGCTCTTCTTTCTGATCCATCCTTGATGTATCCTTGTCTTCCTCCTCGGAGAACCTGAGTAATAACAACATGCACGACTGAGGTAGCTCGAAATTACCATCAATGTTTAATTGAAATTCACAAAGTAGCGCATGCACCTCTTGTTGTATCTTTTTGGCGCGACTACGGGTGATGGGTCCAGTAAGGACTTGAGTGGTGTATCAGCTGGTGAGGTGGTCGGAGAGGTCGCCGAGGTCGCCGAGGTGGTCGGAGAGGTCGCCGAGGTCGGTGAAGTGGTCGGAGAGGTCCCCGACGTTGGCGTGGTCACATCAGAAGCGGGCCAAGGGGCTTCGATACCCCTAACCTCATGAACGCTCCTGTAACAGAACCGCCCAATTTATACAAGATCAAGTATGGCTGTCCCCGCTAACACGTTGACACACACATACCTTCACTCATATAAACCCGGTAGTCCGCCGAGTGTCCCGAAAGACCTCGGTAAATCAACATCACAACCAAGATCGCGTGATTAAGCAAATACACATCACATACACAGGGTTGCAGCGGAAATAATATTACATATGGGTTCACAAATAAAAGTACAAGTTTAGGTTTCAAAACCGCTTAGTGAAAACAACATAGCTTTCAAATGATTACATTAATATAAGTTCCAAATATATTGCTAGCATAAGTGACATCATCCGACAAGAGCATATAGATGAGAAGTAACTATAGAATCACCGAGCCCATCGGTGGTTAGCCACCATCTTCAACAGTAGAACTTCACCGCAACATGGTGGGATAAACCACGAGTACTCGAATGTACTCAACGGACTTCTACCCGTCGAAAACCAAAACAAATGACACCAAGGATCATGCATAGCTTAATTTAGTGGATCTGGCTGGACAACCTTTTTGCATAAAATCTTGAGTAAACATTAGCATTATTCACCTGTACTAGCAGTGACTTTTAGCCATTACCTACCATCTATATTAGCACATGTACTAATCAATCACTTGATTAAGTTGCAAACAATAATAACCATATCAGGTATTTCATGGCTCATTGTCATTATCATCATCATCATCATCATCATTTAACCATATCTTTAAATTTAGTGAATCTACGTTGTCATTGCTTTCGGTCAAGTTCTCACTATCCGGAGAGACGGCGATTCGAATCGATTCCTATCCAACTGGAGGGGTATTCCTAACACAAACCCTGCTTCCCCCGTCAGGGTCGCAAACAAGTCACCTTTGGTACAACTCAGGAGAAAAGTAAAAGAAAAGACGCGGGTCCGGGCCGCCCTGCATTCTCAGAGAACCACTCTGCCAGGAAGTGCAGGATCTTAAACCCTGACTCCCCTTGGACTTATGCCAATGGCTCTCCGCACATCCTTACTACCTCCTCCGAGAATGCATCCAACCCCCACGGTTCCCGGCTGAGTTGAGCTACTCGGCCATGGGTCGGAACGACTTATCCGCCAGCTAAGTGTTAGGCTGCGTTCAACATGACATGAGGACGTCATGATGTCGGTCCTTAAACGACACGACGGGATAGATTCACACCCAAGACCTCCATGCCTTGTTGTTTGCTACCATCATCCCGTCCGGTCTACTTTCATTATTAACACATGGTTCTTTTTTCATGATAGCCATTTTAGCCAACCGTGACCAGAGCTCATCCTACATCTCGCAGTGACAGAAATCACCCGACTTCTACCGGTCTATGCATAGCTAAGCATCATTTGATCCTACACTTAATTAGGATTCACAGGATTTTATCTGGACAAGGTAGGGATATAATGCAACAATTGGTTCCAACTAATTCCTATACTTAATGCATCATCAACAATAAAAGATACTCAAGATATTTGTAAAAACATGGGAGACTTAGAATGCTCCGGGCTTGCTTTGAGGATCCGACATAAGTCGGGCTTCAGCTTAGCTTGCACCATCCTGGTGACATCTCGTGTCCTAGCACTTGCTTAGTCCTTCCATCTTCGGGATAGATCCATCAAACACCATCTTCGGGTTCGGCTCCAACATCACATCCTTCATGTGGTTCATCTAGCGCACCTAGATGAGATGCAAGATGCATGTGCATGAATGTGATGAATGGTAACACAAGATGCATCACATAAGCATTCAAGACAAACACAAGATTATGCAAGACATAGACACCAATAGCTATTTAACTAACATCACACAACCTATCATGCTAAGATGGCAAAGAAGACGACAACACCAAGCATGACACAAGTTTTCCAAGATCTCAGGTGTATTTAACTTAATTACTAAGGACGTGAACCACACCTAGCAACATGCAAAGCAAGTCAAGGTGAAGCAACAACTATAACCGAATATGCCAATTTCTAGACTTGCAAACAGCAGCTTCATAAATCAATCATATCTGGAGTTTTATAAATCCAAATGATATGAAACAAGACATTCTGGAAAGCTTAGGAAATTATCTACATTTCATCTTTAATCATCTCAGCATGATTCCCAAGTTAAGTAGGTCGAAATTATACATTTACAGAAACTGATCCACGATTGACAGAGAGCAATCATTTCTAAAACCTAACTTTAAACAGGCATAAATCACAAACTACTTGACCAAATGATACCAAATTTTAACAGCAGCTAGATACATAAATTATCTACAACTTTGGTATAAACAAGTTTCACAACAAAGCGCCTTATCATAAAGAACTTTGCTAGGTTCCCAGATCTGTCCATAAACCACATTTGCAAGAAAATAAATATTAACTTATGTTGCAAACACATAATTAGGCAAAACCAACTTTACCAAAATGTCACACATGACTAAAGAACACCAGAAAACCTAGTGTCCATGACCAAATAAATTCTTTTAATGCATTTCTTAATTTATTTTAGATAACAAGGTGACTTAATGAACATATACCAAAAAGTATACAATAAATTCTACAAAAATTACAGTGGCTCACATATCCTCTCAATAGTCTACTGTACAAATTTCACTCCATTTGAATATGTATAGCAACCTCTATGAAAAGACAAGTCGCTAAAGCAAGAAATCATGTGAGAGCAAGATAAACTAATAACTCACTCATACTTCATCCAATACTCATGAAATTTTTACCACACATCAACTATCACATGAGTAGCATGCCACAAAAATTTCAATTCATTTGGAGCCCTAGATCTTTAGTTATGAAAAAGACAAATACAACTATAATTAAAAACCTAGAGGCATAAATCTATTTTTACAGCTAAAACTTTAACTAAAACATGACATCTTATAGATCTACTGCATAGACAATTTCACAAGGATTCCAAAAAGTCCACATTTACTATTTTACGAATTTCCTATGAATTACTATGAAATTCCAAAGTTCTTGCAAAATAATCACAAACCAGTCCTCACGGCACTATTCACATGAGTCACATGTTTCGCAACTGGACCCAAGAAAGAGCTTCTAAATACACGTGAGTCCTCCTTCTTCAACCTCACGGAGACAGAGCAGAGCACCGGCTCGAGGACGTGGCCGGGCTCCGGGAATCCGGCGGGGAAGCGACCCTAGGGCAGCAGGAAGGACAACCGGCCTAGCCACGGCCAGTCAGGGGCCCAGCCTTTAGCCATGCTGCTGACGGCCATGCTGAAGAAGGCCCAATGACACGTGCCATAAAGAAGACCAATGACCCAATGACCGCCAAGCCGAGGCATCAACCTGCAGACGACCAAGCACACCGAGGAGATGGCACAGAGGAGCAGCATGAGGCCGGAAGAAGAGGAAGACAAGGTTGGTTGGGGCGGCACGGTGCTGCTTGGTGGTCGGCCATGGAGCTCCACTCCACATCCCATGGTGACCGCCGACCGGAGAGCGGAGAGAGGCGCCTGGGTGGCGGAGGGAGTGGGGAGGCGAGTGAGGAGGGATGAGTGAGCACTCGGGCTCTCTAAATCGACGTCTTGGGCGACGTGGTGGACATGCGAGAGCGTCGAGCCACGCTGGCAGGTGAAGCGCTGCGGCCGGTCGGCCATTGCTACTGTTCTGAAGATTCAAAAATGTAATACCACCTCAAACATACGACTGAAGTTCGATTTTCTCCCCTCCATATCTCTCGAAACGATTAGTAATTTGATCAACTAATTAGACCGTATGATAGAGCTACATGAGTACAACAACTTTGATTAAGGGACCTAGGATTGATTTGGCCTATTTTGAGAGATAAAAGGCTGCAAAGTAGGCTACCTGAAACTGAATCCTGAGTTTCAGTTTCAAGTCGACTGAAACTGCATTTTTCAACGATCCATAACTCCAAATCTGTTCGTCCTTTGCCACAATTTCAGTAATACAAGATGTAGAGCTACATGGGAACTACAACTTTGTCAACATGAGTTAGAGCTGGATCGACCTAGATTGGGAGTTACATTGTTCCAAAGTATGAACCCCGAAACTGTAAAACAGCTTAACACTTAGTGAAATTTGCTAAGTCTAAAACAGCCCCAATTCTGCCATGTGGGCCACTTTTGAGGGTGTTCTGATCATTTTCATGAGATGACCATAAAACAACTTTTGTTCCTTAGCAAGTTTACTACAACTTTGCTTAAGGGTGCTCCTCCATACAAACACTCCAAGCTGCACTTTTTAAATAGTCAACAAAACTAGTTCTAGGGTCAACATGAGTCAACTAGGGCTTAGAAACCTAATTTGGACTAATGACCTTTATGAACATTGTTCCTAATGACATTATAAATGTAGCTAGGGTGTTTTGGTGGGTCACCACATTCATTTGCATGTGATGCAATTGCTCTAGCTTCTCAAATCAATTTAAACATGCATTTGCAACACATGGAATGTTAACTTTCAAAACAAGCTTAAACAATCCGTTGAAACATCGGACCCTAGTACATGGGACATGTACAACCCCTCTAGGGTACTAGGCATAACACACAGACACCACAGAAGGTACAAACATACATGAGCAAAGAAAAAGAACACCGTGTTGCAACATGGAAACATAGAATGATGCACATGTGGTAATGATATGAATGTGCTTATGTGATGCAATGCAGATGCACCAATGTAAGGCAAACACTGTGGGTGTTACAGCCCTCCCCTTAAAGGAATCGCGTCCCCTTTAGATTCGGTGCGAAAGACTTTAAGGGAAGAGAAACTTGTCATCCAGCTTCCCACATCGGTGATGGCATTAGGCCACTTAACTTCGAAGTATCATAGAGGCTAATTTGGTCACAACACTTTCTGATACTTGCTCTTCGTCGTAAGTTGTTGTTTGAAGAATTTCTTTCGTTGGCGTCCATAAAGCATTGTTACATTGGAAGGAATCCAAAATAGCATTGTCCTACGTACTTCATCCTCGATGTACAAAGAGCGATTCAAGCGTAGACTAAATACTTGCAACATCTACTTCCTTAGTGGATATAGCATAGACCTATGGACTTTGCACTAGACCACAGTCTGTTGACGGATATTCCTTACAACGGTGCTATATTTGTTCATAAGGTTTGAAAAGCAGTTCTCTACTAAAATGGCTTGAGCACAACTTTTCGTAAAGGATGTGATCATAGACGTAAAACATCCTTTGAGATTATGAGAAACCGAGTACCCAACAGACAATGTCGGTGCTGGTCGTGATTGCACAATCACTCAGATTCCCACCGCTGGAAACTACACAATGTTCCATCTGTGCAGTTCGCTTTCTCTAATAACAATATTGTAGGGTCTGAGTCTGCTGAGTGAGTGGTAAACATAGTAGCTGACTCTGTCGGCTCAACATTCTCGATAATCATTCCTTAGGGAATTCTCGTATCCAAACGGCAACAGTTATCTGAGTTGTATCTGAGGCAACCCCTTGGGTAAAACACATGGAAGACACCTTAGGCATGTCAGCATTGGAGAACCATTGATGCAGCAGGATGTTAGCGAGGCTTGGAGGGCAACATAAGTTGCAAGTAATCACAAAACTAGGGACTAGTTCACTACCAAGCAGGCTAAGTACAATTTGCCTTCGCGGTGCAGTTGCACAACAAGTTGGGTTTACTTGCATCATAGCAAAACCAGCTTTCTTAAACTATATTTGACGTCGAGGCTTCCATTCTTTGGCCAATCAATATCTCAAAAACCATAATCCAAAAATCTATGGTTTGACACCTTTCCAATTACATTCGATTTGCAAGGCACAATTTGACTTCTAGAACACCTTGACTGCTCACATCTTGCTGATCTAAGAGGGCAAAAGCAAGGCGCATAGGGGTGCAATTAGTCTTCTCAAGGGTATGGAGGGTTGTCTAAGAGCAATACACCTACAAGTTGTAATTTCTTGGCATGAATTACAAACACAACCGTCTAATGCAAAGGATGATCGTAGTCACAGCGAAATTGCAGATTCTGTACCCTTTTATTTTCTATTCATATTTCACAAACTACTGCTCTAATATACACAAATTTTGGTGTGCATGTAGATCCATGGGTCGTCTAACTACTCACCAAAATTCAACTCAACCGGACACCGTTTGACCATCCAAACAATTCATCTACCAAAACTGCTCTGTTCTGAAATGGCAGCAAACCGAGCCGACAAGATATCTCTTAAATCCGATATTTTACTCAACCAATACTCAAACCAACTTAAGACATTGAAGGGTCCTAAGCAAGGAATGAGATCACCAAGTTTGGGGTCAATCCAACTTCGTTTGAGTCACTAATCGCCGGCTTGAAGATGTTCGGTTCTGTACCTTAAAATCTAGACAAATTTCTTGTTCTACTCTTTCTTTGCTTCACACGTTGTGGTGTGTGTTCTATACTCTTGATATCCTTGTATAGTAGCAGCAGCTCTTTTCTCTGAGGATATAGACTAAGGTTTTCCATATGTGGTTCTCAGGAAACAACTTAAATCATTTGATTTAGACACCAACTTGACGATGCACAAACATTGGACTTGTGGCTATGTTTTCGGAACACAAAGCATACTCTACATGGAGGGACTGTCCTACAAAGATAAGGAACCATTCCTATATATCCATCGGCACTTCGTTCAATAGAGTCCGGACACATGTGTTAGTGGCACCTAGGGGCACAAAGATGCTGACTGAAATTAGGGACGTGCTTTCGCTAGCTCCTTACGTAGCTGATACAACATTTTGTACTATCTATGTGATTATCCAAGATGGAATTGACTTGATAGCACAGGTTTTGGAAAACAAAGCAGTAGTTGCATTGCTAACGGCTTGCTACTTCATTGCTTAACATTGCTCTACGAGACATGGCCTTCCTAATTAGCAAAAAGTTGCCACCTAGCCAGAGGTTAAGCTTCCTACTAGTAACTAATCAGTTGTCTCTCAACACTAAAAGTTCTAAATCTTCACTCTTGCCAACATAGTTGTGATTGACGCATAACAGATGGTCGCCATCAAAGTCAGCAGAAAAGGGGTCACACTAGAAATGGTTGATCTCGACTGTACGATCCACATGGACATAATGATCAAGACTTGGATAGCCAGGTCATAATCATAATGTGGCGTTCGATTCTTATCTAACTAACAACTTATCCAACATTAAGTGTTGTGTGCCTTTCTGATCCAACAATGATGACATAAGTTGTTCACTAGGTGACGGACGTCAATACTGGGACAACCAAGTGGAGTCACTTGTCTACCACCTCTTGCAGTCTGTTAATGTTTATGCCGGTGATATGTTCTTCAAAGGTTATCTTCCAGACGACATCAGGAGGAAGCTCTACTACATATGGTCCTAATAGATTGATCTTTTGATAAGATATGGGGAGATAACCAAGAAAGGATCACAAGAAAATATCACATCGACTGTCGTTTCATAATGGATCATGACTAGCAACCCTGATACCTGCGCGTGCCGAGCAGCACAATAGACTGTTAATCGTAACACCATTACTGAACTGACAACCAAAGTGAAATTTCCCATGGCACCAATTAAATTGTAAGAACACGCATTGTGCAAAAGAGGGATAGCAACAAGGATAGTCACAAGGTTAGGAATCAACAAGGAGGCGATCTAAAGATCAAAACACAGCGCAAGAGAACACAGCTTATTAGCCAAAGACAACTGAGCAGGGGACTTCTTGCCTAATTTCCATATACACCTCGTGTCCACCAAAGTGAGTACCAGATAAAGATTAAACTGAGATTTGGTCTTGTCGAGCAGCATCATGCGATCAAGACTGATAAACATCCAGAGACTTGAAAGGGTTGGAGGCAAAATAAATGAGATTCAAGGGACATAGCCAATGCACTGACTAGGGATTGAGTTGATAAAGCAATGACATGATCTGCGAGGAAAAGGTTCCAAAGCCAGGGTAGATAGCGATTAGCGTTGCACCAGATCAGCTGTAGGAGAAGGAGCAATAAGGTCCGATAAGGATTTTTGAGCAGGGTCCTCCCACATAGGAGCGGAACAACCACGACACATGCAAGCATTCAAGGGAACTAAGCTTGGGCCTAAGGTCAAGCAAAGGCATAGATAAAGTCTTCGTAGCGCAACGTTCAAGGCTAGCAACCACATGTACAGGCTCAGGTTCCTAAGAGAGAATCTAATTGGAGGCGACAACCGTGCGATTACGTAACTTGAGCGTTGTTCTAAGATAAAGCTATTTGACACTCATATGCTTACCGAGGACAAACGAGGTGACAATTATGGCACTAATTAGATAACAAGCATACCTACCACATCATAGTTTCAAGCAAGCATTTGTGAGATTCAATCAAATTAGCTTAAGCACAATTACTAAGCACAAGGCTCATACACATAACAAGCATTTACTATACAAGATTTAACTACAAGCTTGGCCCAAAACCAAAGTAAGCTAAAGAATCCACTTAGTATATGCACAGAAAACTGAACAACAGTACAGTAGGCACAGGTTTCAAGCATAACTGAAGTTGTAGGCATCAAACAAAGGTGATCCTAGACTTTAGGTAAAGCTTATTAAGTTGTCTATAACTTTCTTATTATCATATGAAGATGATCCTACAGCTAACAAGACCAAACAAGACAAAGAAGACATCTCTGCCCAGATTTGGACAGATTCTGTCATTCCATTTTGCAAGCTCATAACTGGAGATTTAGATCACCAAAAGCAGTGCTATTAGACATTTTGGAAAGCTTAGAAAAAGTACTATACTTCTTCTACTATTTCCAAGAAATAATTCTATATGCATACAGGTAAAACAAACCAAATATTAAGATCTGTTCAGAACATAAGCAAAACCTGACAACAAACTTCTGAAATTCATAACTCTTAACCCATAAGGCCTGGGTCATGAAATTTTTGGACAAGCAAGATACGAAAGTTAGCTACGACTTTGGTATTCTCCATAACTATAGAAAACACCGTTATGATCACGAAAACATCACTACTACAGAAATTGTTCTAGCAGCCAACGTCCCACAAGCAAAACAAAACTTGCCTTTGTTCTACTTAACAAGAGAGCACACAAACATGTTATTCTAACAGCTCTAAACATTGTTACCTTAGACCAACAATAAATTAATTTTAGTCATAAGAATCCCAAGTACTTAAGTGAGGCCTAAAGCATTTGCAAAAGCTTGTAAGAACAACATACCCACCACTTGGCTAAACTAGAGGACATTTATAGGTTTAAACATGTAACCACAATTATTTCTAGCAAGGCTAAGCACACACTTTTCTCAAGAACTTCCTATTCAAGCAACATGGAACAAGGCATTTTGTCTAGCTTCACACAGGGAAGATAGCAACATCACATTGATCACAAGTTACTTAGTATTATAACAAGGTGAGGGAAACATATTTATGCACAAGCACAATCATGATGCATGCTCGTCCTATTCGTCCTCACCAAATTGCCAGCCTAAGGTGGCAATCACGTTCTATGTCGGTGGCATAAAACGTACTCTCTCGATATATAGCTAGTCGTCAGCTACATTCAATCTACGCCTTCATGGTTAGCATACCTGCAGGCAAATTCATTGCAGCCCATCCCCACAAGAGATAAATAAGCACACAATGAAAGCAGTAAACTAAGATACTCTCCATATATACATCCCCAGATGTATATACTTCGATATCCATAGCTACCCGATAAATATACCCGCAATTAAGTACCTTCATATATACATGGGTGTAACATGTAAATATTCCAGTAACCACAGCTAACTCTCCCCTAGACCGATAGTTGGACGGTCATGCTCTCACAACTCACACTTACCTGAGCGTAGAGACAATTGATCCATACATTACCATTCAAGCGAATGGCATCCATACAATAACACGCCGTATGGACGACGAAAGTAAAAACCCCCATGTTAGTACTTAGATAGCCACCTAATAGTCCTTAACTGGGCATAAAGGAGGATGTCGCTAGCATAGTTTTGCAAATTAGTTTTGACAAATTTGCCTGTAGCTAAACTTTTAGTTAAAATAGGCTTTTTAAAACCAAAACTTTGTTTTTAAAACAATGTACATGACAGTATTATGCTTAATCTTGCTCTGATGCCAGCTGTAACAGAACCGCCCAATTTATACAAGATCAAGTATGGCTGTCCCCGCTAACACGTTGACACACACATACCTTCACTCATATAAACCCGGTAGTCCGCCGAGTGTCCCGAAAGACCTCGGTAAATCAACATCACAACCAAGATCGCGTGATTAAGCAAATACACATCACATACACAGGGTTGCAGCGGAAATAATATTACATATGGGTTCACAAATAAAAGTACAAGTTTAGGTTTCAAAACCGCTTAGTGAAAACAACATAGCTTTCAAATGATTACATTAATATAAGTTCCAAATATATTGCTAGCATAAGTGACATCATCCGACAAGAGCATATAGATGAGAAGTAACTATAGAATCACCGAGCCCATCGGTGGTTAGCCACCATCTTCAACAAAGTAGAGAACTTCACCTCGCAACATGGTGGGATAAACCCCGAGTACTGAATGTACTCACCGGACTTACCCGTCGAAAACCAAAACAAATGACACCAAGGATCATGCATAGCTTAATTTAGTGGATCTGGTTTGGACAACCTTTTTGCATAAAATCTTGAGTAAACATTAGCATTATTCACCTGTACTAGCAGTGACTTTTAGCCATTACCTACCATCTATATTAGCACATGTACTAATCAATCACTTGATTAAGTTGCAAACAATAATAACCATATCGGTATTTCATGGCTCATTGTCATTATCATCATCATCATCATCATCATCATTTAACCATATCTTTAAATTTAGTGAATCTACGCTGTCATTTGCTCACCAAGTTCTCACTATCCGGGAGAGACGGCGATTCAAATCGATTCCTATCCAAATGAGAGGTATTCCTAACACAAACCCCTTCCCCGTCGGTCGCAAACAAGTCACCTTTGGTACAACTCAGAGAAAAGTAAAAAAAAAAAGACGCGGGTCCGGGCACCTCGCATTCTCGAGAGAACCACTCTCTGCCAGAAGTGCAGGATCTTAAACCCCGACTCCCCTTGGACTTATGCCAATGGCTCTCCGCACATCCTTACTACCTCCGAAATGCATCCAACCCCACGGTTCCCGGCCCGAGTTGAGCTACTCGGCTTCATGGTCGAACGACTTATCCGCCAGCTAAGTGTTAGGCTTTGCGTTCAACATGACATGAGGACGTCAAACGTATCGGTCCTTAAACGATACCTGACGGGATAGATTCACACCCAAGACCTCCATGCCTTGTTGCTGCACTACCATCATCCCGTCCGGTCTACTTTCATTATTAACACATGGTTCTTTTTCATGATAGCCATTTTAGCCAACCGTGACCAGAGCTCATCCTACATCTCGCAGTGACAGAAATCACCCGACTTCTACCGGTCTATGCATAGCTAAGCATCATTCGATCCTACACTTAATTAGGATTCACAGGATTTTATCTGGACAAGGTAGGGATATAATGCAACAATTGGTTCCAACTAATTCCTATACTTAATGCATCATCAACAATAAAAGATACTCAAGATATTTGTAAAAACATGGGAGACTTAGAATGCTCCGGGGCTTGCCTGGGATCCGACATAAGTCAGTTCAGTTAGCTTGCACCATCCTGGTGACATCTCAGGTCCTAGCACTTGCTTAGTCCTTCCATCTTCGGGATAGATCCATCAAACACCATCTTCGGGTTCGGCTCCAACATCACATCCTTCATGTGGTTCATCTAGCGCACCTAGATGAGATGCAAGATGCATGTGCATGAATGTGATGAATGGTAACACAAGATGCATCACATAAGCATTCAAGACAAACACAAGATTATGCAAGACATAGACACCAATAGCTATTTAACTAACATCACACAACCTATCATGCTAAGATGGCAAAGAAGACGACAACACCAAGCATGACACAAGTTTTCCAAGATCTCAGGTGTATTTAACTTAATTACTAAGGACGTGAACCACACCTAGCAACATGCAAAGCAAGTCAAGGTGAAGCAACAACTATAACCGGAATATGCCAATTTCTAGACTTGCAAACAGCAGCTTCATAAATCAATCATATCTGGAGTTTTATAAATCCAAATGATATGAAACAAGACATTCTGGAAAGCTTAGGAAATTATCTACATTTCATCTTTAATCATCTCAGCATGATTCCCAAGTTAAGTAGGTCGAAATTATACATTTACAGAAACTGATCCACGATTGACAGAGAGCAATCATTTCTAAAACCTAACTTTAAACAGGCATAAATCACAAACTACTTGACCAAATGATACCAAATTTTAACAGCAGCTAGATACATAAATTATCTACAACTTTGGTATAAACAAGTTTCACAACAAAGCGCCTTATCATAAAGAACTTTGCTAGGTTCCCAGATCTGTCCATAAACCACATTTGCAAGAAAATAAATATTAACTTATGTTGCAAACACATAATTAGGCAAAACCAACTTTACCAACATGTCACACATGACTAAAGAACACCAGAAAACCTAGTGTCCATGACCAAATAAATTCTTTTAATGCATTTCTTAATTTATTTTAGATAACAAGGTGACTTAATGAACATATACCAAAAGTATACAATAAATTCTACAAAAATTACAGTGGCTCACATATCCTCTCAATAGTCTACTGTACAAATTTCACTCCATTTGAATATGTATAGCAACCTCTATGAAAAAGACAAGTCGCTAAAGCAAGAAATCATGTGAGAGCAAGATAAACTAATAACTCACTCATACTTCATCCAATACTCATGAAATTTTTACCACACATCAACTATCACATGAGTAGCATGCCACAAAAATTTCAATTCATTTGGAGCCCTAGATCTTTAGTTATGAAAAGACAAATACAACTATAATTAAAAACCTAGAGGCATAAATCTATTTTTACAGCTAAAACTTTAACTAAAACATGACATCTTATAGATCTACTGCATAGACAATTTCACAAGGATTCCAAAAAGTCCACATTTACTATTTTACGAATTTCCTATGAATTACTATGAAATTCCAAAGTTCTTGCAAAATAATCACAAACCAGTCCTCACGGCACTATTCACATGAGTCACATGTTTCGCAACTGGACCCAAGAAAGAGCTTCTAAATACACGTGAGTCCTCCTTCTTCAACCTCACGGAGACAGAGCAGAGCACCGGCTCGAGGACGTGGCCGGGCTCCGGGAATCCGGCGGGGAAGCGACCCTAGGGCAGCAGGAAGGGACAGCCGGCCTAGCCACGGCCAGTTGTGGCCTCACAACCATGCCACGCCCGGCTACAAAGAAGACAATGGCCCCAAATGGCCGGCTGACTGGCAGAAAGAAGCCAAGCTGGCCCAATGGACGGCCAACAGGCATCACCTGAGACGATCATGGCGACCGAGGAGATGGCACAGAGGAGCAGCATGAGGCCAGGAAGAGGAAGACAAGGTTGGTTGGGGCGCACGGTGCTGCTTGTGGTCGGCCATGGAGCTCCACTCCACATCCATGGTGACCGCTTTCGGATTTGGAGAGCGGAGAGAGGCGCTGGGGTGGCAGAGAGGAGTGGGGAGGCGAGTGAGGAGGGATGAGTGAGCACTCGGGCTCTCTAAATCGACGTCTTGTGCGACGTGGTGGACATCTTGAGAGAGCGAGCCAGCCACGCGGCGGTGAAGCGCTGCGGCCGGTCGGCCATTGCTACTGTTCTGAAGATTCAAAAATGTAATACCACCTCAAACATACGACTGAAGTTCGATTTTCTCCCCTCCATATCTCTCGAAACGATTAGTAATTTGATCAACTAATTAGACCATATGATAGAGCTACATGAGTACAACAACTTTGATTAAGGGACCTAGGATTGATTTGGCCTATTTTGAGAGATAAAAGGCTGCAAAGTAGGCTACCTGAAACTGAATCCTGAGTTTCAGTTTCAAGTCGATCAAACTGCATTTTCAACGATCCATAACTCCAAATCTGTTCGTCCTTTGCCACAATTTCAGTAATACAAGATGTAGAGCTACATGGGAACTACAACTTTGTCAACATGAGTTAGAGCTGGATCGACCTAGATTGGGAGTTACATTGTTCCAAAGTATGAACCCCGAAACTGTAAAACAGCTTAACACTTAGTGAAATTTGCTAAGTCTAAAACAGCCCCAATTCTGCCATGTGGGCCACTTTTGAGGGTGTTCTGATCATTTTCATGAGATGACCATAAAACAACTTTTGTTCCTTAGCAAGTTTACTACAACTTTGCTTAAGGGTGCTCCTCCATACAAACACTCCAAGCTGCACTTTTTAAATAGTCAACAAAACTAGTTCTAGGGTCAACATGAGTCAACTAGGGCTTAGAAACCTAATTTGGACTAATGACCTTTATGAACATTGTTCCTAATGACATTATAAATGTAGCTAGGGTGTTTTGGTGGGTCACCACATTCATTTGCATGTGATGCAATTGCTCTAGCTTCTCAAATCAATTTAAACATGCATTTGCAACACATGGAATGTTAACTCGAAACAAGCGAAACAATCCGTTGAAACACTGGACCCTAGTACATGGGACATGTACAACCCCTCTAGGGTACTAGGCATAACACACAGACACCACAGAAGGTACAAACATACATGAGCAGTAAAGAACACCGTGTTGCAACATGGAAACATAGAATGATGCACATGTGGTAATGATATGAATGTGCTTATGTGATGCAATGCAGATGCACCAATGTAAGGCAAACACCAGGGGTGTTACAGCTCCCATAATATACATCTTAAGAGCATCTTTAATAGTGACCTCTAAACTAGAGTCTCTGATTTCTCAGTAGAGGCTTCGTTCATCGTTCATTTTCTGGAACTCTATTTTTAGCATCTTTGAAGATCTTTTATATCTAAACCCTTATTTTATTCTCTCTCTATTCTAATATAATCTCCATGTATGTCTTTCATATCACATCATTATAATTCAAATTTAAACATCTGTAAACCATATAAATGAATCATATCAAATTCACGATTTCAAATAAGTCAATTAAATTCAAATTATTCAAACATAAATTATATGGGCATATAGAAATTTCTATCCCATGATCACATCACTTAACAACAAATTACAATAAAACAAAAATGGATCATACTAGCATGAGGTCTCGATGATGCTCTGGAGTCTGGACTGTAGATCGATCGGATCCACGTCAGCTGCCCTAGCTGTCACTGACTCTGGCGGGGCCGCCGCGTATCCGGTTCTCCATGCAACCGAAAGAAAATGGAAAACCCCAGGAACCTGATCGTCGGGCATCGGCTCCCGTCCGGTGGTGGCCCCAAGAGAGACCCCGCGTCGGCGGCCCCACGACCCATCCCCACCGTCAAAATCCTCACACCCGTTAGATCGAACGGCTCCCATCTCCTCCCGTGCTCGTCGGGGCCTTGTTTCTTCTTCTTTCTATAAAATCAATCAAACCAAAAAGCAACGACCGCGTCGAAGCTTAGGTGCAGAGCGCCCAACCAAACCTTTCGCAGCCAAATTCCCCACCGCTCCTCCGATCAAGCCGCGCTAGGGTTTCCGCGCGATGCCGAAGAACAAGGGAAAGGGAGGCAAGAACCGGAAGCGGGGCAAGAACGAGGCGGACGACGAGAAGCGGGAGCTGGTGTTCAAGGAGGACGGGCAGGAGTACGCGCAGGTGACGCGGATGCTGGGCAACGGCCGCTGCGAGGCGCTCTGCATCGACGGCACCAAGCGACTCTGCCACATCCGGGGCAAGATGCACAAGAAGGTGTGGATCGCCGCCGGGGACATCGTCCTCGTCGGCCTGCGCGACTACCAGGACGACAAGGCCGACGTCATCCTCAAGTACATGAACGACGAGGCCCGCCTGCTCAAGGCCTATGGCGAGATCCCCGACAACGTCAGGCTCAACGAGGGCGTCGTTGACGAGGAGGACGCCGGCGCGCAGGATGACTATATACAGTTCGAGGACGAGGACATCGACAAGATCTGATCGCCATCTTCCACGGTCCCTTTCCATCCTCTGCCTCGGCCGGCCATGGTAAACTAAACGTATGTATAAAACAAATGTATCATTCTCTTCTTGACTTGTTGTGGCGGTTACCATTCTCTCTCTTCATGTCTGAAGAATATCTGCGATGGTAGTCGTGGTGATGGTACTGAGAATTCTGTTGTGTGATACGGGCGGCGAGTCCTATGTACAAGGATTTGGGGGCACTTGTTGTGCCCAATAATCGTGGGGAGTCCATATGGTGACATAGCAAGTATGGGACTGAAACTGAACTGATTCCTCTCCCTTTGTGTAATATGATATATTTGGTTGGGCATGATCCAATTTTGTTCTAATAATGCCTTTTGTGTTCAATTCATCCACGGTTTTCTCTGTATTCAACTAACTGGGTTCCTCACTTTGGGGTACATGGTTATTGTGAGTCGGAGGCCAGTCTTTTGTGGTTGGATTATGGTGGGACCCTAGTCTCTGACCAGTTTGCACAGTAACAATAATTCAGTGCAATTTCATATCTGCTGAATATTACCCATCTCTACTTTCTACTTGCAATGTCGTGCTCCCACACAATGCTAAACTGTTGCCCAATACACTTTGCATTCCTCTGTTTTGTTGCCACCTGTGCTCTACCGGCCTGTTCGCTGGTTAGTTTCTGGGCTGATTTGGGCTGGCTGTTGCTGATTTGTTGTGAGAGAAAAACACCGTTGGCTAGCTGATTTGGGCTGGCTGAAACCAACAAGCGAACAGGCTGTACGTTGCAACATTGAACATGTCTAGTGGCTATATCTATTCCTACCATGTCATCTTTACCGACCTGCATACGACTTTAGATGTTCATGAGGCAATTGTGGAGCCAAATTATCTTTTCTAAGGTTTTATTAACCTTCTTTAGCACAATTGAGTAGATGATTAGAGTTGACCACCGTTATGTAATTAGATGATTACTGGGTACCATCTGGCTTGTACTGTTTGTGACCATGCTTTTGCACTGTTTTCTGTCAGGTCCTGGTGTAGCTAGAAAGTATCACTCTTATGGCCCTGTTCGGCTTACCCCATATTCGGCTTGTTTGGCTTCTTTTTTTAGTTGGAATAGTATTTTTCTCTCCCAACAATTCAGCCGGAACAGTGTTTTTCAGCCAGTTTCAACAAAGTTTCAGACCAGCGAACGGGGTGACATGTGCCATTGGGTGGATAATTGCGATCGTTCATGTTCCCTAGGTCCCCTGTTTGGGAATTGTATTATTCTTATATGAGTCTATAACAAGCCTCCTATATGCTATATCAGTATGTTGAGTGATATGAAGTTACCATTTATTCCCTCCGTATTATGATACTGTAAAATCTATAAATCCGGCACCATAGAGTCTCCAGAATTAGATAATCGTTCACCAAGTGGGATTGCAATCAAGTAATTGGATTTTTATTGCAAAGACTTGTGGGATTGGAAAATGAATTTGCTGGATTATATTTGCAATATTGAGGCATATATTATTTTTTCGGTTCACACTTATACAAGTATGGTTTGGTTAGCCTATTTCCTTCCCATGAAAATCAGAGCCAATTCAGTATCTATAGTTTGTCGAGATTAATATAATGCTTTCCTTGTTAATATGCTGTGATTTGTGTCATCTTATCCTGTTGGAAACTGTGCTCTCATCTCTTGATTGGAAAAGAAAATCAGAGCTCTCTTGATTGAAAAAGGAAATCAGAACTCTGGATCTTATGTTATCAGATTCACTTACTGGATCTCGTCACTCTTGTTATTTGAGTGGGTGAGTGTGATACACGTATATGAATCTTTTTAAGTTTAACATGGTTCAGTTTATTTGAAGAAGATACAATTATAATGTTGTACTAGCAGGATCCCCCGCGTAGCTGCGCGGGCTAGCAAGCATAAAAATGTAGCATGAGAAGGCAGCAGTAATGTAGAAAACTGTTGTAAATTCCGTAAACAATGCAAAGCACACAGTGAAGAATAAGCACTATGAATGTGCATATGAACCTATTACATTCTTCCATTGAAATAATGTACAGAAGGAAACTGTAGCTAGGTTCATAGTTTGAGACTCAGCAGCAAATTGATTTGGTTTGGGTTTGATTTATATGTGAACATTTGACGTACAAAAGGCTGTTGCCATTCCCGTTTCCTTTTTCTGGTTTGGCTTAGTAGGGTGTATTTCTTTGTGCAATTTGAAGAAAATGCTGTCCGCACAAGGGCCCTTTCGGTGCTGCTCTGCCTTTTAATATTCTCACGTCTCTAACTCTAGCAATAATTCAAGCATATATTAGTATATGCTATATGGCGGCTGACCTGTAGATGCTTCCTGCCCGGCGAGTTGTCGCCCAGAACATGCCAGTAACTGAGGCGGCATCTAGCTCAGAATGCGCGCTGATCCTCGGATTGGAGAGATTCCGTCTAAACTAGCGAATGTGGCACCACATTTTGTTTGTACTGTTTGATTTGAAGATGGGCTACAAATTCCCTAGAGCAAAACGGATATGGATACCGCTATTTTACCATATTTTAATTCGAATTCTAATTTGAATACAAGTACGGATATTGTCGGATACTAATGTAAAATGGATATCTCGAATTCGGATTCGAATACAGATTTCGAAGATAATATGTATCTATTTGCTTATCAAGAGTTTCGTAGTATAATAAAAACTATAATGGATGAAGGGATTAAAAATATAGCTATATAACACCGTGGATAAAGGCAACTACCAAAATAAAATATTTTAATCGATAATATATATTATTTACTAAATATAAATAAATAAAAACAAATTCTAGAAGTATATGAATAAAATAAAATACTAATTAATATTATTAGCCATGTTAAAATTAATATAGCTTAAGATTTATATAACATTAATAATATTTAAAATTACATTAGCCATAGATAACTTTTAAATAACGATACATATAATCTTTTATGGTAAAACTATTTTTACTTACATAGTTAATTAGTCATAATTATAAGATTTAGATGGTTTTAAAATAATTTGTACTTCGCGGATACGGATAATATCGAATATTTCATATTTTTGTCGAATACAGATGTAGAATCAGATAGAGAATAATCTTAAAAAACGAATGCGGATACATCCATTTAACATCCATATTTAAATCGAATACGGATATAGATATCCATATTTACAATGAAACAGATATGGATATCGGATGTTTCGGATATATGGACATCCGCATCCATCCTTACCCAATGCAGCGCGTAGTTTCTTCTACCATCAATTCTCTTAATAATAAACCGTTTCTTCAATGTTTATTCTCCTCAATAAATTACATGCCACATTAGCAAAATGTCTATGTTGCAGGATAATTAATATAGATAGAAATCATGCTAGTTTCTACATTGAGAGTACTCTAATATCACAACTGTAAGCATTAATTACTAAATTAATACAATAAACTAATTATCACTAATTGCCTTATGACTGATCAAGAGGGCGGTGTCGGCTTCTGGCGGTTCGGCCTCAATGTTTGACAAGAGAGAGATTTTGGAAA
The DNA here is from genome assembly GCA_904845875.1 of Miscanthus lutarioriparius. Lineage (NCBI taxonomy): Eukaryota > Viridiplantae > Streptophyta > Magnoliopsida > Poales > Poaceae > Miscanthus > Miscanthus lutarioriparius. The sequence goes on along the minus strand of CAJGYO010000007.1, from coordinate 126,181,821 downwards.
CAGAAAATTGTACTCCGTAGGTGAATACCCAATGAGGAGTTGAGGACCCTGCTCCGGATAATAATGATGGGCCTTTTTCATTTGAGCTCTTTGGTTTCGGCCATCACGGGCCAGGCCCTTTGAACCTACCTCCTATGCAACAACAAAATCCTCAGAGGAAGCAGATGCAGTGCTGAACATTCCTCCTGCTACTCCAGCAGCCGCCTTGCCAGAAGGTGCAGTTTTTTTAAGTTCGATGGAGCTCAGTCAGAAACAAAAGTTAAGATTGATTTTATGTTTCAATGGAGCACAGGTAGAAGAACAAGTCCAGATTTATGTTCTGCAAGATGAGCTTGCAGCTCAACCCATAGCAAATCTAGCGCTATTTGATCTGAATCTTGTAGCTCAAGCTCAACTTCAAGATATGGAAGTTGTTCTGGGAATCTTGTAGCTCCTTTGCAGCCTCGAGCAGCCCAAGAAATGTTTAAGATAATCAAGTTGTCACACATAAACCTGTGCAGGGTGAGGGCTTCCTGGAGCACAATGTTATCATTCATCAAGTTGGGAATAAATAGGCAAACCAGCATCATATGGTTGGGATGGAGGATAATGCTCAATCTAATTCCTCCATCACAATATCAGAGGCAGATACGCTCATGCACAACCGCACAGGCTCTTGGCCGCCGCTACGGTTCTAAAAAAGCTAACCGCCGCTACGCCACCCGCAAGCTCGCAACCGCGGCCGACGACGGGGCGAGCGAGAAGCCGTGACCGCAAGTCAGGCGATCGCGACCAGCGCCTCTCCCTCTGTGAGTCCGCAGCCAGGTGAGTTGTCTTGTTCAATCTTCGAGAAAGTAGGATGGCTCTCCCACCGCTCCCTCCCCCTCCTCGCCGACGCTCCCACCGGCTCTCTCCGGCGATGGCTTCTGCTGATCCTCACTGCTCTCCATGGCTGGACTTTCGGATCTATGCTTTGATCCAGGGGTCAACTTTGGTAGGCTCATAGCCCAACGCTTCAGCTGCCTGGTGAGTTCACCGTCCTCGACTTCTGCATCGCCTTTTCTCCTGGTTGCTAGTTTTGGGAGGTCAGCCATACGCCTCAATGAGGATTCTGTTGGGCTCCCCTGACAAGCCGCCATTGGTGGCAAGGCACGTGATTTCAATGTCATCCACCTCTCCGGCTGGATGTTTCGCTTCTATGTTAGTTGCAAGGATGTGGGCTTCATGGTTTACAACCTCAAGAGTTTTGTTTGCAAAGAGTTTGCTGTCTATTTCTTTCTTTGGGGTAGAGGTGGCCCTAATTGGCGCCGAGATCATGCTCTTTGGTGCTTAGAACAAGAAGCCGAATGGACCTTGGTTGGATCTAAATCTAAGAAAAGCTTTGCCGATGTCGTTCGTTCTTCTTCGCCCAAGTTAGGATCACACCCCTCTCCTGTCAGAAAAAAGCCTGTGTTTCTCAGGCTCAATTATCCAAGCAATTATCATTTGAATTTCAAGGAAAATTTAGTTGTTCCTCCAAAATCTCCAGCCTCGGATCCAAGGGCTAATTCTATGGCTAAATCCAATGTTCATGCATCCAAGCATGTTCTTCGCTGGAGGCCTAAAGATTAGGGTAGTAATGTTGCTCATAAACAGGCGACATCAATGCTGGGAGAGCCTATCCCGCAAAATTCAAATTCAAATCCTCCCCCTGGATTGCCAACGTCTCCTAATGGCCAGAGCCCGGCCCATGCTCCCGAGATTACCGCCATCAATTGCTCCAAGTGTCTAGGCTTTGGGCACACAAGGAAGGCCTGCATGAATTTGGTGAGGTGTCAGTTATGCTTCAACTATGGACACAAATCCACAGCTTGCCTTTCTAAAGCCCGCAATCACCGTCGATATCGGCCCATCCCTGTGCTAGAAGACGAAGGGGCTGGTGGAGTGCCTTTTATACCAGAGTGCGCCTGCTCCTCTCGACGCATCCGCCCCTATTCCACCTCCCTCCACCCCACTTCCATCAACAGTGCAAAACCTAAATCCCTCTGCTCAAATGGTGAACTGGGCGGTCGACCCTCGTTCGCATGTCCCTCGGGGTTTCACGCTGGTGGAACCGGTGTAGCGCCTGTCGCTTCGCCATGAAGTGTTCGTGTCCGGGTGCTACACACTCTACAACGAGGACCTAGCGATCATGAAGCTCCAGCCATTCGTCCACAAGGATGATTTCACAAGCCTAGCCACCACTCTGTGCACCTTCTTTAGGATATGCATCGGGTTTGAGTTGCAGAGATCCAACCTTGCCCTATGGGTGATGCCTATGTTCGCTTCAATTCTGCATTAGAAAGAGAAAGGTTTCTAGGTCTAGACTTTAGCTTCGGGTGCTATACCATGTCTCTGTTCATAAACATGATGAGGGAGACAATGCGGAGACAATTCATATTCATTTGATTTGGATAGAGAAGCTTGGGTTATGCTTGTGGATTTTCCAAAGGACTTGAAGAATGGTGTTGCCATAGCCAAAGCTATGTCTGGGTTTGGGATTTTAGTTTACTGGCATGAGACAAACAACCTTGCTAGGGTCATTGCAAAGGTATACCTAAATGATGATGCCAAGATACCCGATTCGGTCAATGTTAATGCAGGGCTCCCACAGAAAGGTCGCTCTTGGACTGTGCCCTGTTTTGTTCTAAAAAAGAAGAATGCTTCTGCACCACCTGAGGAAGAGGCTTTTGTTACAGTGGGTCCCTGCACCCTGTCCCACCCCAAGCACCACGTTGGTTAGGCATGGAACACTCTAAGACCTCGGATGCAACACCAGTGGTGCCCAATGTTGGTTCAGCTATGCACATGGATGCTGGTGGCCTGAGCAGGTGGATGCAGCATCTAGCACCGCAAGATCCAGCTTTGGAAGACACTCAAGCAGTAGATGTAGTGCACAGTTACTGCCCCTTCAGAACTGTAGAAAGGTAAAGGGATTGATGTTGCTGCCCTAAGTCAGGTTGCCAGGTTTCAGGTAGAAGAGTTCTAGCTCCCTAGGACAAGCAGAGTCCCCCTCTTTGGCACTAGTGGGACTGCATCTATGCCAACTCTCAGGTCTGTGATGAATTGATAGTAATGAAACATAGTACCTTCACTCATCTCTCCCAAGAGACCCCAAGGACCCTCTGGTTGCTATAGTGCCTTCACTCATCAAACAGGTACTATGTTTCATCACTGTCAATCCATCCCCTATTTTTCTCAAGAATCTTACCTTGGTAGACATTGATTATAACACTCCCATACCTCCTTATTTCAATGATTCTCATTTGTTAGTCCATCTGGCTTTTATCCTGTTTCCTCAGCTTGGAGATAATGCACTGGAGAAGCTGGCCATGGACTACATGGACACCGAAGAAAAGGAAGCTGAGGAAAAGGATGACACTGAAGTAATTAAGGTTGAGAAGGATGATGATGCTGACATTGAGATGCTGGACTCTCCTCCACCAATCTTCATGACACCAAGGAATAAGAAAGCTTTCAAGGTGAAGGAGAAACTAGATGACATCTTTTTGAGGAAGAGCAAGAGGATTTCAAGCAAGCTACAGGGCTACAAGGATGTTGAAAGTGCCAAGAAGCCAAGAGGAACCGAGGAAACTGTTGTTGAAGAAGCTGTTGATGACAACATTCAGCCAATGCCACTGGCAGTCATCCCACCAGGCCCCTCAGGCGATGCTGCTGCTCCCTACCTCTCTGAACAAATCCTGGAAGGCATAGCAATAGGTTTTCCGAATATCTAGCCTGAGAGTGTCTCGGCTGCTTTCCTAAAGAAGGATGACCTTAATGATTAAGTGGAAGACAGTAGTTTCATGTGTACTTGTCTCTGGGACAGTGCATACGTTATTTTTTGTTAGTTACCTTTTAAGCTCCTGCCCCAGTATATGTACTGGATGATAAATAAAAATTTGTACTGTGTTACCTGGTGTTGTAACACTTTGTGGAGCTACTTATCAAAACTTTATCATGAATCTATCCTATATAGCAAGGATTTAAGTTATGTTTTTGTGTGCTCTCATGTCTTATCCATTTTAATTCCCTTTGAACCCCTGTCATATTCAATTTATGTTTGCTATGAGCATGAGATTGTAGTATCACACGGAATGTTCTTGCTAGCTAATGCTATCTGGTTTGGCAGTTGGTTGTCCAAACATTGGGCTTTTAATCTCTACTGTTCTTATGGATAACAACAGATGTACAAAGATCCTATTTGGAACGTCAGGGGAATTAACTCCCAAACTAAATGGGATGCTATTAGAGATAAAATAACAGAAAGTGCCTATCAAATTGTCTGTTTACAGGAGACCAAAAGGGAAAACTTTGATCCTTTCTACATAAAAAAGTTTTGCCCCAGAAACCTAGATAAGTTTGCATACTCTCCATCTGTTGGTGCTTCTGGGGGGATTTTGACTATCTGGAATAGTAATATTTTTTATGGTTCAATTGTACAAACCAACTCCTATTCTGTTACTGTGAAATTCCTATGCAGACTTGATAACATAATTTTTCATGTCAGCAACATCTATGGTCCCTCAGTTTCAGCACAGAAGCAAGCTTTTGTTACATGGCTTATGAACTTTGACACAAATGATTTTGATGATTGGATCATTGCTGGAGATTTCAACCTCATTAGGTAGCCTGAAAACAGAAATAAACCATGAGGTGAGCTATCTGAAATGAATATGTTCAATGAACTTATATTTGACTTAGATCTTGTTGAAATTCCTTTTAGTGGCAGAGAATATACCTAGAGCAACATGCAGGATGATCCCCTCCTTGTGAAACTGGACTGGGTTTTTACTTCGGCCTCCTGGACTCTCTCTTACCCAGGACCCAGCAACCCATGTTCAACCCCTATCAAGGCCAACATCTGACCATATTCCATATGTGATACATATTGGTAGCAACATCCCCAAGTCTAAACTTTCCAGGTTTGAAAACTATTGGGCTGAACATCCCAGATTTCTAGAGAATGTATCTTTACATTGAAATAACTCACCAGTCTTTGCTAATACTGCCAAAAACATATCCTCAAAGATGAAACATGTCAGAGCAGGCCTAAAAAATTGGAGTAAAAATCTGTCCAATTTAAATAAGCTCATCTATAACTGCAACTGGGTTCTCTCTTTGATGGATGAGCTAGAAGATAAGAGGCCACTATATAGACTGGAGTCAATCTTCAGAGGTGTGGTTAAATCTCATCTTGCCTCTCTCCTGGAATCAAAAAGGATCTATTGGAGACAAAGAAACACAGTGAGGTGGGTGACTTTGGGTGATGAAAACTCATCTTTCTTTCATTGTATGGCCACCATCTCCCACGAGAAAAATTTCATTGTCAGTCTGAAAAAACCAGATGGCACATCTGTTATTGAACATGAACAGAAGGCCAACCTCCTTTGGTCAGCTTATAAGCAAAGGTTGGGTTGTACTGAATTTACTGATATGGCTTATGATCTCACCTCTCTACTAACACAGCATGACTTGGATCATCTTGATTTGGATTTTAGTCAAGAAGAAATTGATCTTGTAATAAAAAGTCTACCCAATAGTCATGCTCCTGGCCCAGATGGATTCAATGGCTTCTTCATCAAAGAATCCTGGAATATCATCAAGAATGATTTCATCAGGCTAATCAGAGATTTTAGCAACTTCAACACAGATTTAAGAAGTATCAACTCCTCCATTATTGCTCTAGTACCCAAGAAAAGCATCCCTGAATCTGTGGATGATTTTAGACCAATTTCCCTCTTAAATTACTCACTCAAATGCATAACCAAACCGCTCTCAACAAGACTGCAGTCTATGATCCTTCAGCTAGTGCATCAAAACCAATATGGATTCATAAAAGGTCGAACAATTTAAGACTGCCTAGCTTGGACCTTTCAGTTCCTCCATATCTGCCACAAATCCAAAAAAAAAATAATCATTCTTAAAATAGATTTTGAGAAAGCTTTTGATAAATTGGAGCATCAGGTTATTCTACAGATCTTAAGAAGCAAAGGGTTTTCAGAAAAATGGATTGGATGGATCAATAATCTCCTGAGCACTGCTAGTTCTTCAGTACTTCTCAATGGGATTCCTAGCAAATCTTTCAACTGTTTGAGAGGGATAAGACAGGGTGACCCTTTATCCCCTCTTCTGATTGTTTTAGCAGCAGACCTACTCCAATCAATTGTCAATAAAGCCTGGCAAGCTGGAGTCCTCAAGCACCCATTGGCTGATGATTTTGGGTGAGATTTCCCAATAGTTCAGTATGCTGATGGCACACTTCTGATTATGGCAGGAGATGCAAGAACTCTCTTCCATCTCAAAGGGTTACTGAGATCCTTCTCTGACTCTACTGGTCTACATGTGAATTTTGAGAAATTCTTCTTGGTTCCTATTAATATGTCTGTAGCCAGAGCCACACACCTTGCTAGAACTTTTGGATGCAGTGTCGGGGACATGCCTTTTACTTAGGGCACGTACAACGGTCGTTGCGGAGCCATCTGTGTGCGGTCATTTTTACAAATACACGCCTGGCACACATACAAGACAGCGAGGTCGTCGTCTCATGAGACGACGGCTCGGGCTCGTGCTCCCATGCGAAATTAACGTCTCCACACCTGTTGCAACGGCTCAGACAGATCCGGTGCGGTTGTGCAGGAGAAGAAGAATGCGCGTAGACACCAGAGCTGATGAATGCGGTAGGCCAAAGACAGTCGGGCATGGCATGGAGGACGTATGACACGAGCTCGCCGTGGCCGTAGACGTCCGAGGGACACGCGCTGGTCGTCTCCCCTTGCTTGCCGTCGCGCCGGCTGTTCCGATCTCTCCAGGACTCCAAGTGAGAGGGCCGTTCCGATCGAGACGAGAGACCTGTCCAAGTCTGGACTGCGGAGTGTGAGAGAGAGTACAGATGCAATGATAGAGTTGAATGGATGGCCGCACATGAGTAGAGTGGAAGAGATTTTTTTTATTTCCTGTACTTTTAATATTTGTTTAGTGATACTCATAGGGGTAGATGATCTGTGACAATGGTTCTAAAGAAAATTTGTAATTCCATTCATCTTATTTGTACGTGATTGCATCAAGAATCAAGATGCAACAAAATGATATACAAAGATCTTCCTATTTGATCATGGTTTATTTGCGTACATTTAATAGTTCACAGACAGAGACGGCCATTGTATAAGCTGTCTGTGTGTGCATTCCTAAAACTTTATAGATAGACGGGTTGTACATGGCCTAAGCCTAATCTATGGCCTAATGGACATAGCAGCATTCTTATTCTCCTCGGCCCAAGTGAGCACCACTCGGTATAGTCCATCCATTCTTTAGGCCTACCGGTTAACTGAATGCTTGATTGCTTGCCATCAAGCTCGTTTTCAGTTATGTGATAACAGTGTGTTATATTTGATCTATGAAATATATTATATTACATTATATATGTAATATATGATTTACTTTGAAGGATTTGTTTTGCATCAATTAGAAACACAATGGTACATAGAAATGATATTCATGATTGATCATGACTACATGCAAGCATTAAACGATTTGTAGACAGCCAAATGAACAGCAGCTGTCTGTGGGTTATATGAGCTGTCTGTTTAGCCGTCTGTGTTGTAAATTCCAAAAACTTACAGACAACAGTTGTCTCTCTGTTGTACATGCCCTTACTTGGGACTCCCTTTAGGCGCAACAAAACCAGGAGTACACACCATTGCTGACAAAAATTGAAAGAAGGCTATCAGGAATTAGCAAATTCTTATCTTACCATGGAAGACTAATTCTAATCAATTCAATCTTTTCAGCACTACCCATTTTTTATATGTGCAGTCTCAAATTGCCTCCACAGGTGATCAAGCAAATAGATGTTTACAGGAAGCATTGCCTATGGAGCAGTGGTGATATTAATAGAAAGGGTACATGCTTAGTTGCTTGGGAAACAACATGTAAACCCAAGGATCAGGGTGGTTTAGGCATCATAGATATCAAGAGCTAGAATAATGCCCTGCTGATGAAGTTCCTAGATAAGTTCTATAATAAAGCTAAAATTCCATGGGTGGATTTAACTTGGTCTAAGCTCTATGAAAATTAAACAGACGCCCCCACATGCAAGAAGCCCTGTTGGTTCATTCTGGTGGAAGGAAATCCTTAGTTTGCACAAAAGTTTTTCAAACATTTGCTACATGTAAACCAGGTAAAGGTGATAGTGTGCTCTTATGGACAGACCCATGGACAGATCAAGCACTGATCCTGAAAGATCAATTTCCTCAACTGTTCTCCTTCACCAAAAAACATAAATGCTCCATTCAGTACTTTGTTGAACAGGATGCTAGCAGGCCTTTCAGTTTACCTCTTTCACAATAAGTTGCAGATCAGTTAGCCGTTTTGGAAAATATTATAAATGAGTTGAATTTGGATGATCACTGTAATGACACATGGAATTATTCTTGGGGCCCCTCCAGGTTCAGCAGCAGTAAAGCATACAACATTCTGATAGGCCACACTAAAGCCTCACCTCTTTTCACTTGGCTATGGACTTCTAGTGACCTAGGAAAACACAAGTTCTTCTTCTGGTTACTAATTAGAGACAGACTAAACACTAGGAATCCTCTGAGAAGGAAAAATATGCATCTTGAGGATTATAGCTGCGTCTTGTGCAATTCATGGCATGAAGTAACAAGTTGGCATCTGTTCTTTGAATGCCCCTTCAGTCAATTGTGCTGGGATACAATACCCATCATTTGGAACCTAGACCTTGAACCCTTGGACATGGTGCTCGAAGCCAGGGAAACTTTTGGAAGTAAGATTTTTAGAGAAATATTTATAACTGCATGTTGGATCATCTGGCTTACCAGGAATGGTGTTGTCTTTGACAATGAGCAAGCAAATATCCATACATGGAAGAGGAGATTTAGAGATGAACTTGGTCATGTGTGTACAAAGGCCAAGGCTGCCATCCAACCCCAACTTAGTTTATGGAGAGATAGCTATAACCGATGTACTCCCTCTTTTTATTTTGGGCCTGGTTGCCTTGTACTTTGTACCCTTTTCTTCTACCTTTTTCCCCTCTCCCCACCCTGTTGTAATTATACATTCTTTCAATTAATTGAAAAAGAAAAAAATATAGGTAGGGGGCTCCCCTGCTGATTCGGTCAAAAAAAAATCAGAGGCAGATATAGAAAATTCTATTTATTAGTATATTCTTCTAACATAGGATGTGATTTCACATTCCATAAAATCAAAATGATTAAAAAAACATTGGAGTGATCAGACCATTTTTTTTGTGTGTGGGTCGGGGGCTCTTTGCTACTGCATGTAGTGGTTAGATACTTTTTCTTTGTGAGACCAACAAATCTGACACTGGTGTGTTTGGTTTGTGGAGTCACCCCATGCTTCATGAGGTGATGCATCATGAGTTCATCCCATGAATTTTTGTGAAATCAACTCAATCCTCATACATATACTATTTGTTAGCTTGTGAGGAATGAGGTGGTAATGGATCAACTCATTCCATTCCACAAACCAAATAGAAAAAGTGAGGAGTGAGAAGATGATGGACCACCTTATTCCCCAAACCAAACACACCACAAGTGATCGTATGGAATACATTCTACTTCATGAAAAAAAATCTATCTGGACTACTAGCAATTCAAGCTGAATAAAGCTCAAGCACAGTGCACATATGCTGCTGCATGTGGTGGTTAGATACTTAGATCAATGTAAAAATTGTAGTGGGTTCCTGAAAAAAAAATGAACCTGGGGCAATCAAGGGGCAGCAAGCTCTGCTTTCAAGAATCTAGGATGACAACAGGAATACAATACATATGCTACACAACATGGTACAATCTATCACCGTGACTCCACAGTCCAAAGTAGCCCGAAATTTTAGATACCGATGAAGTCTCAACTGTTGTTTGAGAAATAGTGAAATAGGACTGCAACTACTGCAACAAATACAACCTTGAATAGCAGCCTCTTTGATCCAGTCGATTTAGATGAAGACCCTGACTCTGTTGGATCCACCTTCTGCCCCCTTAACTTAGTTAGCAATTTAAGCCATGACTCTGTGTAATCGCCTCACTCATATCTGATCCCCGTATGAGTGAGGATCCTGTTGGGGACCCAACCTATTTTTAATCTCTATAATACAATGAAACGCAGCTCTCCTACGTTTTAAAAAAAAAACTTAGTTAGCAACCGAGGAATGAGCCCATGCCTTGTGGCTGTGACAGAATTGATACTTGTAAGAAGCAATCTGCTGCTGATGTTTTTTTTCAGGAAAATAAAATACCAACAACATTTGTGAAGAAATTCAGAAGCCAATACTACGTATACTTCCTCCGTTCCAAACTGTAAGTTGTTATGGCTTTTCTAGGTGCATAGCTTTTGCTACGTACCTATATATACACTTTGTCTAGATACATAGTCCAGAAAAGCCAGAACGGCTTATAGTTTGGAACCGAGGGAGTACATCACAATAGGGGTGAAATAGGAAGTAAATATTTATATAAAATATGTGAAATAGTTTGCAGAAAAATATGCTAAGATCAGTTTAGAAAATACAAGGAATTTCACAATGAAACTAGTGCCAAGGGTTCACTTAACAAAAGTCCCACTCCTAACAACCAAAGTTTTAAAAAATACAACCAAATACTATTTTATCTTCATGTATAGAAAGGCAGTTCTTAGTAGTATCAGAAAACAGGTCAAAGCTGGGTTCCTCGTCCCAGGAAATCGTCCCTGTCCTAGGAATTCAGGAACAATTTCATCCCTGTCTTATGAAAACCTCTAGCAAGTAGTGCACCATGTTCCTCGACCCTGTTCCTTGACCCCCCATGGACCCAGGAACTTTGTGACTATGCCTAGTAGCATACTGTTAAAAGATCAAGCAGTGAAATTTCTATCTTGGAGACCTGTTTAATATCGAAAATAGCACATTTATAAAAGTGTGCATAGTTATTTTTTCTAGAACCATGTAGGAGAGGGATGTGTCATTTCATTAAGATGAAAGCCAAATGTATAACACCAAACAGGCTAAACACCCAAAATCCACATCCCCTAGAACACTGAGATCAAATACGACACCATCAAATAGATCAGATGACCAAAAGGCAAGGACACACACAAGAAAAGGCTCTGGAGGCCATGAGTCCCAGCCTTGCACCATAGAACTCCCTCCGCTTCTACTGTCCGCACTACCAAGGATATGTTCAGGGTAGCATTGTTGAAACCGCAATCATTACAGTGTTTCCTTATTTCCCATGTTATTAAAATGATCAAAGAATCAAGGCCTCCTCAGTGCTCTTTATCCACTCTCTTGATAACCTGGTTCGACCAGCCACAGTAGTGGCATCAGGTTGTGGTGTTAGAGCTTGCAAGCTAATTCTCTGAAATACAGTAAGCCATACTGTACTTGCAACCACACAGATCAACAGATGGTTGAACAAAGTGGGCAAGACGCCAGAAATGGCAACCCCCTCTTTGCCAATCTGTCTGCAGTCCAACAACGGTCAAGTACTGCAAGCCATATGAAAAATTACACCATAGAGGAGTCCATGACATCCAAATCCTTTTTGAAGGTGCAAATCTAATTGGTCCAAGAAACAAAAAGTTCCGAACCTGTTTTGAACAATACTTTCTTAAAAAACCAAGTATTGTCTCCTTTTACCCAGTACATCTATTTTTTTCCTAGAACAATTCATCAACAAATTTCCTACAAAGGATGCTTGCTAAGAGTTGCCACTTCTTCAGTATGACCACTGCACAGCACAACAGAAACACGACCAGCTAAACCTTGAGCAAGGAAACAGGCACATTGTGTTCAAGTAATCTTGTTAGGGTGTAACACTGTAACTTGCTTCAAGGTAGGGCTGGAAATTGTAAGTCGAACAAAAAAATGTTGATTATTCAATTCTTCCAACATCTGAAGCTGCATTCCATTTCTTTACATCAAATTATGAAGAAACAACTTTTTCTCTGATTCTCTCTCGAAGAGCAGGCATGGTTGTTCGAGAAAAAAAGAGCAGGCATGGTGACTGCACAACAAAAACAAAGTTTCTTCTATTAGTTGATCTCCACCAATAGGCCCAACGGCCTATTGGGCCCTTGTCTCTACGCCTTGATCGGGAGCGCCCAACCCTAATATGGTTGGTGGGCCCCTGTCGCATAGCACTTATAAAAGAGAGGTGGGGATCATGGCTCTAACTAAGAGGTTGGTCTGAGCCACCGTGATCCACCAACAGAAAACCTAACCCGATCCAAAGGAAGTGCTGCCAGCGATGGGAAGCCCCACCGACTCTGTCGTCGCCACTAGACATCTCCACCACGCTAGACTCCACCGCGCGAGCTCCCTCAACACTGGCGTCCAAGGGGCTTACCACTGATATACTTAACAGAGGTATTTCATGATCCTAACAATGGTACCAGAGCTAGGTTGCCAGTGTGTAAACCTAACCCTAACCGGGTAAAAGCAAATTGAAAAGAGACCGAGGGTGGCGGACGTCACTGAACTCCCGGTCACCACCGCCACCGCGCGGGGAAAGGTGCCGCACCGCCGTCCAAGCCTAACTGGGTGAAGGAAAGAACAGATCCAGTTTGGATCTGAGGAAAGGAGTAAAATGAAAGAAGAACAGTATTTCCCCAACCCTAACCCTAACTGGGTGAAGGAAAGAACAAAAGAAAAGGGATTCGGCTTAGAAGAGAATCAAAGCCGAACCCTAAACCAGTGAAGACCCCCTGAGAAAGAAGAAGAACAGTGGGTTCGGATTTGGCCGAACCCTAAGACTCAACCCTAGAAAGAAAAGCAAGGACGGACGACATGGGGGCCTACCCTAACCCTAACTCGCCGACCCCGAATCAAAACCGAGAGAAAAACCGAATCGGGTTCAACCGAACCCTAACCCTAACTCGCATGAAGAAGGGGAAGAGAGCAATTCAGTATAAATAAGAAAGAAAAGAAATCAAAAGAAGAGAAAAACCGAATCGGTCGAATCGAATTGGAAAACAAACCCTGACCCCTAACCCTAATCCCCAAACGCATGAATCCAAATCCGAAGGGGAAGAAGGGGAAGGGGTGGCCTACCTAGCCGCTGAGCAGCACTGCTTCCTCGCCGACGCGTGGGGAGAAGAAGGCCGAGCCAGGGGCGCTGCTCGCCGGGCTCTGGCTAAAGAGGCGCTGCGGCCAGGCCGCTCGACGGCGGCACGCTCACCCGCTGGGGAGCGTGCACGCCGGCGAGGGGGCCGACGACGGCGCCGAGGCTCACTGCTCGCTCTCGTCGGTGTTTGCTCGCTCGGCTGCTCGGCGCTGCTGTGCTGAGGAGAGACAAGGAGAGCGGCGAAGAGAGAGAGAGAGAGAGAGCAAAGAAGCGAATGAGCTAGGGTTACGGGTCGGACGGCCGCGGCCGCGGTTTTGTTCGCGTGATATCGCCGCTCGGCCGTCGGATCGGCGCAGACGGCTCAGATCGAGCGGACCGCCGGTTGGCCCAGGCGCGCGCCCGCTGCAGCGCGACTTTGCCGGCCTAGGCCCAGGTTGCGGTCTGGGTGCGGGCAGCGCGCGGGCAAAGGAGGTGGGCCGATCTATTTTGTCGGCTGGGCCGATTCAACTGTGCTCAACAAATGAATCAGTTTTTTCTTTTCCAGTAAATGTTTATTTCCTGAAAATTGATTAATGGCTTAAAGAAAATAGAAAAGAGAATTTGCCTGTGGGTAAAATTCACTAAATTGAGATTATTTTTCCGCTGCTAAAGAAATAGTTGATTCTCCAGTTATTTTGAACCAACGTGATATTTAATTGGAGAAAAAAGAGAGTTATTCCGCTGCTAAAGAAGTTGTTTATTCTCCAGTTATTTTGAACCAACGTAATATTTAATTGGAGAAAAAGAGACTTTGACATGATTATGATGTTATTTTCTGACCAACGTTGTTAATAACAATATCGTAGTTTTAATGATTTTATGCATTAATTCTATTTCTGTCCAATGGTGATATAGAATTAGTGTATAAAAACAGTTGTATAATTGGAGAAAAAGAGATTTTGACATGTTTATGATGTTGTTATTTTCTGACCAACGTTGTTAATAACAATATCGTAAATTTTAATGATTTATGCATTATTTCTATTTCTGTCCAACGGTGATGTAGATTTAATGTATAAGAAGAGTTGTATGTTTTGATTTTGATCAACGTTGGAATCAAGGCATGCAATTGTTGTTATTTTTATGTTAAGAAAAGGTTTAACCTGGTTTTCATCTTGGCTAAGATGGACTGGGTAGTCACCTCACTGTGTCCCACTGATCCTGTGGTACAGGTGAGGGAGACAAACGAGGCTGATGCCGTTTGGGCAACTAAAGAGAGGGATTTTGAATCCTGCAAAAGATGTCCTATGCCCTTGTGCATAGGAAGTGGGTCACTGTCAACAAGAAGTGTTTGGCTGTGATAAAGAACACGATTGAGCCTGTAATTGTGGGCTCAATCCCAGAGTGTGACACGGTCACCGAGTACCTCGATAGAATAAAGAGTCAGTTCACTGGCTCTTCAAAGACATATGCTACCTAGCTGATAAAGTAGCTGGTAACAGAGAGTTACTTTGGAAATGTTGGCATAAGAGAGCTCACGATGTGTCGTCGAAATTATGGCGCTATCGTTTAGGCCATATTTCGAGGGGGGGAATAGAAAGACTAGTTAAGAATAATATTCTTCCTCCATTAGAGCTCTCAGATTTAGAACAATGCAGAGAATGCATAAAAGGAAAGTATGTAAAGAAAATTAAGAAAGATGCCAAACAAAGCGTAGGAATTTTACAGATTATTCACACAGATATTTGTGGTCAGTTTCCTGTAAAGAGTGTGGATGGTAATGATTCGTTCATAACATTCACAGATGATTACTCCCGTTATGTCTACATTTATCCAATCAAAGAAAGAACAGAAGCATTGGATAAATGTAGATATTTAAGGCAAAAGTTGAAATTCAACGCAATTTAAAGATTAAAATAGTTAGGTCCGACCGTGGGGGAGTACTATGGTCGGCATACCCTATATGGCTATATTTCTGAACTTTTTGCAAGGTTCTTATAGGGAAATGGCAAAGTAGCCTAGGATATTACACCGGGCGAACCTCAGCAGAATGGAGTAGCTGAAAGACGCAATCGTACCCTGATAGATATGGTGCGCAGTATGATAAGTTACTCCACCTTACAGTTGAGCCTGTGGATGGAGGCGTTAAAAACCGCCATTCATATTCTCAATAGAGTACCAAGTAAGTCGGTGCCCAAAACACCGTATGAGTTGTAGACAGGAAGAGTACCCTCACTAAACCACTTACATGTGTGGGGGAGTCCTGCTGAGGCTAAAGTATTTAACCCAAACATTGGGAAGCTAGATCCCAAAACAGTGAGTTGCCATTTCATTGGCTACCCAGAAAAGTCAAAAGGTTTCGTTTCTACTGTCCAGAGAGACATACAAAGTTTGTGGAAACGAGACACGCTGTCTTCCTAGAGGATGAATTGATGAGGGAGAGCATGGTAGCTCGAGAAATTGACCTTGAATAGAAACGGGTGTATGCGCCCACACGAATGATTCATGAGCTATTTTTCTCACTACTTGCTGTCGCTGCACCGATAGTGTCAGATACTGTGGTGCCAGCACCTGTTGTTATTCCACCTGTGGCAACAATGAATGATGATAAGGAACCTATTCTTCAGGATCCTATAGAACCTATTGCCACACATGAGGGGGAGCAACAACAGCCTCAAACAGAAGATGTGCCAAATGTGGAGGCCCCTAGAAGGTCTCAAAGAGTTAGAAAATCAGCTATTCCTGCTGACAATGAAGTATACAACACTGAGGAATTTCAAATAGAGCATGATCCCACCTCATTTGAAAAAGCCATAAAAAGTGATCATTCATCAAAGTGGCTTGAGGCCATGGAAGATGAAATGAAATCTATGAATGCCAATAAAGTTTGGAACTTGAAGATAATTTCTAAAGGAGCCAAAACAGTAGGCTATAAATGGTCTATAAAACAAAACTTGACTCCCAAGGGAATATAGAGAGATATAAAGTGCAACTTGTGGCAAAAGGCTTTACGCAAAGAGAAGAGATTGATTACAATGAGACATTTTCTCTAGTCTCATGTAAGGATTTCTTTAGAATCATAATGGCATTAGTGGCACATTACGATTTAGAATTACATCCGATGGATGTAAAGACGGCATTTCTCAACAGGGACTTAGAGGAAAATGTTTACATGGCACAACCGAAGGGTTTTGTCATGGAAGGAAAAGAACAAATGGGATGCCGCCTAAAGAAATCCATTTATGGATTAAAACAAGCTTCAAGACAGTGATACTTGAAGTTTGATTAGACAATAAAGAATTTCGGGTTTAAAGAGAATATAGAGGACAATTATGTCTATGAAAAGTTTAAGAATAGGAAGTTTATTTTCCTTGTCTTGTATGTGGATGATATCTTACATGCTAGTAGTGATGTCAGTCTACTGCTGGAGACAAAGAGGTTTTGTCAAAATTTAATATGAAAGATCTTGGTGAACCTTTGTTCGTTCTAGGGATCGAGAGTCACCGAGATAGAAGTAAAGGGGTATAAGGACTGTCATAAAAGGCATACATAGAAAAGATCTTAAAGAAATTTTGTATGCACAAATGTAGTCTCTCACCTGCTCCTATAGTCAAGGGCGACAGATATGGGGATTTTAAATGCCCCAGGAACCACTATGAGATCGATCAAATGAAAGTGGTTCCATATGCTTCAGTTGTCGGAAGCTTGCAATATACTCAAGTATGTACGCGCCCTGACTTGACATTTGTTATCGGGTTACTTGGCAGATTCCAGAGCAATCCTGGAAACAGAACACTGGAAAGTGGTAAAGAGAGTCTTGCGTTATTTGCAAGGAACGAAAGGCCTCATGATGACGTATAGAAGATCTGATTCACTCCATGTAGTAGGATATTCAGATTCTGATTATGCGGGAGATGATAGAAAATCCACGTTTGGATATGTATTCACTTTCGCAAGGAGAGCTATTTCATGGAAAAGCTCAAAACAAACCGTCACTACATCATCCACAATGTATGACGGTTTGTAGCGTGTTATGAGGCAACGGGGTAGGTGAACTGGCTAAAGAAGTTCATACCCGGTTTGAAGGTGGTTGACGACATCTATAGACCACTTAAGTAATACTACGATGATAATTCAGCAGTACAGTATGCTCACAACAATAAGTCAAGTGGTGCTGCCAAACACATTGATATAAAGTATTATGTTGTGAAAGATAAAGTCCAGGATCATGTCATAAGTCTTGAGCATATAAGTACAGAAAAGATGCTCGCAGATCCGCTTACAAAAGGCTTGCCACCCAACGTGTTCAGAAAACATGTAGCTAGCATGGGTTTAAGGAAAGCCTAAAATTCCTGGACAAAAGAAGGCCCAAAGTTAAGTATCTATTTCAGAACAGAGTGGTGTGTTGTAGTTGTTAAATCTATCGGCAATTGACCGTGATGATGAAACATGCTCTATGCGCTAATCTGTAATGGAATGAACAAAAATAAATGATATGAAATTGAAAGATGGTAGTGAGATCAATGGAGAGAATGTTAGTTGATCTCCACGTGGCCTATTGGGCCCTTGTCTCTGCGCCCTGATCGGGGGCGCCCAACCCTAATATGGTTGGTTGGCCCTTGTCGCACAGCACATATAAAAGAGAGGTGGGGATCACAGCTCTAACTAAGAGGTTGGTCTGAGCCGCCGTGATCCACCAACAGAAAACCTAACCCGATCCAAAGGAAGTGCTGCCAGCGACGGGAAGCCCCACCAACTCCGCCGTCGCCACTGGACATCTCCACCACGCTGGACTCCACCGTGCGAGCTCCCTCGACACTGGTGTCCAAGGGGCTTACCACTGATCTACTTAACAGAGGTATTTCATGATCCTAACATCTTCTGCATTGAATATAGCTGTTATACTAGAGCACAAGCTGTGTGGTACCATACACATCAACCTATACTAACTCAGACAAAATTTGATGTCTTAATGACCCTAGAAGAATACTGGTTTTAAATTTTAGATCCCAAAGAAGAAATAACATCAACCATGAACCATCCCCTGATGTCTACGTTAATATTGTCCTGGAGTATAGAGTACTAGATTTACATTTCAGGTAAAAGGGAAGAATACCATCAAGGCATCAACCAAATTATCATCTGAAGTCTGAAGTACGTAACCATTTTTCTGTAACACGAGGCATCGTAAAAATGAAACCAAACAACATAAATATTTGTGCTTACTGTTTTGTTCAACTCCTCTCTTCCTCGCCAATCCTTCGTCTCAAAGTATTCAATAATGAGCCAAAGTAAAGAGCTAAGACAATTGCATGTGAAGGTGATGACATTGTATGACATGCTGAAATCGGGGAGTTGTCGGGAACGAGCAATACTTCAGATATCGACTTCACAACACTATCTTCTGCGAGAACACTGAGATATTGGCATTCTGCAACGATAATGAAGCACAAATACTTACTTATATTCATGTATGGCAAGGAAATCAGCTAGTACTAGACAACTGATCAGTTCAATGACATCTCAGATGGGTTTACCTGGAAATTTTCTAGTAAAAGAGATCCAAGTACTGGATCAATTTCAGGGTAATTTCGAGTAGAACTGAACTCAGGAAAGCTAACCAAAGCTGAAGGAATGTCAAATCCTTGATTAGCATCAGGAGGATATTCATCTATATGCAGGAATCCCTGAAATTTCATGCGCAGTTAACATTATCACAAACTAAAACCGCAATGTTTATTTCTGGACATCATTGCATTAAGACTGCTCAAGGGCCAAATAACAAATGAAGATTCAGGCTGAAGGACCAATTGAGAAATGTGTGAAATTCTACCCAATGGGAAGGTACATTCAAGTAACTTAAGCAGCAGAGCATACCTTCTCAAAATCCAATATCAGAGTACCCGGCTGCATACTGCAAGGGAATCTTAATAGCATCTCCAGGGTACCAGGCAAAAGCTTGTCTTCTGAAGGAGTGACATGAATCTTGTCAACTACTTCTGACACAGTCTTCCTGCTCCCATCTATAAATATTTCTAGGCTGTGATAATAGACCTTAACATACCATGGAACAACCTGGAAAATAACTGCCTTTAATGAACAGTCAGTTGGGCTGCCAGATATCTGCTTATGAAGATTAATGGACATAAACGACAGAGCAATTGACCCTCTTTCATGTCCACTGCCCATAAGAAATCTGCTTGCATGAAAAGGTGACGGGGTGCAAGTCCATATCAGGGGAAGCTTCCATGTTATGCCCACATCCAAAGGTATTTCCTCACTGTAGTTACTAGCATCATATTCATATAAAAAAAGAAATTGAATTTCTATGTGACTTTGGCCTTTGATCAACTTGTCTGGGCTATTAGACAATACACAGAATTCACTATTCAAAGAAAGATCACTTCCAGATTTGTTAACTTTGTCAACAATGCCTTTTATCAACCTCAATGAATATTCTGCTGGAGTTAGAAACAAGGCATTTCCCTGACAACTTTCTGTTGAAAAGATGTCTTATGGACCAGTTGGGCTGAAGTTGACCAAGATTGGAATGTAGCTGTTCGCCTTCGCCACTTACAGTATTTGGTTGCAGCATAACAGTCAGAGTTTGATCAAGAATAATACCAAGTGACTTGGAGGATCTCAGTTTCAGTTTTTGCGAATGGTAATATCCTTTGTAAATTGAAGGCCTGTACAGCAAAGAAGCTATCCCAGCTTTGTCACGACATTGAAGAAGTTTCAACCAAGGTGTCAGATTCTCAGTGCACACGGCTTCACGAGGCAATGTACCATATCGCAAATTGCCTTCATTCAATTTAAATCCCCAACGAGGAGCAGAAAATGCAGTGGAGGACTCTAAAAAGTTGATGGATGCACAGAACAGGCCAGAGAGTGTATGTGTCAGGTTCTTCCATGTTGCGTCAATCTCAAAGGATGATAAAAAACTGCCCACAGCTCAACACCAGGAGGCTTTGCATTATTAGGCCTTGTTTACTTGGCGAATTTTTTTAGAAAATGGTACTATAGCACGTTCGTTGTTATTTGGCAATTAGTGTCCAATCATAATCTAATTAGGCTTAAAATATTCGTCTTGTGAATTTCATCTAAACTGTGTAATTAGTTTTATTTTTTATTTATATTTAATGCTTCATGCATACGTCCAAAGATTCGATGTGACGGGGAATCTTGAAAAATTTTGCAAAATTTTGGGAACTACACAGGCACTTAGTTGACATAGGATCAAACCCACCCCACTGTTCATAGTTCCATCTTCCCTGGGTGAAAGATAGCTCCAACTTGCTAATATGATATTTTTTAACCTGGTCTTGACAAAGCAGACTAATGTTAATAGAGGTTCTCAGTCATTCATAAAATGTGGCAGCATATAAGAAATGGAGGGGCCCTTTCTTCGGCCAGGGCCGTCTCTATAATTTTAAGGACCCTCGGGCAAACATGATCGCGAAGGCCCATTAAACTAATTTTTAATATAACAACTGAGGTATATAGTACCAAGAAAATAAATTACAACGTATGTTTAGTTTGTAAAAGTTAACAATAGTAATAAACAAAAAACGAAAATAACAATAAAATAACTATTATATGATTACCTCAAATAAAACAATAATGCTTCAATGCTTTGTAAAAAAAACATCTTCGAGCATTTGTTGATGCAAAATCTTCGAAAATTATACTGAGAAAGACAATTCCATTGAGAATAGGAAAAGACGCTGGCCTCTCATACGCTGATGTGCTAAATATATAGGCCTTAAACAATTTATTATAATGGTTATATATATCTACTATGTATACATATATAATATGGGCCCTCTAGCGGCTTGGGCCCTCGGCGGTCGCACCTCTTGCCCACCCCCTAGAGACGACCCTGTCTTCAGCGCTCTGTTGGCTGTTGTGACTTAAAAGTGTAAACAAGGCATAGCTTATTACATGTAAACCTAATAGTCAACAAAAGAATACAGGGTAAATTTCTCAAATCCACCAACATTTGGGGCTAATAGGCACAAACCCACGAACTACCGTACCCATTTTAGAGACCCCCCAACACTCAGGGCCATTGACTTGTTTTCTTACAAAGTACAAACCCACCATTTTTTCTTTGAACCGTGCTTGCTGCCCTAGGCCCACATGTTAGCCTCACCATTTTTTCTTATGATTTAGTGGGCCCAGCTGAGGTTGCACGGAGAAACAGTGACATGTAGGCCTGGTGTCAAATGCAGTCCGATCTCTATCTGAACGTTGAGTGTGGGACTGATATTCGGGTCAAAAAACGATATAAACATTTATGACTCTGAAAAAGGTATTACCATAAAATAATGTTCCACGATGAATTTACGTTAATTAGTTGGTATCAGACATATTACTAATATTGGCTAGCATTTGACATAGCTTTCAACAGAAACGATATCACTACTCGACCTTAAAATTCCACATGCTAATCAGCTAATCAACGATTGGATTGGACAGAGATATGAGGTGGTCAATCATACAAGTCTGTTATCTGCAACCATCAGAATTGACAAATCCATCAAGGCCAGAACCTCGCTCCCATTGTTGGACTGGCCTCCCCACTCAAATTTAGCAAGCCAATTAGTACTTGTATCTAACACTCTCTCATCCCAGTCTGCACGCTACCATCTCCCAAGAATTCAGAGGACAGACAGTACGGAAAAGGCAACAAGTTGTGCATCGCCCTTCTTTGTGAACAGAAACATAGTACCGGATGTTGGTGCCTCGGCTGCACAGGTAAGCAGTAAGCTTACCAGCACACTCACTCACTATGACGAGAGGTAGAAGAAGATATTAAGAACAACTCACACACACAGCACAGGCCCAGCGCTGGCTGAAAGCTCTACTTCTGGATGTGGCAAACTGAACTGAATTTTTCCATTGTCTTTGGATGGAATATATACAACTCTAGCTGTACCTCTACCAGGTACATGGTTGTTGATGAGTACACCAACTACCTACTCCTAAGATACATAGTTGTTGGTGAGTACACCAATTATCTACTCTTAAGGTACAAGACTTAGCCCAGCCATCTCTACCTCAGCAGTGAGTGGTCAGCCGAGCCGACCAGTTCCATCTCTTAAACCAGGCAAAGACATGTCCCAACTAGTCTAAGAGAGAGATGGGAGCAACAGATTATGTCTAACACCGGATTTAAATTGATTGCGCTAGCCGAAAGAATTTCAATGAGACAGTTAAACCAAAAGCTTTAGCAAATCAGGATGCCAATTCGACTTTGCTGTCCCTGGCGCATGAATGTACAGTACTTGTGTTATCTTTTGCCTGGACGGTGGTGGTGTTGCCAAATCGGTAGAGCCAATCTTTCCACCACACGGCTGTTATGTCAATTTCTTGATGTGGGTCGAAGAGAAGCAGCACCACGTTGGTCATGGTCAACAGCCGACCAATCTACAGCACGACGTAAGCGAAAGGAAGGAGCAGTGTTCCCATGCACTGCCGTTGTATCAGACATTCAGACAGTGACACTGGACTAAACCGTGACCAGGGGCCTCTCCTCTCGTTAGTTAAGCTCCTGTCGTCGAGGTCATATCCTCTTCAAGTAGTGCCGCGGCTGAAATCAATCGAGTGATTCAGCTTACGTTGTTGTCAAGTAGTGTTATCATGGCCAGCTTCCATGTACATTTGACTTGGGGTGGATTATTGTTACTCTCACCCTTGACCTCTTAGTTAGGTGGCTAAAGAAAAACAGAAATGATCGATGGAGACCCATAGATGATCAACACTAGTCCATGGGTTGGATGCAGAGCACATGAACCTGATTAGCTTTGAGCATTTTTGTTTCTTCTGTTGCCAAGGTCATATCCTCATCGAATCCAAACAAGTCTGTGTGTGTGCGCGCGCGCGCGCGTGGCAAGAGGCCATTGACGATGCAAACCTGTCTGTCTGTCTGTGACCACAGCGCACGATATGGCTTTTGTGGAGCAGACACATGCGTCTGTTCAGAAGTAGCTTTGACATTCGGCAAAACTCAACGTTCAGTCGTTCAGTGAAGTACATCATGATCCTACCACGCATCTTACTCAAGAGCTCATTTGTTTCCAAAACAAAGCCATTGTGATACTACTTGATTTCCAGGAGAATCCAGAAAAGTTTGCTGTGTAATCTGTTGGTCCCTCGGCTGCCCTGCACAGTTAAGCAGTTAGCTTACCAGCACACTCACTCACTATGGCTAGAGGTAAAAGAAGATATTGAGAATAACTCACACACACAGCACAAGCCCAGCGCTGGCCGAAAGCTCTGCATCTGGATGTGGCAAACTGAACTACTCTTTTGCATTGCCTTAGGTGTGATATATATACAAGTGCTAGTACCTCTACTAGATATATAGTTGTTGGTGAGTACACCAACTACCTACTCCTAAGTTACACCAACTACTCCTACTACTAGCAGTACAAAGCTTACATCAGCCCACTACCAAGACATGGCTGATGTAATAGCTACCAACTAATATACTAGAGGTGGCCTATTGCCATACTGCTACAGCAGTAGAGACCGAACAACCGAGCTGACCAAATGCCAACTCTGCTGTAGCAAGAAAGAGAGAGAGATCAGAAGCAGATTATATCTTACAATTCTTTCTCTAATCCTGTTGCTAACCTGATGCCTTTACCTCATCCATGCCAATCATCTTCCTCAGCTCCATGAACCGTAGGCGCCCAGGTGATTTGGTGAGGATGTCAGCGAGCTGTCTGCCGGTCTCGACGAACTCGATGACGATCTGCCCTCCATCGATGCAGTCCCGGAGGAAGTGAAACTTGATGTCAATGTGCTTACTCCGGTCGTGGAGGACAGGATTCTTGACGATGGCGATGGTGGGCTGGTTGTCCACCATCAGAGCTGGCGGGTGAGCTTCCTGGCCGGTCAGCTCGCCCAGCAGCCGACGCAGCCAGACATCCTGGCACACCGCCATGGCTGCTACGACGTACTCTGCCTCGCACGTCGACAGCGCCAGCGACTACCAAGCAATGGGGGGTGCTCCAAGGAAGACGAGCACGCCAGAGGTGCTTCGTCGCCCGTCGATGTCGCCCGCCATGTCTGTGTCACTGAAAACAGTGGGCTCTGGCTCACCTTCCTTTGCCTTGGGGGTGCCTCACTGAAGACCGTGAGCCGTAGCCCACCCTTGCCGCCACTCTTGGGGAGAGATGATCGCTTGATCGAGCGTCCCCTTGACGTAGCGCAGCAGCCTCTTCACCGTCGTCCAGTGATCCTCGCGTGGGTCCTCCATGAAGTGACTGACATACCCGACCGCGAACGTCATGTCTGGTCGAGTATGCGTGAGGTAGCGCAACCCACCGACGATGCTCCGGTAGCGCGTCGCGCCCACCTTCGCCGCCATGCTGTGCTTGGACAGCTTCAGCCGCTCCTCCATTGGAGTTGCGCATGGCTTGCACTCCGCCATGCCGCTGCGCTCCAGCAGCTTCTCCACATAGGCGTGCTGGCCTAGGGAGATGTGCTCCTTCCCCTGCCTCACCTCAATACTGAGGTAGTAGGAGAGTGCGCCGAGATCGCTCATTTTGAAATGAGCAGCCATCTCGCGCTTGAAGCCGTCGATGTCCTCCGTCCACGCTCTAGTGATGATCAAGTCGTCCACATACACGCCGCCGACGAGCTCCTTCTTCCCCCATCGCCGCATGTACAACGCGTGCTCTGTGGCATAGTTAGTGAACCCAAGCTTGCCCAAGGTGACATCGAGCTTGGCGTTCCACCCCCGAGTGGCCTGCCGCAGCCCGTAGAGTGCCTTGTGCAGCTTGAGCACCTTGTGCTCAGCGCCCTTGATGGTGAAGCGTGGAGCTTGCTTGACGAAGACCGTCTCCGCGAGCTCACCGTTGAGGAACGCAGACTTGACGACGAGGTGGTGGACGCGGCAATCCTTCGCTGCTGCCATGGCCAACAACAAGCGAACGCACTCCATTCGCGCCACTGAAGTAAAGACTTCCTCGAAGTCGATGCCCTCACGCTGCACGAAGCCACGGGCGATGAGCCGAGCCTTGTACTTGACAATGGCGTCACGCTCGTTCCGCTTCACCTTGTAGACCCACTTCAACCCGATCGGCCTGCAGCCCACCGGTGGATCCACCAGCTCCCATGTCCCATTATCCTCGATGGCCTTCATCTCTTCCAACATCGCCTGACGCCAATTGTCATCGCGTTCAGCCACTGCAAACGTCGGTGGCTCCCCTACACTAACAAGGAGCAGCTCTAGGTCGTCGAGAAAATGACTGGCCAACCTAGGAGCTCCCCCTTCGCCGACGATGTTGTCCACCTGCCTGAACCGGACATCCTCGGCATCGTGGAAAGCGTCCATGTACTCGTCGATGTCGGTGGGTGGAGAGGTGAACTCGATCGGTGGTCTATGGCCTCCCTGTTCTGCTGGAGTGGTCGGCATCGCTACTAGACCGCTCGGCACCACTGCCGAGGTGGTCGGCATCACTGCTGGACCGCTCAGCACCACTACCGGAGTGGTCGGATCCACTGCTAGAGCGGTCGGCACCATTCCCGGAGTAGTCGGCTCCACTGCTGGAGCGCTCGACACTACTGCTGAAGTGCTCGGCACCCCCTCTGGAGTGGTCGGCGTTGCTGCTCGACCGCTCGGCACCACTCCTGGGGTGGTCAGCACCTCTTCTCCAGCGTCTCCACCACCATGGATGACTAAGTGTTCGACGCGCGAAGGTGCTGCTCAAGCTGCCAGCTTCCTTGTGCCTGGACCGTTCCAGTCCTAGGCCGCCATCTCATCGAACACCACATCCCTAGAGATCACCACCTTGCCTCTCTTGGGATCATAGTTCTGATATGCCTTGGTACCCTCCTCATAGCCCAGGAGCACCATCAGCATGCTCCTGTCTTCTAGCTTGCCGAGATGAGGCTTGGTGTTCTTCACATGGCCGACACAGCCAAATATCCTGAGAAAGGACACATTCGGCTTGCGTCCATGCCAAGCCTCGAACGGCGTCTTGCCCTTCAGGGCCTTGGTGGGCGCGCGGTAAAGTATGAACACCGCCGTGGTCACCGCCTCTCCCCAGAACTTTGTCGACATACTTTTGGACTTCATCATGGATCGAGCCATGCCGACCACTATCTGGTTCCGCCGCTCCACCACGCCATTCTGCTATGGCGAGTACGGCATGGTGTGGTGTCACACCACACCCTGATCCGCGTAGCACGCAGCGAACTCCACCGAAGTGAATTCGCCGCCGCGACTAGTCCACAGCACGCGCAGCTTCTTGCCGCTCTCCGCCTCCGCGCGCGCCTTGAACTTCTTGACCACTTCCGCTGCCTTGGTCTTGCTGGTCAGAAGCTACAGCCACATGTACCAGCTGCAGTCATCCACCAGCAAGATGAAGTACTTGCGTCCACCGTGCGTCGCTGGCGTGATCGACCCGCAGAGGTCACCTTGGACCAGCTCGAGGGCCTCTGCCGTGTGGTACTTCACCGTCTTCGGGAATGGCAGACTTCTTTTCTTCCTGACCAGACAGCTATCACATAGCTCGCCTGCGTGCTTGATATGAGGCAGCCCAGTCACCATCTTCTCTAGCCAACCAAGAGTGTCGAAGCTAAGATGGCCATATCGGGCATGCCACAGCCACGGCTCCTCCATGTGCCGTGCAGCAAAGCAAATAGGCTGCTCCACCTTTAAGTCGAGCAGGTATAGCTAATTCTGGGACCTCTGCACCTTAGCAAGAAGACGTTGCTCCCGGTCCTTGATCCTGAGGACACCGTCCTTGATCAGTACCTCGTTGCCGCGCTCATCCAGCTGGCCAATGCTGATGATGCTTGAACGTAGCTGTGGGATGTAATATACATCCATCAGCGCGCGATGCTCGCTGTTCTAGCACCTGAAGATGATGGTGTCATGCCCTCGGATCGCCACCCTTGAGCCATCACCAAACTTTACTGTGCCGGTCACGTTGCCGTCGAGCTCAAAGAAGGCTTCCTTGGAGCCCGCCATGTGGTTGCTAGCGCCGGAGTCCAGGTACCACCACTGCTCCTGCTCACCACCCACACGTCCGAGGTGGACTTGGAAGCGTGGTTCGTTGAGGTTGACAGCCTTCAGAGCCTTGCCGTACCCTTCCACCGTCATCACCTCTCCTTTCTCCTTGACTTCAACGTCGTACAGTGCACATAACGTCACCATCAGGAGAGTGGCCTCATCATCCTCATCAGCCTACGCTAAATGAGCTTCAACCTTCTTCTCCTACTTGCGATTTGGGCATTCCTTTGCCCAATGGCCCGTCTTTCTACAGCGCCGGCAGGCGTTGGGGTCGACCTTCTTCTTCTTCTTCTTCTTCTCTGAAGAAGCCTTGCCGCGGCACTTGCCATCGCCACCGCGGCTGGAGGAGGTTTCCCTGGACTTCTTCTTCTTCATCCAGGCAACCCACTCCTCCTCTGTTAGCAGCAGCTTGCCGCTGCCCGTCGTTGCTGTGGCCTGCTCTATGCGCTCGTCCACCGCCCACAGACAGTCTATCACATCCTCAATGGTGAGGGTGGACAAGTCCAACATCGTCTCTATGGAGAGAGCGATCTGGATGTACATCACCGGTACGGAGTGGAGATACTTGGAGACCGCCTCTTCTTCGTCGATGGTGACGCCGTGGCTCCTTAGCTTGATGATGAGCGACTGCAGGAGGAGGAAGAAGTCCACCGACTCACCATCCTTGAACTTGAGGTTAGCGTACTCCTGCTTCAAAAGCTAGGCCATCGCCTTCTTTGCGCGGTCGGAGCCAATGCGCGTCGCTGCAATGGCCTCCTACGCCTCCTTAGCAAAGTTCTTTGCCCCCAACGGCTCCCTGTATTCCGCTGGCAAAGCAACGAGGATAGCCTATAACGCTGACATGTCTTGTTCTTCGTTATCGGTGCCCTTGTCAATGGCATTCTAGCTTAACCTTTATGGTGACCGCCCACTCACCTTAGTTGGTGCGAGTCAGCGTCGGTCAACTGGTGCCATTGACCTCCCACACCGTGCGCATGACGACCTCCTGTCGTAGCTAGGTAGCCACAGCAGCGCCGCTGCTGTCGCCCATCTCCGACCGTCCGTCATCGCCAGCGCTTAATCCGACAACGGCGCTTGTACGGTTCTGATACCACTTGTTGGTCCCTCGGCTGCCCTGCATAGATAAGCAGTAAGCTTACCAGCACACTCACTCACTATGGCTAGAGGTAGAAGAAGATATTGAGAATAGCTTACACATACAGCACAAGCCCAGCGCTGGCCGAAAGCTCTGCTTCTGCATGTGGCAAACTGAACTACTCTTTTGTATTGCTTTAGGTGTAATATATATACAAGTGCTAGTACCTCTACCAAGTACATAGTTGTTGGTGAGTACACCAACTATCTACTCCTAAGGTACACCAACTACTCCTAATACTAGCAGTACAAAGCTTACATCAGCCCACCACCAAGACATGGCTGATGTAATAGCTACCAACTAATGTACTAGAGGTGGTCTATTGCTATACTGCTACAGAAACTGGACAGCCGAGCTGACCAAATGACAACTCTGCTGCAGCAAGAAAGGGAGAGATCAGCAGCACATTATGTGTTACATAATCTGCGTAACAGAAGCTGGAGCTGTTGTTCAACGGCAAACTGTCAACTCAGTTTGATAGAATCTGCAACGAGATGTGGTTCATCTGTTTCAACTTTTCGCTTGAGTACGCGATCTCTATTATTCTTCCGACTGCTGGCATCAACGCAAACAAATTTGTAACTACCTGATGAGTCACCTAGGTGCTGCCCAATCGACCCCTGATGCTGCTGATGCAGGTCTACTGACATGACTCCTCAAATAAAGTTGGAACGAGCCAAACACGACACAGCTGCTCCTAAAGTTCATCCTCTAGACTAGAGAATGTGATGCTTTCGCCACATATCCAAACAAATACTGGATTTCTTTCTAATTTCCTTGCTACAAAGATATGCTTTTCTGTTTTCCACTGATAACGCATTACATACTTTGTCGTTTAAAATATCGTGCACAATCTAATGATGGATCAGTTGGAATTTCAGGGAAAGCAAAGGAGTGCCCATCTGGTAGACTTGTCATCCATGATTCATACTCTGATCAAATGCTGGTGCCATTGAAATCTAGTGTCCAAACTCTTGTTTTGCACAAGGACATATCGTAAGCAAGAGCACTGTTGTCATGATCACCTTCGTTAGAAATTTGACTTGGGGGTCAGGGCCATTGGCATTGTTATTTCGTCGACAGCCGAGGTCAGAATCCAGCAAGTTGTACATGCCTCACAATCACAGTTCCTTTCCAGGTTCAGATTGATTGCGAAACCAAAGCCATGATGTCATATATATTGCTTGTTTGTTGTCTATATACTACGGTACTATGGTAGGAGTAGTAGAACACAATGCTATCTCGTCTTTTGCTCATCCATGGATGCAATGCAATCATGCATGAATGTACCAGGCGACGGTTTCTTTAGGTTGGACGGTGGTTCTTGTGTTGCCAAATTGGTAAAGCCGATCCCGACACGGCTGTCATCTACTATCAGTTTTCTTGAACCATGTTAGTGGTCGCCATCGGCCCACCAGCAGCGTGCAGCAGAATGCACGCAAGGTGACTGAACGGTGCAGTAGTGTTCGTTACCAGGCAGGCAGATGGTGACTCAACCCGCAGGTGGTTTTTTTTTCAGCCAAAAAAAAAAAATCGATCGACAGTGGCTAGGTTATGGGATCCATACCGTACCGTCCATTTGCAATTCAATCATGTATGAACCAATGTTCAGCGACATGATGCAGTCAGGCATCCACAGAGCACCGAAGAAAGCTTACAGTATCTGCCAAATTCTCTCCGATGTGACCAAATTAAAACCTCTCGCGTGCGTCTCAACGGCTTGGCACAGTTCCATGTCCAAATCCCAAAAGGCTCGTGACTCATGAGGAGGTGGCCTGGGCCCTGGTGTGGTTGTCACCTGGCTCGCCTTTCTCTCAACTCAAGATTGTGCGCAGAGAACAAATTCCCTGCCGGCTGCCGCCGTACGTCGTCATCCTCTCCGGGTTGAGTTGAAGTATTCAACCACGATTATTGGTACAACTGGTGCTGGTGGTGGTAGGCTCGGTTTGTAGGAGTGAGAAAATATCAGCAAGCTCAGCCTCATCTAGCAGTTCCTTCTGGGTTCAGAATCTTCAGACCCGATTGCATTGCATGCATCTCAAACAACTTTTTCAGTCCACTTGTATGTGAAACTGAAACCAGAGCCCTGAACGCTGCTTCATTCCATTCAGTCATCGCCGGGTACATTTGCATCAACTACGCCTGTTTTACCTTCTTTCCACTGGACTGCTGGCTTTCCTTCAAATTCTTTCTTGGTATAAAATTATAGGAGAAAACGAGCACCATGTCAGTCATCGCCATCACTCAGCCGACCTGCCTGGTACAAGGTTAGTGAAAGAGAATTAGGATGGCAGCGTGGCACATCGTGTTCGGAATCATGATCATGCAAAGCCGCCAGGCCTGGTGTGCATTGCAGAATCGATTCCCGGCGGCAGCTTAGCACTAGGGTGCGGCACATCGTATCTGCGTAGGTAGGCGTTCTTGTCCCCGTAGGACGTCGTACGTCCTGCCCACCGCCACCCTGTTTGTTTGCACATGCGTACGCGTGAGGATGCATGTACTAGCTAGATTGCTCTGGACTATCGGATGCGGCGATCGTGGTGCCGTGGTGGTAGAGGTCGAAGGATTCATCCACCGGCCTCAGGATGGTATCGGATGCCAGGCGACTTTACTGAACGAAGTAGGTGGGGTTGTTGAAGCTAGCGTTCATGTACCACACTGCTTGTTTGTACTCGACCTAACACTGCAATTATTCCGCCATGTCCAAATCCCAACGATCGGGGTTCGTTACTTCTGGGCCGAGGTTGACTGGCTGCACAAAAAACGAGCATGATCAGTTCCTCTGCGGAACCAAAAATCCATGAGCGCTTCATTCATCCCTCTTGGGCATCGGGAGCAGAGCACAGCAAGACAGAATCCAAGTTCGTCGTCTGTGGCCGGCCCTGTCCCCTTTTGGTCTCTGGATGGCTAGGGCGTTCGACGATCCCAGCACGGCTGCTTTAATTTGTATGTCAATTTCTTGACGTGGGTAAGCACCATGTTATGTTAATTGGTCACTGCCATCAGACGACCAATGTTGCAGCAGCAGACAACACGAGGTCAGTGGACGCTGGAACAGTGTTCCCATTGTACTTCCTCCCAAAAATTTAGAATGCAAATGTTCTAGTTTTAAAAGAAGTCTTTTTTTCTTTAAGTTTGACTAAGTATATACAAAATAGTATCAATATTTATGTTCCAATAGGTACGCTATGGAAATAGAATAAAATATATTCTATGAAAAAACTTTTATTATTTAATTGATCTCATAAATATTAATAATTGCAAATTGAGCGCACATAGCTCAGATGGTTAGATTTTTTTTTTGTTGGAACCTACACGTATGTTAAGTTCTTGACTTGATGTAGACACTCACATTTTCTTAGGTTTACTGTAGGATTTAACAGTGTCATTATTTTCAGTGGTACAGGCGACGCACCCGTTAACAGCGAGACATCTATATTGAATTCTTCAATCTTTGTGTCTGTACTGTGATTCAAAAAAAATATTAATACTTTTTTATGAACACTCGATGAAACTTGAGATCCGTTGACTTGAAAAAAATTATAGAATTGCACTTTTGAAAGATGGAGGGTGTACTATTATTCAGATGGAGCACAGACAGTCTATAGTTAAATGTGTCAACAGCCCACGACCACCTAAATTATTGGTTGATCTCAT
The DNA here is from genome assembly GCA_904845875.1 of Miscanthus lutarioriparius. NCBI lineage: Eukaryota > Viridiplantae > Streptophyta > Magnoliopsida > Poales > Poaceae > Miscanthus > Miscanthus lutarioriparius. The sequence goes on along the minus strand of CAJGYO010000007.1, from coordinate 126,149,942 downwards.
CATGCTGTTGTCATGGGCATGTCTTAGTCGAATAGTGCCGCCGTTGAAATTGACTCACAACTCAAGGTCATGCCACCATCAGGGATTGCTGTCGTGACCAATTTCCTTACAAGCTGATGATCGTTGCCCATCTCACTATTGACCAGGTGGTCACAACAAGAAGAACACCGAATGACGTGCACGTCCATACCAAAGCATAAGTTATCGCTAGTCAACACGAGGCAGATTACTTTTTTTTTTAGAAATCTTCATTTGGTTTGAAGGTTAAACAAAAGAAAACTTGTAGTTTTATTCCTCATATTTTCCCTTTTACCCAAACGGGGCACGTACGAAACAGGGTTCTGCAGCTATGTTTGGACAAGACACAAGAGAAGAAGAAACAGGTAGGATAAAAAAATATATAAGAAGTATACAGTACAATGGGTTCCACCTTTGCAATTGATTAAAGCTCATGTTGCCAAGGTCATATCAAAGTCATGTAGGACTAGCTAGTAGTCAAGCTCAAGTGGCTATAGTCATATCCCAACCGGACAGTGTCCCTGCCCAGCTGAGTAAACAAATGGTGTTTGTCAATGGCAAATCCTATTGAAAGACCTCTGCTCACATTTCTCTTCCGCAACAGGGTCTTGCATTGTGATATTTTGAACTGCAGAATTTGTGATATTTTGAAACTGCCGTACATTGAAATCAAATCTATCTCTGCAGCATATGACTTTGGTGATTCCAATACGATCAAAATGCTTTAGCATATATTATTAATTAGTGGGCAAAGTTTCGTTACTAGGAAGCATGCAGAATGTAACAGCTAGTAGTAATTGACAGACGACGACGACGACAGCTTAAGATGCATATGCATCGATCATCCGTTCATCAGGAAGAAGCTAAGGACGCTGCTAGTGCTAGATACACACGGCGTTGGCGTATGTAGCCCCCGTACGTGTGGGCGCCAGCTCTTTTGCTTGCATTGTTGGTCGCCTGCTAGTTGCTTGTTGTCATCAAGTAGAACAAGTACTCATCAGTAGGTGGTGTTGCCGTTGTTGTTGTTGTTGGAGACCCTGCCGCTGCCGTCGACGACCACCTCCGTCATGGCGACCTGGTCCGTCTTGCGCTTGCGTGCCTCGATGATCTTCTGGGTGTTCTTGTAGTAGATGGCGTACAGGACCAGCTGCGCCACCGCGAACAGCACGCCCAGCCCGTTGGGGATCTGCATGCATGCGAGATTATTGCATTGGCCATGCATGATCGGTAAGTACATGTACATGAAAAAGAGGACGAGGAAGAAAAATACATAACAGAGATTCATCTGGATACAATTCAGACTTGGTCAATAGGAACAGGGTTGCGGAGGTGAGTTTAGATTTCAAGAGCCAGGTGGCACTACAGTGTGTACTAGTAGCCTGATCCAAGGGGCATGCTTGCAGCAACGCTGACGCAGCAGAGGAGAGGAGACTCTGGTGTAGGACTAGGACTAGGAGCCCCTACGGGATACGGATAAGATGGTGTCCGTCGTGTGCTGTTGTGGAGTAGCGTGCCGAAGCTCGTTGGTGGTCAGATGAGATGGGGGTCAACAGCGTGTGAGGGAAGGGGAATTGATCGAACAGGACATGCATCTGCGTCTGCGTCTGTGTGCATGCTTGCCGTTGCCGCCCGATGCCTGTAACCCGTTCTGTTGATTTGCTGTGCTCCGTTGGTTACTGCAGGTGAAGCAGGGATCCGTCGGAGCACATGCATGGCTTCTAATTCCTCTCATCCTTCCCTGTCGGTTTCCTCCAAAACGCGCCCAGCAGGCTGCTGATTTGGGCAAGGTCTTAAAATACTCGCTGCGCGATTCCTATACGAATGAATACTAGCGCTAGCTGCATGCTAAGCTACTTCTACCGCACCGGCCGCCAGGTAAATACAACTAGTACTAAAACTGAATGCATGCTATGTTAGCTACTAGGTATAAACTAAAGCTAGAAACGGAATCCAAAGTTCATCTGACGAATACTGGCAGTAGTTTTCTTACGGTGATGTACAGGTCGAAGTGGATGAGCGCGTAGGCGGTCCAGCAGATGCCGTTCACGAGGGAAGCCAGAGATAGGAACAGGGGCATGTACTCCACACTCTTCGTCTGGATCACCATTTTCTGATCCATGCATCATACAAAAAAAAGAAACATATCTGCATTAGTATATAATATGGGTATGGACAAAATCAGATATGCAAAAAAGACCTTCACCATCAATACCTTCTGCAACATATAACAAGGCATGTGCTGCATGAATGAGAGAGAGAGGGAGAGAGGGCGCCCAGTGCTAATTCTGCAAATGAATCAAAATGAAGCCTCTTCTACGTACTATTACTTCGATAGTAGTACTCCAGTTGTGAAATCAACATGGAAGACACTGCATATATGCTGTTGCGCCGCATACAGAGTCACAGAAACGACAGCAGAGTTATGCCTACGTACGTGTGTGGCTACTTTGTTTTATTCTCTCCAACAAATGAAATCTCTGTGCGCAGTGAAATGGAATCTAAAACAACTATTGTCCACTTCGTTTGTACTGTGAAAGATTCCCATTCCAGCTGCTGTAATTTATTAATCACTCATTAACAGTAATAAAGAACAAAAAAACGTAATCTCCTGACGCCGACAGCAACCTAATATAATACGTACGTACTGGTAAGCACAACGCGCTACTGCAGCTAGGAGTGCAATCAAAGAAAAAAAAAATCCATCGACTAGTCGATAACTCAGTCACATGCTGCAGCCATACCAATATACTAAGTACTACCAGTAATACTAGCCGCCGTATATACGTACCATGACGGAGAGCGGGGCGGCGTACATGCCGGTGCCGAAGAGGACGCAGAAGATGCCGACCACCATGGACCTGCGCTCGTGCGTGTGCGCCAGGGTGAGCACCAACGCGGCGACGGCGCCGACGAAGGCCACCTCGGCGGCGAGCAGGAGGACGACCTTGCGGCGCACCGCCCCTGCGGAGTAGAGGAGGAAGAGCGTGACGTAGGTGAGCTGGATGGCCATGCCGGCGCCGTTGATGGTGATCACCAGCATGCTGTGCGGGTGCACCACCGGCAGGCCGTACAACACCCACATCATGCAGTTGAGCAGCGTCGCCACGTACGGGATCGGCGAGTACTGCTCCACAGACCCTTTCTTCCAGATGCGGATGAACGTAGGCCTGTACACGTCACACGTATATGAATAAATACGTGCTTCAATTAGTAGACGCTACATACTACATACATATTTTTCTGAGTATTTGTGTTCTGGGACATGTTTATTACTAGTTCATAGTTATGCAACTGTATACAGAATTATTCCTATACATATTTCATGATGGGTGTGTGTTATTGTCTATTATTAATTTAGAGTTTTGTATTCATCTGGAAACGAATGGATTGATTCTTACACCGGGGAGAGGAAGAGCACCAGGGCGGTCCCATTGCCTGCAAGATACCCAAACGAAAAAATAAACCCAAAAGTGAATATATAGCACGTGCTTTGTGGCAAGAAGAAAATCACAAATTGAGCTTTAATTTGGAGCAAATTAGTACTATGAACAGGCAGCATGAGAAGGAAAATGATTAGGCCGGGCTCCAGGAAATCCGAATAGTTAATAATGCTTTGCATTGAAGCACACATTTTTTAAGCTTGGCGAGAAAAACATACTAAGCAGCAGGGGCACAAGCAGGTAGTGACTACTCACCTATGACACCGATGGCCGTGCGGATGGTGTCAGGGGAGACCATGGTCGCTAGCTGCCTTCTGGAAGATGGTGCTCAGCTCTAGAGAGAGTGCCCTTGCTAGCAGGACTCTAGTGAGATACCTCCGTTAGGAAACAGAGGCTGGCCGGAGGCAAAACACCAAATAAAGACGAAGAAACGAATGAGCACAGTTGAGCTGAAGCTCTCAGCTCTCCGGCTTCTTTGTGAGTGACGAGCGAGTGAAGGATGCCGGCTTAAATAGAGGAGGAGCATGAGTTAGCTAGCAGCTGCAGCTCCCTGGCCTCGCCGTGGCCCGCGGACATCGATCGGGTCCCATCAGCCCACCTCCACTCCACTTCCATCTCTATCTGATCTTACTCTTTCTCTCGCCTTCTGGAGTTTCTCTTCCTCCTGTGGACCCTTCTAGTCGCTACAGTTGAAAGAGGGCGACCGGGATACGGCGTCGAATTCCTCCGTTCCCCCTCCACTCTGGCGGCCGGTTCGGCGCCGGGGAACGGGGATTGAGACGGCCGTTGTACATATTACTACCTAGTTTACGAAGTTTAGGTCCACGTGGCATGCGATTGGTGGAGGCGGCGCTGCCGTTAGGGAATTATTTTCGCCGGCCCCTCCTCTGTCTCGTCGGTCTGTGTTTTGGCAGTGGCGAAGGGCTGGGTGGCTGCTACCTCGCCAAATTTGGGGTTTCTTTTGAAGATTCGGATCTCGTCGGCGAGGACTTTTGTCCCTCCCTCGTCTTCTTCGGGACCGGCACCGTCGATGCCCTCTCCGGAGAGACTCTAGGGAGGTATGCCTACCACTATTCTGGGGATTCCGGGTGGTGGTTTACATGCAACTGTTTGGGTGGTTTCTTTCCCCTTTTGGTTGCTTCGTCGTCCGTCGACTTGGAGATGCCTGTGATGCTTACGGCGACTCCCATTTTCCTCGGTTGCGGGATGGCCAGTGGTCATCTTCTTTGGCTTGGGCGTTCAACGGTTCTACGACATGTTTTGGGCATGCTACTCGTTGTGCCAATGAAAATCTTTGAAGTTTCTTTGTCGGGAAGGGCGTTGGCTTCAAGCTGCAACCTCGGTGTGCATCTTCTCCTACCTCTGGTGCGGTGGATGCTCGTCGAGGGGCTCCTCCATTCGCCGGCGACGAAGACGACCCGGACTCTGGGAGACCCTTGTATGGACCAAAATGTAATTTTCTTTTTGTTCAAGGGTGCTTTTGTAAGTTGCCATGTAAACATTGACTTATCCATGTGAAATACAATCCCGGTTTTGTAAGTTGCCATGTAAACATTGACTTATTCATGCGAAATACAATCCAGGTTTTCTTAAAAAAATACTCTTTCTCTCTCTCACTAGTCACTAGAGTGTCGTCTTTCCGAGGAAAATAAAAAAATTGCCTTCTCCAAAGCGTATGTACCGTGCGTATGGAGAGCAAAGGGGAGGCCACAAAGAGATTATTATACTCGTACAAGTACAATATAATAAAACCATTTCCCCAGAGTAGTAAGATAACAAGTATAGTAAATGTCTTTTTTGAGTTTTTTTTTAATTTATGAGAAATTTGGATATCAAACCAAGAGAAAATCTTTATGTTTTAATGTTCCCTGTTGGCAGAGACACATAATTTCTCTTAATGTTCCCTGTTGGCAGAGACACATAATCTACCCTCATATTTCTCTTATTGTTCACTTTTCATACTTATCTTTTTTTTTTCTTTGTGGTCCCTTTTTTTTTTGAAGCAACCGGAGGGGCTACCCCCTACCGAAGAATTTTATTAAATTTGTGATCCCTTTGGTCACCCCAAATATAAATGTTTGTTTCTATGACATGCTAGGAGGGGTGTCCCCTAATGATAAATTTTATTAAAATGAAAAGGTACAAAGATTACAATTACAAAAAGCCTTACTCCAAATATGTACATCTTTTTTTGTCCCCAAAAGAGTGTTGTCCTGCCTATGAATCTGGACAAACATTTATCCAAATCCATAGCTAGAACGATATTTTTTTTGGGACAGAGGGATATGTGAGTTACATTAATAAAGCAAATGTGATATTTCCAGAATTTTGAGTTCAAAACCCCAACTTTGTTTTAGAAATTTCAGGCGTTGTAGATATTACTCATAGTTACTGCCGGCAACAAATCAATACTACCAAAATGATTTTTGGAGACGTCCATTTTTCTATAGATGTCTTGATATAAAAAACATCTCTACAAATGGTTTCCGAGATGACCCACCACTAAAAATCGATTTTAAGAGTGCTTCCGGTCGTCTTTTGAAATGACACTATTTTTTAGAGACGGTTAGAAACACCAATATGAGGCGGCTGGATATACCAATCGCCTCTAAAACTGATTTTTAGTTATGTCAGGCATCAATACTAGGGTACCCTAAGAGGAGGAGCTAATAACCATCAACGTTGATTCATCCGAACGGTCAAGAGCGCGACTACACCTCTTGCTGGGCTCCGCCTCGTCCGACCACCGAGGCCATGGGCTCTGCCTTGTCCGACCCCTGAGGGTTGGCACCACCTCGGCTAACTTCCAAGGGTTGGTTCCATCTCGTCCGACCCCCGAGGGTTGGTTCTGCCTTGCCCGACGACTGAGGGCCGGCTCCGCCTCTCTCGACGTCCAACGTCAGTCGACCGGTGTTAGTTGACTGGCACTGTACCGCTAACCCCCTGCATGGCCTCTGTCAGGGGACTCTTTGACCATTCCGTCTGCTCGGATGGGATGGAAGACAAGAATGACCCCTGACGCCCGCACGCATGCTGTAGCGGCCAATAGGACCCCGGTACGACGCCGCTACTACCATGATCTACAGGGTCAGCGGGACCCACGCGAAGAGGAGAACGACACACCTCTAGGAGCCTGTTTTCTCTTTCTCTTTCCCTCTTCCCTTCGGCTGTAACCCCTGCTTTCCCGTGGGCTATAAAAGGAAAAGCAGGGCGTCACACTAAGGGACATCGAACAAGTGCATCACACAACATCGGTTCACCGCACCATATCAGACACCGAGCAATCGAACCACAGAGACTTGGGAGCTACCTCCCTCTCTCGCCAGTTTGTAATCCCCTACTATAAACTCAGTGCTGGTAACATGAGCAGCTCAAAACTGGACATAGGGACATTCGGCCCAAACCAGTATAACCCTTGTGTCTTCTCAGCACACCATCCAAGCCATACGCGCAATATACAAATTTACTCGTTGGTGTTTACTCAAAACACCAATAGTTGGCACGCTAGGTAGGGGCCTTTTTGCGCGTCTCGACATCAACTCCAGGCCTCGAATGGCTAATCGCAATGTCAGCTGGGTCCCGGGCGCGCACGTGCGTTTCGGGAACCTAGACTTCGTCATTACAACGGAGGGAGAGTTGGTGCGGTCTTCCGCTACCATACAACCCCTCCTCTTCACCGGCCTCAACGCAATCGCCGAGGCGCCCGGGGAGCTACAGCTGCCTACAATGGAGGTCCGCACCCCCAGCAACTACCAGCTCCTTAGCCTCGACTACGGAAGGCCGCGCACCATGATTTTGGTGCACGAGCGTCTCAAGCTCCACCATGACGCGCGTGACACCCTCGATGCTCGCAGACATGAAGCATCCTCAGAACAACCCGACAAGGATTACCGGTCCATCAGGCCCAACAGGGCGGCGGGCCGCGAACTGCGGTCCCGGTGCATGAGCGTCTCGGCCTCCACCGCGAAGCCCGCGACACCCTCGACGCCCGTAGGCGTGCCTGCGATGATACAAAGGAGGGGGCTAGCCGCGGCTACCATCCATGTCATGGCAGATGCTATGACAGCGGTGAGGACCAAGCCCAAGCCCTGACTTGATGGGACCTCAGGCCTTTAGCCAAGGCGGACGATGACGGATGGGCAGCTCAACACGGTGCTCCTCGGTATCGGGCTGTATGGCACGCTCGTGCGCGCGGTGGTGGCGTGGAAGCGGCCACGATGGGGTGCGATGGTGGCTGTGAGCAGCGGAACAGCGGCGGGGTGCTTCACCAGCTCTAGGTAGTAGGCGGGCCGACACAGATGGGGTAGCACAGAGGTTTGCAGCTCTAGCATGTGGCCTTGGGGGTGCGCACGCGCGACGACGGCGGCCCGGCATAGGGGAGCATGCCACGGGGAGGGAGAAGCGCAGCTCAGGATGACCATTGCGTAGTGCAGACTTGGGGCACATGGCATCAGTCCTGACCGTGGTGCGTCCACGGCTGACTGCAGTGCGACTGTAGGACCCGACGACGACGCCACTTGCTGGAGGGAGCGAGGGCAAGGATGAGGACAATTAGTGCGCGGTAGGAAGAGAAACGCAGCGCGAGGATCCGGCCTCCACCAGAGCACGAACACAGGGGCAGCGCAGAGATAATGCAGAGGCAGACAAACAGAGGTAGCAGCAGCAGAGACAAGCAAGGCAGCCAACAGAGGCAAGACAAGAGGCATTGATCGTGCTGCAGGGTGAAGCGACGGAACTAGCAGTCGGACAGTGGCACTAACGAAGACAGCAGCAACTGAGGCTTGCCCATACTACGATGGCGTGCTACTGACAGGGTGCTCCCACTGAGCACTGCTAGTACTATGAGCTGCTAATGATGCATGCATATTTGCTCTATGCACTGGTGGCTTGGGCAGCTCGGGTAGATGGAACAAACGGCCAAGACCGAGCGAGGCGAGGTAGCTGAGGTGAGCGGCCAAGATCATTCGCTACAGTTGCCGATTCATGGACAGAGCGCCAATGACACGTCCCCAACACGTTCTATATTATTATCACTCTATAAAAATCACTTTTCAAATTCACTATTATTTATCGACACAAACTACGAACGGGTTTTTTCCATTTTTGTTCCTTTTCAAACTAATTTTCAAACTAACAAACTTCACAACAATACTCAAAACAAACATACTAACACACTCACGACGTTCTTACCTTACTGATGGCATAATTTTTCTACCCACATTATATATCATTTTAGCTCTCAATATTCATTTTCCAAGCCGACTATATATATTTTCAAACACGGCTAAAGCACTAAAGTTTGTTACTCGATATTTTAAATGCAACAAAAATCATGCTCCAAATTTTACTTAAGTACTATATACCAGTCGTATCGTATTTTTGTTTATAAAATTTATTTTTCATGCTTAATCAAATAAACAAGCCATTCGCCCTTTTATTTGCTATAAGACATTTTAAGCACTAGTCCATACGTCATACTAACTCGTAGAAACAAAATATCTAGGAACTAATTAACCCGTTGTTCAATATAATTCGCTAAAATTGACACTTTTGAATATAAGTTAAATTTTAAAATCTGAGAAAATCATTTTGCTAAATCTTTCTTAGGTCTAAACCTTGGTGCTAAGCAACTCGTAACACCAGAGGTGTTATAGCTCGCCATGGCCGCGAGCTCAAGCTCTCTACGGCTGACCCTTGCTAGACCCCATCATCCCGCTATAGCGTGTGTTTCTGCAATGCCATGAACCCTAGCACCATCCCCGAAGACGGAGACCCATCACCGACCACCCGTCACCGACCACCGTCTCAGCTTGACGAGGCAAGTGTAGTGGTGAAGAACTCACCGCCGGTGACCTCGCCGTCGGCGATATATAGCCGATCAAACGCCATGCTCTACTCCTGTGTCACTAACATATGGGACCCGTTGACCGCGGGGCCCAGCTGTCGGCACCTCCGGGTGCACTGGACCGGGTGCACCTAGCCGCTGGGCCTGATTTGAAATTTAATTTTCTTTATTTATTTTCACATATTTGAATGCAAACTTCAAAAAATTATATCTTGAGCTAGAAGTGTCCAATTTGAGTGAACCAATTTTTGTTGGATTCATCATGAAGTGTACTATTTGGTAAAAATATGAAACCTATTGTTTTTGGTATTTTTCTGAGGGGATTAAATTGAGCTATATAAGTGCTTTTAATTTGTTTCTATCTTGTAAAATGTATAACTTGAGCTAGGGAAATGCTAAAATTGTGATTCCAATTTTGTGGGTCTTGTGTTGGCATGCTCTAGCTAGGAAAATACTAAACCTAGAGAAGACATACTTGAAATATGGTCTTTCTATTTAACCTTGATTATTTGCTAGTTTCTAGTGAAATAAATGGGGTAAAAATATATAACATATGATCATAAAAAAATTTACACAATGTTCTTATGCTAGTATGAATGTAAGAAAAATATTAAATCTGTTGTTTGACACTTTTCACTAGGCTAAACTATTTTTGCTAAAATAAGCCTATGCAACTTGTCATTTTTATAGGGGTTGCTATACTTATCCACATGTCATGAAATTTTTACAGTAGACTATTACATAAGGAAAATTAATAAATGAATATAAATAAATTATTTGAGCTTAACCATGATGTTTTCTAAGGTGCTTGTAATGCATATGATTTGTTGATGTTAGTAGTGGCGCTCAAAAATAATTGGACATAGGCAACTAGTTAATTATGGCTCTATAATTCAATTGGATGACTGCATGTATAGTTTCTGTTGTCATGGTGTTTTCATAATGAAGATGAAGTTTGCTATGAATATTGTTAATAACAAAGTTGTAGATAACTTACTCATATTGCTTGTATAAAAATTTCATAGTCATATGCCTAATGGTTTAAGAGTTATAGCTGTTAGAAGTCTGCTATCAGATTCGCTTGTCCTCTGGATAGATCTGAAAGATTGAATTGTTTGACCTATATAGTTACTTAATTACCTTAAGATGATTAAAATAAGGTTGTTGGAAGTTTCATAAGCTTTCCAGAAAGTCCACAACCATATTGTTTGGATGTGTATAACTCTAGTTACGATCAAAACAAGTAGCTGCTGTCTTGCAGCCTAGAAAATGCTAAATAGGTGTTTGTTTAATTACTAGAGAGGAGATATGCAACTACTCAGTAAAAAAAGTTAATCTTGTTATCACCCTAATACCTTATTGTTAAGGACATTTATGTTTATGCATCATATCATATCATCCATATAATTACCGTGCATTCTTGTATCTTATTTTATGCTCATGCATATAGGATCACCAGAAGGAACCATACTCTTGGAGTTTGAGGAGGAGGAGAATTAGGAGGCACCATAGCAGGTAGCCCCCGAAAGAGAGGAGCAGGCTCCTAAGGAATTAACGGAGTGCCCCAATCACAGGCCTACCTTCTTTCTGAAAGGTAAGCCCCGGAGCATTTTAAGCCTCCTATGTTTTATAAAATATCACTTGAGTCCTTTATGTTGGATGCATTAGGTTATAAGAGTTGATTTGGAAACACTTGATGCATAGAACTACCTTGTCTAGATTTATACTTTAAACCCTATGTAGGTCCAGGATCAAATATATGCTTAGCCATGCTTAGACCGGTAGAAGTCGAGTGATTTTCTGTCACCTGCGAGATATAGGTGGATACCGAAGCACGGTTGGCTATATTTGCTATCGTGGAAAAGAACCATGGGATAATGTAACTAGAGGCCCGGCGGAGTCTATGTGTAGGTTGACTCATGTGATTCTGTCTGTGCCGATTAAGGACCGTATCGTTGGAGGCCCTCTTGTCATTTTGAACGCATGCCTCTCACTTAGTTGGCCGGATAACTCGTTACGACCGTGAAGCCGAGTAGCTCAACTCAGGCTGGGCCTCGTTCTCTCAAAGTGCGCACTCTAGATGGTAGTAAGGATGTGCGGGGAGCCAGATGTGAGCCCAAGGGCAGGGTAGTCCTGATCGTCCTGGCAGCTGGTTGTCCCTGGTTGTGCGGCGCTGATCGAACCCGCGAAATGTGTACCTGAGTTGTACCAAAGGTGATCTAAGACTACATTGGCGCATGTATGTCTAGGTTTGTGTTAGGAATAACTGCCCAGCTGGTTGCAATCGATTCGAATCCCCGTCTCTCCTGGATAGTGAGAAACTTGACGGAGCCCCTTCATCGTAGTAATTGAACTATGGAATGTGATGGTTATGATGAACATTGAAAATATTACACCGGCTATGGTTACTATTGTATGTTACTAATGATATCCCACATGTTTGGCATAGGTTAGTTGCTAATCTAGAGATGAGTAGCTATAATCAACTTGGTTACCGAATTACAAAATGTATAGCTCAACTAGAGGCTTTTATGCAAAATGTTGTCAAGCTAGCTCCACTTATAAAGCCTTGGATGATCCTTGGAGTCACTTTATTTTTAGTTTATGATGGGTAAGTCTAGCTGAGTATCTTCTTGTACTCAAGGTTTATTTCCCACTTGTTGCAGATAACACAGTGTATCATGGGTATTGTAAGAACTGCTTCTCACCCGCAGTGGAAGAGTAAGCCAGGGCAAGGCGTTTCTATTTATATATCTTATCTATGATGCTTTTGTGGGTGGTGATCACAAACTGGCTTGTATTAAACAATGGTGGGAGATGTTGGTTTTAAAACTACTTTGCTTTCGCTACTACCTTATTTGGAACTTGAGTTGTAATAACTTTAATCGTACTCTGATGTATGGCAATGTATTTGTGAACTCTATGTAACATGTGGCATGTATGTTGAATCATGTACGATCTTGGTTGTATGTTGGCGATTAATTGAGATCCTTCGTGGTACTGGACGGACTACCAGATTTATATGGGCTCAAGTATGATAGTGCTACTTCTTCGTAGGCTACTATTGTACTTGTGCTCTTATAAATTGGATGGTTCTGTCACATCATTGACTTCAACACAACAAATTTGGTTCTTCCATGCGCCTTGTTGCATGTGCGTGGAAGAAGGTAGTGTTGCTATCTCCTTCCCTAATTGCTCTGGTTTTTCCCTCACTATTTCCAGTAGGTAGCCCAACCCTTGAGCTCATGAGCCGCTCAGACTTGTAGTTCTGCACTTGAGAGACTTCGTCCCTCCTCAAGACAGTTAAATAAAAGTAGGTTGAATCTATAATTCCAGATGAGTGCAGGCCAAGTCATGTTACATCATGCTGAAACCTTAGTCGTAGCTCTCGCAAATTTGAGACATCCCATGAGCAGACCAGTAGCACCGTTAGAGTGGAGGGCTTCGAGCTAGGCTGAGTGCAATACATGAAGGAAGAGGGGATTAATAAGCCATGAGTTCTCAAAGTAGAAGATGGTCAGCATAGGATATCTTTGGAAACAGACACCATTATAGGAGTATGATCCAAGGTTGGGCATGGAAAGGATAGGAGGGAGTGAGGAGATGAGGTCCAAATTGATGAACATTCGGTTGAGGCGAGCAAGAGTGGGTGGGTTTATTTTATTGGACCAGGTATAGTGACGATCGAGAAGAGGTAGTTCATCAAACCCAAGCCGATTGATTGTATCATTGAAGGCAGAACAAAGATTTGGGTGGGATAGGGGAGGGGGTGTTTTTGTCCTCTAGAGTTCGAACGAGGTTGAAATACCAAGCAGAAGCTAGGTGCTAGAGATATGAGGGGCAAGCTCCTCAAGACCCTCAAGGAAGATGATAGAGTCCCTGTGTCCGAGGGGGCATAGATGTTTGTGATGGTGATATGGTGGCTAGGTGTCGTAGAGGTGTGCACAATGGAGAGGGAGTGTCTTTCTGAGATAAAGGACTCAAGAGAGAACATGCAGGGACCTTAGGTGGTGAGTATGCCACCATGCCCCAATGGCGCTAATGAAGTTGAAAGAAGAAGCAAGGTTTGGGGGGAGGATGGAAGAAGATTTGAAGCACGATATGTCCTAAAGTTTTGTTACCTAGAGGCAAAAAAACAGAGGGAGTGCAGAGCATCGCACACAACTGTGCACTTATTCGGTTCACCCAAACCACAAATGTTCTAGGTCAGCATAGATAACAAACCAGAAACATTGCTCATTAACATGGAGAGACACCATACACACTTGCACATGTGCAGTAATGCATTGGAGCAAATACACCGACGCACTATGACAACTAAGGAACCTAACATAAGCTACCTAGCAACAAACACAAGCAGAACAACATTATACATGGAGGTGGACACATGGCAGCTTTGCCAGCTATGGTGCAACCACGCAAAGACGAACACAAGCAGAACAACATCAGGCAAGGCCCTGCTTATGGCCAAGACACACACACAAAGGCAACACCACTGAAATACTCCCAAAGCTACAAAAGATAGAACGAGGCAAAATGCGTCCAGAGCTCAGGGCATCCCTGTGATGGTTCCTCATTTTGAGGTCTTGTCCATCACCCCCACGATGTTCGCTCCTGCACAGCCGAGTCCATCTGCGGACACGAGTTTTGATGTATGATTGCCTCTAGTGCTATCTAAAGATGAATTTGTTGTAATCCCATGAGTAAATAGTGGAAGAGGATTTGGTTGGTTTGGTCCAATAGCTTTTACCCCGATTTTGGGGTTTTCCAAATTAAATATGATGTCTTGCAATTTGATGTGATGAGTGGCTACAACTAGTTGGGACTGCAGTTCGTGTGATCATTTCCAATCAATTGCCAATGCGGTTGATGTGATGACAACTGGTTGCAACCAGTTGTCACTGCTGTTATACCCTCCATTTATATGTGTGACGATGCATATGTTTCCATCCGTGAGTAGGTGATGATTTTGGGATGATTTCAGCAAGTTTGTGTTTGTGTGGTTATGCCAACACCCCGTTCATTATTAGAAATAAAAATTGAAAATAAAGATACCTGCATGCATTTGTATCAATAAGTACAAAGAAAAGGGGAAAACTATATTCAATAGCTATGGGTCGATGATTGTCACCATATGTCTCCAAATCATGTAGATATAACTTTCACTCAAATTGGATATATGCACATCATCTTATTTCATGATATATAGATGCTGTTTATCTTCTCCATGTATATGATATATCCATGTAAGGGTGTGTTTGGGAGGAACTCTTTCGTGCCCACTCCGTTGTCTGAGCCAGAGCCCTCCGGACATAGGCACTTTTTATGGATTCGCATCCGTACGATAAAAGGGCTCTGGCTCATGATTTGGCTCTCAAAAGCTTCTCCGCATGGAGTCATTTAGTACAGCTCTGTCCGCTTCCACACCAAAACAGGTTTAGAAGTCGGTGCAAACGCCACACCAAATAGGCGCTAAGAGAAAACTAACTAGTCAAATGCATGACAAGTATACTGATCAGTAGTTGTCATCGACACGAGCAGTACTCCCTCCGTCCTAAAATAAATATTATTCTCACTTTTCAAGAAGTCAAACATTTTTAACTTTGATCAAATATATATAAAAAAATATTTATATTTATGGTGCATAATTAGCATCATTAAATGAACCATTAAATATATTTTCATCATATATTTGTTTAGAAATATAAATATTGTTAATATTTTCTATGAATCTAAGGTAAACTTAAAAAAATTTGACCAACGTGCATTTTACTGCTACACTTATGTTTTTAGAACAGAGGAAGTACGTCAGATGCTGCCATGCCAGGAAGATATCACAACTCAGGTCAACTTGAGTACCGTAGAGAATATTGATTCATCACTTGTCAAACTGTACGTCATGTTTACGTGGAAAATTTGAAGATCTGTACGAGTACTACTAGGGCCTCCTGCAACTGCAAAGCAATGGCACGGGGTTCAAGGCCACTAACAAGAGGCCGGGTTTAGTTTCAATCCCAAATTTTTAAAAAGTGCTACAGTATTCATCACATCGAATCTTGTGATATGTGTATGGAGCATTAAATGTAGACGAAAAACAAAACTAATTGCACAGTTTGATTGGAAATTAAGAGACGAACGTTTTGAGCATAATTAGTCCATGATTGAACACTAATTGCTAAATAAAAACGAAAATGCTACAGTGACCCCAATTTCAAAATTCAGACAACTAAACACGCGCCTAGATTGCTGGCTAGGGATCCTCATCTATTTAGCCCTTGTTTAGTTCGCGAAATTTGGATTTTGGGGCTACTGTAGCACATTCGTTTTTATTTAGCAAATAGTGTTCAAACATGGACTAATTAGGCTCAAAACGTTCGTCTCGCAATTTCCCACCAAACTGTGCAATTAATTTTTCTTTTCGTCTACATTTAATGCTCCATGCACGGACCACAAACATTCGATATGACAGGTACTGTAGCAACTTTTTGAAAATTAGGATGGAACTAAACAAGGGCTTAGGGCCTGCATGCGAGACGGAGTGCATCCAAATAGTCAAACTTTTATGGGTCAGGGTGTGTCTGGGTAATGCGGTTTTCAAAAACTGTATCACATAACCGTGGTTTTATAAGTTAAGAAGACACAAAATTATAGTTTAGAAAAAAAAAAGTTATAAGTAAAGTTTTTAAAATTCTAAAAAGACTATAGTTTTAACAAAATCATGGTTTTAGAGACTACAAGATTTGTTGCATCCAAACATTAGCTTTTAAAAACAATAGTATTTTGTAAAACCATAATATTTCTATAATACTTTAAAAATACTTTGCATGAAAAAAAAACCCTTAGCCTGTTCCTGATACAGCGAGCAGTGTTTGGTTGCCTGATTGTTGGTGTGGATCAGACTCCGCTGATGCAAAAGCAGCCAGCGAGACTCGCCCGAGAAATAAAAGTGAAATCCGTTTCTCAGGAGCCAGACTCGGCGGATGCAAGATATTAAAAAAATAATGCTATTAGTATATGACTAGAATAATTTATGTCAGACTCGCCTTGAATCTAGGCCTCCAAGGCTCGATTCACCGCCCACTCTGCCAGATCTTTTGGCGCTACAGCCTGGGTCGCCGGCCGACGCGGGCAGCTCGTATCCTATGGCTCGCGTCCTCAGGGCAGTGGGTTTGTGGCCTCAGCCCTCAGGTGCTGGGGAAGCCGACCTCTGCCCAGAGGTATGCTCAGCGAGGCAGGCCGCAATGTGCGGCCCTACCCCAAGCCCACCGTCCTCGCTCTCCCTGTTCGCCACCCACTTCCACCCAGAGAGGAGTGCGGTGGAGGCATTCCAAAGCTCGTCATTGGGTGGAGGATGGTATGTTGGACGTCTCCGATGCGGGGTTCTCGTCGACTGTCTCCCCATCCCCCTACCTCGATGCGGGAGTAGCAGACACGAACAACTTCGCCGGTGCAGCTCGTCATTGGGTGGAGGATGGTATGTTGGACGTCTCCGATGCGGGGTTCTCGTCGACTGTCTCCCCATCCCCCTACCTCGATGCGGGAGTAGCAGACACGAACAAATTCGCCGGTGCCTAAGAGAGCCTGGATGTGCTCAATCGTTGTCGGAGGCACGCACTGAGACGTCCCCTGCCGCCTCCGATCTGGGCACCCATCTTCGACACCGTGCCAAATTTTGATTAAAGAATGCTACTTTAATCTAAGCACCATGTTTAATTTAAAAAACCTATGGATATACTACGTATGTACATCAAACAAGAGTATACAACATAAACAAGGAAGGTATGGTTTTTATGAGCCGGTTATTTTCTTATGGAGATAAATATGAGTGGAAGAGTTTGGTGAACGTTTATTTACCTTTGCATACCTGAGTGTTCTTACCAGCAGCGTATGTGAATGAAGCTTGAAGTTACTGCAACGGTTGCATGATTACGTATTGTCCAACTCAGGCAAATACCAGGCTAGGTCATACACACAAATAATGTTTATAGACCATGGGCCTTGGTGATAGCACAAGGTTCTGAAGAGAACCCGTCTTGTGGTTCCTTCTCTCTCTTTTTTTTCTCTCATTCTTTTTTCTTTTCTTTTTCTTTCATAATAATTTTTAGTTCCTTTTTTCAGCAAAGGTGGAGCTAACATCATTTTTTTAGTAGGATTGTATTTGGTGTGTATGGAACTTGGGACTCTCACCATCCTCCCCTACACTTGGACTTTTGTGTAAAAGTCAAGTGTGCAGAGTCAGGGCCTCCTCTTGGAGCGTGTTCCATCACCAAAGATCATCAAGATACGTAGTTGATGCAGCCCCCGTGGTTTCAAGTATCGTATGTCCCTATTCTTCTTGATCTTAACCTGAAAGGGCTAACACACAAGAATGCCCGAATGTGCAACTAACTTGATAACATGTTCTTGCTTTTTTTGTTAATAAGAAAGTTGTTTTTTATAATAATCCCCCTTTTTAAGATAATCCGGGGTATCTGACCTTGGGAACTACATCTTGCAGTTAACAATGGTGGTTTAGCTCCCAGCTACACCACTAGGCATTTAGCATTATCATTCAAGCTGCAAGGTTAGTACCACCGTGCATCTACGAGATTTGCAATATTTATGATGAACATATGCATTCACAACTATCCTTCAAAAAAAATTATAAATGAGGAGTGATAGGTGGTTGTGTTCCTCGTAGGGGCGTGGGGTACAAAGCAACATGTCCATGGCATAAGAGTTTTTGTTCCTAAGGGATTTATCGTGTAGGATTAACGTTGAATTTCGACCATCATCGAGAACAATGTTTGGATGGCTAGAGGGACATGGCTTGGGTTCGAGTGAGGGTGATGGTGAAATGAATGGGGTTACGAACTTCACCTCCTCTAACGGGTCATTGTTGGGATGATGCTCCGCCATTGGGATATCTACGTGAGTGGTCGAAGCAGTCCTCCCAAACTCTTCATTTAGGCTTCCATGGGTAGATTTTTCTTAGACAAGTTTTTCAAAGGGATAGCCTATAAGAAGTTCAATGTCGAGGATGCCATTGTGGGGGTATGACTCCCAGTACCCACAAGACAAGACATGGGCCGCGCCCCAAAGGTGGCCTAGCCCACAAGATCAAGGCGTGTGTGGCAGAACCACCTGAAATAACACACCTTCGGAGGCGCTCGTCTTCCACTAGACACTAAGCACCCCGAAAGCAAGCTACATCGGACAGTTCCGTCGAGCACACCCCAAGGGAGAACTCGAACAATCTATGTTTTTTCTCCAGGATCCAATAATAAGAACGAATTTACATTACTTATTCCATTTCATACAACAAGAGTTTTTAGAAATACATTATTACAATACCAAGTTCAGAGTGCGGAATTTAAACAACGGAATTAAAATAAACATCTAACGATAAGATACAAGGATATGTCTGTGCCCATTAGAAGAATCCTCCACACAACAGCTACTCCTCAAGCTTCACCTGCAACAGGGGTAAATAAACCCTGAGTACACAATGTACTCGCAAGACTTACCCGACTAGTGGGAATAATTTCCCGACTCCAAAGGTATGATAAGCTTTATGGTTTGTTGGGTTTCCTTTTTGCGAAAAGCATACTAGTAGTGAATCCTCATGTTTGTTTTTATTAGCAGTCATGATTAGTTCATTAGCTAACCATTCTCTGTAAGCACATGTTCTACTTTTAAGTAAGAGTTGAGCAATTAGATCCATTTCACATCTTTCATCTTCTAGTTCTTACTACGGTGCTAGATCGTAGACAAGTCGTACCGTATTACACGGTGATTCGTGAATCAATATAGCCCAGCTGGGTACCCTGAAACACACGCCCCGCTTGTACCCCAGGCACAAGCAGGACCAACCCACCACTCTCCTATCAAGGGGTCTAGGTCCCCATCCAAACTTGAACTCCAAGCCCCCACACCTAAGTCCCGGACTTGGTGTGGTGCTTAGACCTCCACCATCCCTGCCTCCAATCAGTCGGTCTAGAAAGAGCCAAAACCCACGACAAGAGAGCAACGAGCCTTCCCGCTCCCATGAGCAAGTATGTGCTCAGGATAATAAGTCTGTGACCTTACTAGAATCCAATGCAACGGACGGTCCTTAACCGACACGGACAGGGAAAACAGTATAACCAGGCTATGTCTCGTTGGCCGCAAGACACAACCTATTACACCCACCAATACCCGTACCATATCCCTGCTCGGTCTCTATTTTCGTTTCACCATTTTATTATGAGAGTGATAATAATAATCACCCATTGTTAGTAACGACAGGTTACTCACGCTACCGATAAACCTAAGCATAGCAGCTACTCGACCTAAGCTAGTAGGACTCATAGGTAGGTATATCTATGCATGTAGTTTCAACAATAAGCCTCTAATGTAAATGCACATCACACACACACACACATATATATATCCAGCGATTATTCAAAATAAGGGTTATGCACCGGGCTTGCCTTGGGCAGGCACGGTGTCAGCTCAGTCAGTCAGTGGCGGCTCTAGGACCTCCTCCTCGTACTCCTCAATCACCTCCTTGAACTCATGATCTTCGATGGTCACGATCTCCGCCTACTCGTTGTCTACATGCATGCGATGATGATGCAATACTTAGCATTCACCAATAGCAACTCTTAAAATAAGAATACACATGGGAAACTACTAAGCTAGCTCTAATGACTAAGATACTAAGCTAACTATCATCTTCATCAAGTAAAGTGTTGGGTTCAACTAACAAACACCTAGCATTACAAATGAAGGATATATCTCTATTTCAACTAATGATTTAATGTATATTTGAAACAAAGAGCATTTAACAACCCTTATGTTAAGTCTATTCTAAAGCTACAAAAATTACAGTGAGCACATAATAATACCAGGAAGCTACTGTAAAATTTTCAAAGCTAAAGCTATCACCATTTTGCCACAACAATTCCTACAATATTTAACCTAATAATGTTAAGCACTCTCAAATGATTTAATAACTCCTGGTATCAATAAGTATATATATGAAGTAAATACACTAACAGATAGAGCACAATTTTAGGAACTTAACAAAATTGGTTTCATAATTTTTGGATACCAACATGATTTTAAATTAATTACCAAATTTTAGCTCAGAATTAAAATGAAAAGCTATTTCTATTCTCCAAGAAAAAACTAAACTGATTTCGGCCCAACGCGGCCCACACGCTGACTTAGCGCGCAGGCGTGAGCGCACGGCGGCCCACGATGCAGCCCACGCGGCACCGGCCCACACACGCGAGGTGGCCCGCGGCGAGGAACCCTGCGCACGTCGGCACTCTTGCAAAAATGCCCTCGCGTTATCAAACAATAGCGCGAACACTACACGTACTATTTCTATAGACAGCGACTTTGCAATGGAACCCTCAAAACTTTCCCCTCTTTACAACTGCAAGGTCCTCAACCATTCCTGCACGCGCCATCATGGCGAGCGGTGGCACTAGCGCTTACGCCGGCCACACAGGACCCACGCTAACCTATCTATGAGGCAACTATCTAAATGTGCAACTACGGTTTTGCTAGTATGTTGCTATCTCTACCGCAAAAGGAGTTATGAAACCTAGGTTCCAAACCTATCAACTAGCCTATCACTAATCTAGGAAAGTAAAGCACACACCAAGATTGCAATGTAAATGCGGAAGCTAAAGAGTAAGGTAGAGATATGCAAACTCCCGTCGACGACTCCGGTATTTTTACCGAGGTATCGAGAAGCGCGCAAGCTTTCCCCTAGTCCTCGTTGGAGCCCCTCGCAAGGAATCCCTCGCAAGGGCCAAGCTCCCGGTCAGGTAACTCCGTGGATGGCCCTGGGCCTTCCCCACGCGCAAGTGGTCTCCGATGTGCCTTCTGGCATGCCTATCTCAAATGATCGGTTGGGGGTCTATTTATAAGCCCCACTGAGAAAGTAGTCGTTGGGAGCGAAACCCAGCTTTCTGCTACTGATCGGACGCTGCTTTCATCTTGACCGGACGCATCCGGTCGTCACGACCGTTAGAGCGTGCGCGTTGATCGAACACTGCGCTGAGTCCAGTCACTGTTGATCGGACGCGTCCGGTCGCACTGGCGCCGCTCTAGAACCTCTCTTGACTCGATCGGATGCTGCAGTTCCTGCATCCGGTCATCCAGTGCCGCTGCGTCCGGTCAAGCTAAAAACATTGCTGTGATGATGAACAGTGCCATTGGTGCGTCCGGTCACGTGTTTTCTTCAGCGTCCGGTTGCCTGTGGACGCTTGCCATACTCTCGGACTGCCGATCGGGCGTGTTCGGTCGCTATAAGGGCTGCGTCCGGTCACCTCTGTCGAGCTTGTTTCTTCATGATCTTGCTTCTGGCTTGGTTCCCATCTTCGTGCTTGGACTATACTTGATATCTTGGGCCTTCTCTTGTGCTCCTAGGGTCTTGGTTAAGGTGTTGATCATTGGATCATCATGTCACCGTTATCCAAGTCACATCTTGCACCCTATTGAACTACAAAATAAACACTTGCAAATTTATTAGTCCAATTTGGTTGTGTTGGTCATCAAACACCAAAATCCAAAGTAAATGGGTCAAGGGTCCATTTTCCTTACAGTGGACACGGCCACGTCAGTAGCAGCGGGGAGGCAGTAGCTGTAACACCTTTGGTGTTTCGACCTAGCACTAAAATTTGACATGTCATCATATGCATTGCAAAGCATTCATAGAGTAGAAAATTTTGAATGCATTCACTAAATAAGGTTTATTTAATAATGTTGTTATTTCATGTGATGTGATTCAAAATCCTAAATAAAGATCATGACTATAAGGGTCAAAATTCATGTGATCATGTGAGGTCATATGTCATTTGACTCAAATAACCCTAATGGGCCATGTACTGGTCAAAAATCAAAATTAAAGTAAAAGAAAGACAAATCAAATTTGAATTCAAATTCAAATTATAAAAGTCCTTTTTGCCCCTTTTGACTAATTCAAAATCCATGTGGAATTTGGGGTTGAGGCAAAAAACAAAGTTGAAGATTATTTTATGTGGATCAACTTTGGTATTCAAAGTTTTTCAAGTTTACATATAAAATTTGGAGTAATTTTGAAAAAATAGACTCAGTGGCAGTTCTGTAAATAATTCAAAAATCAAGATTTACATCACCGCTTACCGCCGGTGCCACGCCGCTGCCGCCGCCGAGTGTTTTGCGCCGCTTCCTCGCGTCCTGGCACGTCATCATCGTCGTGGCATCTTCGTCGTGTGCTGTCGAAGCCAGACGAGCTCCTCCCGGCTATAAATAGCCGTACCATCGTCGTCCCTCTCCTCTTTTCCTGCCTCTGCTCGCCGCCGACGACCTCACTGCGCTCGCGAAATTTGCCACCGTCGAGCAGCCTCTGTCGTGCCCAGTTTTGCCAAAGCGATCGCCTCAGCCTTGCGCTTCTCTACGACTTGCTCATGCCGCTTGACTTGGCCGGAGTCGCCCGACGCAACAGCTTCTTCCCCGAGCCCGGCCGAAGCTCCGTCACCATCGCCTCGACGTGGCCAGGCCATTCCAGACCGTCTCCGCCTTCACCAAGCCCATCAGCGTGACCATGGTGAGCTACTGAACGTGATGTGCACTTCGCTTTTGACTCTACCGCATTCTTGCCGGGGTTACGCCGTGAGCCGACGTGCTCGAGCCGCCATGGCCGGCGTGGAGTCTTCTCTGGTGCACCTTCTGCTATTCCAAGGACGGGGATGGGTTCAGAGGGGTGTGTAGATTATTTCGGTGAGGTCTGCCTCGTCGGAGCGTCCACAATCAGCGCATTTTGGCCGGCCGGTGATGATGGCAGCGCCATTGACATGTATGGGTCAACCACGGTGGGGGTGGGTCGGTATGTCGGTGAAGGAAGGAAGGAGAAGAACAAAGAAATTTTATATCTTCTGATTTTGAATAGTGCTGAATCTTTGGAAATTTGTTTTGGTACACTAATTTGTCATGAGGAAGCTTACATAAAATTTTGAGGTCATTTGGGACAAGTTTATTTTTGGGTTTATTTCCAAATTGATTCAAAAATAAATAAAAGCAAACCCTAAGTGTTTGATTAGTGTTTGATCTTGTTTTGATCATGTTTTGTGACCAAAGGGGGTTTCAAGAGTAGTGGTTGGAGAATTCACCATAGTGGTCGGAGAATTAATCGTAGTGGTGGAGAGTTCACCGCAGGTGGTCGGAGAATTCACCGTAGTGGTCGGAGAGTTCGCCCAAGTGGTCGGAGAGCTCACCAAGTGGTGGTCGTCTTGACGTGGTCACATCCGTTACAAATATGGTTTGGTTAGTTTGGCTTGTAACCTGCATCTTAGTGAAGGAAAGTTGTATTCAAGGTGTTGTTATATTTCATGCACCATGAAAGCATCATGTTTACATTGTCATCATGTTGAAGCATATGCTGTTATTTCGTGTAGAATCCGAGAGTGAACCGATTCTAGTTGAGCAAGTTCTGGAAGCATCCCCGGTTGTCACGGGATTCGATAATAGTGGTCCTGATCCGGAACCTGAGATCGTCAACGAAGGCAAGCCCCGGTTTATGCATTAAACCATTACCTTGTTTACTTTGAAAAGTTTATCACCTATGTTACTTATTGCATTAAGTTGATTTATTCAAATGTTACCTACTTGATGCATTGCCTACCTTGTTGATTGTTTACCATCCTTGAAGGTGATTTCATTTACAAAGGCGTAGAATTGCTTAGTATGCTTTATGGTAGGTTTTCAAAGTAAAAGTTTCGATACAATCAAAGATGGCATACTGGCCAAAGAAAGAAAGAAAGAAGATAGAATGAACTAGAGACTAGTTGGGTGGCTTATCTTGAATGTTGGGTAATGTTGCCGACTATGTCGCTTAAAGGCCACTCATTGTGGATCTTCTGAACGAGACACTTTGTAGTACTGGTCACATACTCCGGTAAGCCTACTTCGGCTAATCCGATACTAAGATGAATGCCCACGCACTGGGAGTAGTGAGATGGCGGGAGTAGCGTGTACCCTCGTGGCTTGAATGTGGCCGGATTTGAGGTGTGCTGTGCTCTCAGGTGGCGTGGAGACGGCTTAGTACGGAAGGATCCGGTAGCGAGGTTGATATATGCAAGATTAAGTTCTACATATGTCGTGTGATAAGGAATCCCCAGCTTGGACTTGAATCAATTCGAATTGCCGGTGCTTCGTGGATATGGAGACTCGATTCATTACAGAAGCAATGTAGGACTGGTGAATTACTAAAACTTGAGAAAGGGAATGGAATGAGAAGGATTGGAACATGGGATATGAACACTTAGTTTGAGATATTGAACTAAAGTACTTAGGGGTAAAACTTGAAACTAGGATCAAGAATAGTAAGCTTTTGGCTAAGAACTTTTGAACCTTTCTACATCCTTACCTTGACCCAACACCTGCATCCCTAAGACCTTCGCCCTTTTTCGTCGGGTCAGTCTTGTTGAGTACTTTTGTACTCAGGGTTTGTTAACCCTTGTTGCAGGTGAGTCGCATGCGTAGGCTTGTTTTGGTCCCTGCTGCATGTCAGTGTTTGAAGTCGATGACGATGAGGAATGATGAATGGCCTTTGGACAAGGCACTAGTTTGTGTGAAATAAATAATGTTAATGTAATATTATCCCGCTACTATGGTTGTATGACACTTATGGTTATGTAAGTTTGAAACAACTGGTTTGTAATATTAAAACTTAAGTCTTCCGCTTTATAATCTCTGGTATATATATTGAAAACTGTTGTAATCTGCAATGACTGTGATTGGGATCCTGTTTGGAAAAGATTCATGGATGATTCGGGTTTCCCGAGGACACCCGACAGATCTGTTAAGTTATTGGGAACTTGTGTACGCTATCTGAGGTCTGTTGAGACATCGATAGGTGCACGTGGGCCCGATTTCTTAGGAGGTTCTGCCACAGTAGCGCTCCCACTGGTCTTCACATGGTGGAGAGGGAGCCAAGGCAAGCTAGTGGTGTAGAGGAATTAGCGCGGGGTGAAGTGGTGGAGACTGGCCATGGCGCGGGCGGTGACAGGCCTTAACAGCATGGCGGTGGGCAAAGCTCCAAAATGGTGCTCAACGTGACGCGAGTCAAGGCGGGGTGGGGTCGGTTGGAGAGGGGCGTCAAGGTGGATTTGCTTGCACGAGGAATTGATGAGAGGTGCTCGCTCTCTAGCTCACCGTGACGTGACACGACGGCGGTGGGAAGCTGAGAGAAAATAGAGAAAAAGAGAGAGATGGCACGATAGGTGGGCTCGGCTCATCCACGCCTTGGCAGGATGCGGGCGGTAGGATCGGGAGGCCCACATGTCGGCGCTAGCCGACAGCACGCGCGCCCGACCGGCGTGGCCTATGTGGCCGCAGTGTCTTAAATGACAAGGCGACGGTGGCTCGCCCACGTGTGCGTGGCTGAGGCGACACGCACAGGGCCAGCAACAGCGCAGAGATGCAGTGGGCCAACGCGGATGCGACGGTAGCGGTAGCGTCACGATGCAAGGAGGGTCGGCAGTGCGAACACGACAGCAACGCAGCACGGCCACGACGACACCCACGACGACAGCGTGAGGCAGAGCAGCAGGGAGCGGGGCCAGCGGCTCGCTGCGGCCGGCCTCAGCCAAGCCCAGGCGGCTCGACCGGCCAAGCACGGTGGCAAGGTTGACCGCGTGGGATGCAGCCATGTGCGCGGCTTGAGAAGGCCACATGGTGACCGTGCACCCGGCACCAACCAACCTAAGACAGTGACGCGCACGAATTTTAAAGCGTTCAACACGACCAAACAGTTGCTTTCGAACCTAAACCATCTTCACCATGCTCAAGATGGCACATGAGACTACCAAATTAAGCAATAACACTACACCACTCCTTAACCCAATCTCTCACAATAAATTGCTAAACATAGCAATGTCTAACTGTTGGCAGACTTGAAAATTTATAAATTTTTGAGCTAAATTTGATTTCCATTGGTGATTTCTAAGCTAGTGGAAATATTAGCTAGTAATATCATTTTTTTGACCGCATGTATTTCATTGTCATCTACAAAGTTTGTACTTCAAACTTTATTTAAGTATCATCTACGTGTTCTATGGCATTTTTGCTTAATAAAAAATAGTTTTAAACCCAAAGTGATATAACATGACTATCGAATCAACTTTCGTTTTGCATTTTTGTTGATCGTTTTGAGTTATGGAAATTGATCTACACACTTTATTACATGCATTAACACATAACATGATGCACATGACATGTTTTAGTAAATGATTTATGGTGTAACACCGAGGGTGTTACAGCGTGCACCGCAAGGCTACAAGAAGATGTGATTTATTGTATAATACCAAATAGGATATTTTCCTTGTAACCTATCCCTCCAAAGTATATAAGGAGAGGCAGGTGTGGGGGGTACGACCCCGGATACCCATAGCAGACCGCATGGGCTACGCCCCTAGTGGCGGCCTAGCCCATAAGATGAAGCAATGCGGGGCACGACGCTGCTCGGCGTGTCTAGCAAGACACTGGGAAGATATCCTAAAGATACTACAAGATCTGTTAAGATACGTATGATCCCATGATTCCTGTAATCTGTTATTACTTTCCGGTTATCTCCTAGATCTAACCAACTTTTAACCCTACCCCCCGGACTATATAAGGCGGGCAGGGACCCCCTCCAAACACACGCAATATCATACGATAGCCAATACAATCCAACATACCATAGGAGTAGGGTATTACATCACGCCGACGGCCCGAACCTGTCTAACTCTTGTGTCTCTGTTGCCTTCTTGTTCTCAATTTCATGCATCTCTACCGATCAATCTACCTTTGTGGGATACCCCTCGAAGGACTACCGACGATATTCTATCGATAGTTGGCGCACCAGGTAGGGGTGTACATGTTGTTTCCATGTCGAACAAGATGGTACGTTTTGCAGGCTCTTCGTCCCTCTCATAGCCTAGCCAGATCTTCATGGTCGGATCGATCTCATGGATCATCAATGCTGATGGAGTCAGAGAGCTCATTGAGCTGGTGCGGATCAATACTGTGCCGATCACCTCAACACCTGCGACTGCAGATCTGATCTCAAAACCACCTCTGAGGTCGCTTTCGCCAACAATTCGCCGACTGCTCCCTCGCTACCCAAGGAGGCAAATCAACAACGATAATCTGATCGCATCCATCAATCAGGTTGGCCAGAAGCTCGCCGATTGCCTGTCCATCGCAGAATCGGCTCTGACCACTCTGGTCCAGCACCGACCACCCTCCGATTCAGATCTATCGGGGGTGGATTAGGAAACTCTAGGGGTTATGGCCCTACCCTTCGGGCTGACCAGCATCGCCGCCGCCTATCAAGATGCCCTAAGGGGCACATTCTTCGACCAGGTTGGAGATATTCATCCTCTTATCGACCAGATCGCCAACCAGCTCCCACCGGCTGTCAACATGCTACATGTCGGCCGACGCCCCGGAGCATCCCTCATCCTGGAGGAGAATCTAGACTCTGAGTCCTACGGCTCTATAGGGACTGTCACTAAAACCACCGCCGAACAATCTCCTTTCCCTCCCTTTCGTGGAGCCACAATCTTCAACGTTAGCGTCGACAACCCCCCGCAGGAAGGGGAAACCGAGGAGGACTGCGCCGCCCGCGTCAATAGGAACGTCAACCATGCACAGCGTTGAGCAAACGAAGCTGCCCTTGTGCTAGCTGAGTCTGCTCGCAACTATCAGCTCGACTCGTAAGGAAGGCCACGCCAACTCCAACGCAATCTCGTTGATGAATTTGTCCACATTGACGGCCACAACGTCTACAAGACCCCAAGCGCCAACTTGGCCATGGCTGCCAACGAGCTCGTTCGGCTCCCACAGACACCAAAGGTCGCCAAGGTCACCGCCATGCTTAAAGCGGCGTACTGCCAGGTCAATGAGATCCACCAGGATCAGAGACCTTCCTACTCAACGAGCTCGATTCACCGATCAGCCGCGATAATATCTAATCGTCGCCCCAGCCAAAGTTGTTTCGCCGACCAGCACCACGATGATGGACAACCTCTCCAGGGGGAGCCAGGGGCAACCGCATCGACCACCCTCGCCAACATGACCAGGAAGTCGACCAGGACGTCCGAGCACACCTCAATAGTCTCCGAGATGCGCGAAGACGTATCGACGAGCGCTGCTTTTCTCACCATGAAGAAGTATGCCGCCGTCAAGAGTACGAGCAAGAGTTCAGTAATCCAGACTCAGCCCTCTAGCCACTCAACGCTAGTAATGCCGCAGATCATGATGGCGACGATCCCAAAGGGCCTTGAGCATTCACAAGGGCACTTCGGACACTTCAGTGGCCCCATGGTTTTACGATCACTAGGGTCGAGCCCTACGAAGGATGGATGAACCCCACACAGTGGCTACAAGCTTATGCCACTACTATGTGCGCCACTGGGGGAGATACCAGCATCATGGCAAAGTATCTTCCCATTATGCTCACATCAACTGTGATGAACTGGTTCACAAGTCTCGCCCCGGACTCCATTAGATCCTAGGAAGAGCTGAAGAAGGTCTTCACCGACAACTACATGGCCATGTGTACTCGGCAGGCACCAAGCACGATCTGAACCGCATTTACCAAAAGCCGTTCGAGCTCCTCCTTAGCTACATCTGACGCTTTTCGGAGATGAGGAATTCTATTCCCAACATCACGAAAGCAGAGGTCATCACCGCCTTCGTCCGAGGACTCCATCACCACGACCTCTGCTCTAGGTTCAATCGCAAGCCGCTTAAGGGGATCAGCGAGATGATAACAACCGCCGATCTGTACGCCGACACCAAAGAGTCCAAAGTGCGCTTCAATGAGGATGCGGGCATTCATCGCTCAACTCGCCGAGGCAATGAGCGACCCGACGACCGGTGCCACAGCGATCACCGCTACGATGACCATAGTCACCATCGGAGCAGTGGCCGCGATTGGCCAGAAGGATCCAAATTTGGTCAATATCACCGCCGCCGACTAGATCACATCGTCGCTGCTGTTGAAGAACCTCGTGCCAAGCACAACTACGACAAACAATACAAGAAGATCCTCGAAGGCCCATGCCCTCTCCACAAAAATAGCAAGCATAAGATGGACTACCTTGGCTTAGCTAAGGAGTTCCAGGATAAAAAGCCGAACAATGATAACAACGACGAAGCCAAAGGCCGCCGACCACCTAGGGGCAACAACAATGCCTTCTAAGATCATGACAAAGTGGTCGCCACCATCTTCGAGGGCCTCGCCACCACTGAGAGCAGAAGAGATCGGAAGCTCACCGCCCACCAGGTGCTCCCCGTCAACGCGGAAGACACCGTCGCCAACCCCAGCTATCGCCCCTGGTTCGTGGTCCCCATCACCTTTAGTAGGGCCAACCAGTGGGCAGACATCCCTTACACAGGGCATTTCCCCCTCGTCCTTGATGCAACCATCTAGAAAGTGCTTTTTAGAAAAGTGCTTGTCGATGACGGGAGCGCTCTGAACCTCCTCTTCGCCGGAGCCCTAAAAGAGCTGGGCCTTGGGATAGGTGATCTCACTCCCTCCGACTCCTCCTTCTGGGGTGTGGTACCTGGCAGGGCATCCAAACCGCTTGGAGAGATCACCCTCCTACTATAGTTTGGCACGGCTAGCAAGTACCACGTCGAGCACATCAACTTCTATGTCGTTGACTTCAACACCGCCTACCATGCCATACTTGGTCGGCCAGCTCTGGCCAAGTTCATGCCCATACTACACTATGCATATCTAGTGCTGAAGATGCCGTCGCCTACAGGAGTCCTGGCCCTACGGTCCAACCTCTCCATCGCCTACGCCTGTGAGATAGAAAGTCTCACCCTCATCGAAACCACCAACCTCTCCATCCAGATGGCTAGCATGGTCACCAACGCCAAGACGGTGCCCACCGACAACCTGGAGATCCTAGCGTTGGAGCCTCCGCATGCCTCCACCAAGTCCAAGGAAACAAAGGAGGTCGGCCTCGGCCTCGATGACCCCTCCAAGACCATGAAGATTGGGGCTCACCTCGACCCCAAATAGGAAAGTGCGCTCGCCTCCTTCCTATGTGCCAATGCCGACGTGTTTGCTTGGAAACCTGCAGACATGCCTGGGGTACCATGGGAGAAGATCAAGCACTCCTTGAATGTCTCGCCGACCGCCAAACCGATCAAGCAAAAACTCCGACAATTCGTGCCAGACAAGAAGAAGGCTATTAGGGTAGAAATAAAATGGCTCCTAGATGCCAGATTTATAAAAGAAGTGTATCATCCTGAGTGGTTAGCAAACCCTATTCTTGTTCAAAAGAAGAATAAAGAATGGAGAATATGCGTTGATTACACTGATCTCAACAAACACTGCCCTAAAGACCCCGTCAGTCTGCCTCGGATAGACGAGGTTGTAGACTCCACCGTCGGCTGTGAACTGCTCTCCCTCCTCGACTATTACTTCATCTATCACTAGATATCCCTGAAAGAGGACGACTACATCAAGACGTCGTTCATCACGCCTTTCGGTGCGTATTGCTATACCACCATGTCCTTCGGACTCAAGAACACTGGGGTAACCTACCAAAGGGCCATCCAGATGTACCTTGATCAACAGATAGGCTGGAATGTCGAAGCTTACATCGACAATGTGGTCATCAAGTCCAAGACCATCGATAATCTTATCGCCGACCTCGAAGAAACGTTCGCCAACCCAAAAAGGTACAGATAGAAGTTGAACCCTTCAAAGTGCATGTTTTGTGTTCCATCCGACATACTCCTAGGCTACATCGTCAGCGCCCGTGGCATCAAGCCCAACCCCGACAAGGTCTCTGCCATCACCAACATGAAGCGGCCAACCTGCTTAAAGGACATACAGAAGCTTACAAGTTGCATGGCTGCTCTCAACCGCTTTATATCATGTCTCGGCGAAAAGGGACTATCGTTCTTCAAACTCCTCAAGGCCTCCGAGCGCTTCTTCTGGTCAAAGGAGGCAGATATAGCTTTTGAGCAATTCAAGTTGTTTCTAATGAAGCCTTTGATCATGATGGTGCCTCGACCAGACGAAATCCTACTGATCTATATCGCCGCCACTTCTCGCGTCATTAGCACAGCTATCATCATGAAACGCGAGGAGGCTGGGCACACCTATTGCGGTAGAACCGCCCGAAATAACACACTTACAGAGCCGCTCATCTTTCACCAGACACTAAGCACCCTGAAAGCAAGCTACAGCGGGCGGTATCCGTCAGGCACACCCCAAGGGAGAGCCCGATAGATCCACATTTTCCCCCAAGGATCCAATAATGAGAACGAGTTACAATAGTTAATCCATTTCATACATCAAGAGTTCTTAAAAATTACATTATTACATTTCCAAAGTCAAAGTGCGGAATATTAAACAGCAGAATTAAAAATAAACATCTATCGATAATGAACAAGGATCCATTTGTGCCCACCAGAAGAATCCTTCACACAACGATACTCCTCAAGCATTACCTACAATAGGGGTAAATAAACCCTGAGTACACAATGTACTCGCAAGACTTATCTGACTAGTGGGAATAGTTTCCTGACTCCAAGGGATATGCAAAGCTTTATGGTTTGCTGGTTTCCTTTTTGCAGAAAATAATACTAATAGTGAGTCCTTATTTATGTTATTATTAGCAGAAATGATTAATTTATTCTCTAGCCATTCTATGTAAGCCCATGTTCTACTTTCAAGCAAGAGTTGAGCAATCAGTTCCATTTCCTCGCCTTTCATCTTTCAGTTCTTACTACGGTGCTAGACCCAAAACAAGTAGTACCGGATCACCCAGCGATTCACGAATCAATGCCCCCAGCTGGGTACCCCGAAAACACATGCCCCGCTTGTATGAAGGCACGTGCTATAGGACGATTGGAAACCAGCCAAACGCACTCAGGATGGTGGGCCGCACGGCCATAAATCACTAACCGCCGATGGCGGCTCGACCCTGTGCCACAGTGGCATGGCGCTGGTCAGCGCAGCGTCGCATCGAGCATGATGTGATGACAAGGGCAGATGGGCAAGCCCACGCGCGTGCAGTCTTGAGGGTCAGCAGCAGTAGTCACCACGTGGTAGTGACGGTCGGAGCGTAGCATGACCGAGGATGCAGCGCAACACGACGGCGAGCATCAGCGGCCAGGCGGACACAACGGCGGTGGCAGAGTGGTCAGGCGACTCCGCACACGCGGCCGTGGCTAACAGCAGCGCGGTAACGTGACGCAACAGGGACCATGACATGGTGAAGCGATGGTAGCTGGCTGGCCAGAGCAGTGGGCCCGTGACGACGGAGGTGGTGGACGAGCGGCCAGGTCGCTGGGCACGGCATGCGCGTGCGTGTGCATCCGTGGCGTGCCAGGGCGTGGCAACGGTAGTGCGGCCTGCAGCACGGAGCCAGCGGTAGGATCGGCCAGCGCGCTGGCCCACATACGGCGTGAGCATCGGGCAGCAGGCGCGGTGACGCCGAGTGCCGGCATAGTGATCGCGCCCAGACGCTGCAATCGTGTCATGCACGCTTTTTAAAGCTGCTCAAAAACCCAACTTGATGATCCAGTTGCTAAACTACCTATTTCACACCCGAGATGGCATGTCAAGCTTCCAAAACTAACCGTGAAATTACACTACTTCTTAATCCAATTCGCCTACAAAAATTCCCAAACTTAGCCTTGTCAACCCATTTCCTAACTTAAGAAATTTGACTACGTCTTGATTTATCTCGAGTCGAATGCGATTTCCAAGCTATTAAATAAACTAGCTAGCCAATCTCGTTCTCGACCGCAAGTATTTCACTACCACCTACGAAGCTTGCACTACAAACTTTATTAAAGTGCCGGATATGCGTTCTATAGCATTTTCGTCCAATTAAAATTCGTTTAGAGCCCTAAGCGATAGAACGCGACATGAAATATAACATTCGTTTCGTGTTTCTGATGAACGTTTCAAGTTACAGGAATTGATTTACACACTATAATTCATACACTATCACATAAACATGATGCACATGCAGTGTTTTAGCAAAAGACTATACAGTGTAACACCGAGGGTGTTACACCTATAAGGTGCAACGTCCGGTCTACTTCATCAGCGAGGTCCTTAATGAGCCCAAAACTCATTATCCTCAAGTTCAGAAACTGCTATACGCTATTCTGATCACGTCACGCAAGCTCCACCATTACTTCGAGTATTTCAAGATCGCCGTGGTCACTGAGTTCCCTCTGGGGGACATCCTCCACAACAAAGAGGCCAACACCCGCATCATCAAGTGGGCTATTGAGCTCGGCACTTACTCCATTGAATTCAGAAGCAGACCTACCATCAAGTCACAGGTGCTTGCTAACTTCGTCGCTGAGTGGACTGAGATCCAAGAGCCCATCCCTGCTACTTGCCCCGAGCACTAGGTGATGTACATCGATGGCGCCCTCAACATCAATGGTGCTGGTGCTAGCATTCTGCACATTACGCCGACCAAAGACATGCTCTGATATGTTCTCTAGATACATTTTCCAGCCTCCAACAACGTCGCCGAATATGAAGGATGTCTCCATGGACTCTGTATAGCCATCGAGCTCGGTGTCAAATGCCTCATGGTATATAGAGACTCCGTGCTAGTCATCAACTAGCTCAACAAAGACTGGTCCTGCTCCAGTGAGAAGATGGACGCATATTGCGCCGAAATTAGGAAACTCAAAGGGAAGTTCTATGGTATCGAGTACCACCACATGGTACGAGATCAAAATCAGCTCGCTGACCACCTATCTAAGATAGGCCCTTCTCACGCCGTGATTCCACCGGGGGTCTTCGTTCAAGACCTCTTTACGTCGTCTATTAAGGAAGAGAAGGAAGTTTAAGAAATTCCTCCCACTGAGCAGTTGGTACTTACAGTACCTTCACCGGCCGCTGATTGGAGGGAATAGTTCATCAAGTACCTCACCAGCGCCGACGTACCCGCCGACAAGACTAAAACCGAATGCCTAATCCGACGAAGCAAGCATTACGTGCTGGTGGATGGGAACTTGATGAGGAAAAGTGCCAAGGAAGGGATACTTTAGAAATGCATCACCCAAGAAGAGGGAGTGAAACTACTTCTTGAAATTCACTCTGGCTCCATATTTCTTGGTCTACGGCTCAGAAACCATACTACCAGCGGGCATTGCCGTCCGAGCACCTAGGGTGGAACATTATAATGAGGAGCAAGTCGTAGCTATTTGGACAGAGGACGTCGATAGGGCCAAAAAAGAACGCCTGATCACTTGCATCCGCATAGCCAAATACCTAGAAGGCTTGCAAAGATACTACAACCGCAACATCAAAGGTCGTTCATTTGCTGTCGGCGACCTCGTTCTCCGTAGAAAATAGAAAACCAAAGGGATGCACAAGCCCTCCTCCCCCTAGGAAGGGCCTTACGTGGTCAAAGAGGTTACCTGACCAGGGTCTTATCGGTTATGCGACTTGGACGGAATCGATATCCCCAACTCGTGGTATATCGAGCACCTTATATGTTTCTATCCTTGAAATGCTCTAGATATGTATTCTCCACTCCATAATGAATGAAGTTTTGGTCACCATAATTTGTCTCCATTATTTCTCCATTATGATTAAATCTCCATTCGCGGTTGCCAGCTCTAAGCTACTCCTTAACAAACTCCAATACGTGATCTCCATAAATGCTCCGCCACGTTTCTCCATATCTCCAAGATATTTCTCCAACCACCGAGCAGCACATGTTCTGCTCTATGCTCTATGGAGAAGACCTAGTCTCTGATCTCTCCCTACACGTGCTATGGGCTCCGCGCTCTACGTTATGGGTGGTCGGCTGTGGTTCCTTGGTCATGCCAATTCCTCCTACATGTGCACGGGCTCCACACTCGATGTTATGGAATACGGGCTAGCCAAGGCTAAGAGCCCAGTAAAGAACTAACTGCTCGGACGCTACTTATACTACATATAATTGTGTTAGGGTTAACAATACAATGATTTTTCATCGAAATACTGTCAAACTGTATAAACATGCACATGTCACTTTACAACATTTATACACATACATAAATGTTTATCTGTGCCCTCACATGTTTTAACTGTCTTCTCCAGCCGTTACAGATTATTCTTCGAGCAGGTCATTGGGCTTGGCAATCGCCGAACAGGTCGACGTCACCGGCTAGTTTCTTCGCCGCGTCCTCCACCTCATCTTCCAGCTGCTGATGCTCCATCGCGCCCGTCCCTCTAGCGAATCTGGCCCCTATCTCTTGAAGGTCAATGATAGGGTAGTGGGATTGGACCACCGCTACGGCGTGTGTAAGGGCGGTGACGGAAGCATCGTGGTTGAAGCTTTTGAAGTTCTCCCATGCTGCCTTGCACCTATTGATGATGGTGTCCGGGCATGGCGGCCTACCATCGGCCTAAGGAGCCACCTCCATGTTGCACTGGCTTGACTTCGGCAACTACGGCATCGAGTTTGTTCCTCTGGGTTTTGGCCTCCTGCTCCAACACATCGAACTATGCCTTGGTCCTCCGATGGTAGTCTATAGGCATCACAAGGATCCATCAGACAAAAGAAATCATTCCTACAACAACTCCAACCATGAACTACTCACCTTTCAGCTCCTCAGCCAGCTTCTCCACTCGCACTAATGCCTTCTCCTTCTCCTCTTGGAGTTGCCCGATGGTTTGGCGCAACTGGTTGAGCTCCACGTCTTGCTCTACAAGCATAACGGTCATCAACAACAATAAGACTTCAGCAATGCAAAGCAAATTCACCGATCCACCATACCTTCTCTCTGCTCAGAGACGTTTCTTAGCTGTCGGATTTGCGATCCAGCTGCTCAAAAACACTCGTCAGCTGCTCAGAGACGGTGGCCAGCTACTTGGACCTGCCCCACAACTGCTCGGACATGGTCGCCAGCTGCTCGGATAGAGCCCCCTTTTGGTATTCTAGATCCCATGCGTTGGACTCGGCACGATCCCAGTCATGCTGGGCCCTTTTGACATTTTTCTCCATAAGCTTCGTGCCTTCCTTCAGCTTTGTGTTCTCCTCGGCGAGGGGCTCCATCCTCTTGATCAACTATCGCCATTGTTCGGCAGTTCGACCTATGCCATGCAAAAGCACCAGGATTACGAAGAACTCCAATCTCCAACGTCAAAGATGAACATTGATGATGCAATGCTAACCTTGATCTGCTTCATCGCGGTCGAAAGGGTGGACTCTAGCCTCCTAAGCTCCCTGGTGGTGTCCTCCTCCTCTACGACCACCACTTCATCGCCCCGCTTGCGGAGGATTCGGACGGCTTGAGGTCATGATTCCTCATGCTCGATCTCTTCCACCTCATCCTCGTCCTCCGTAGCTGGTGGCGCCACCTGGGGGATCGGTGGCCGCACAGCGTGGCCGACCACACCCTCTGACGTCTCCGGGAGAGCTGCCTGCTCCTTTGGTTCCACCGGTTCCTCCACCCCTGACTCTAGCACGGCGTCGGCAACTCCAGCATCTGCCTCTGAAGACCCGGCGGTTCCAACCGTTGCCGCGGGCACCGCCGGTGGCTCGTCCGCCATCGACGCCAACCATTCTCTGCCACCAAGTTCTTCAGCGACGGTGGTTGACTCCTCCGTAGGCCGCCGAGCACCCAAGGACTTAGGGACGAGGTCTGTCGGCATTGCTTCCGTGCCAGGACTAGCCCCCAGTTGCTCGTCGATCTGGACGGATGAAAGGTCCTAATGGCTAGAGGGGGGGTGAATAGCCTAATAAAAATTTCTACAACAACACTTAATGAAATGGTTAGACAATTATGAGGCGAAGCAAGTGTTGCGCTAGCCTACTCAAAATGCAAGCCACCTACCGCAATTCTAGTTATAGATAGTATCTATTCACACAATAGTTATGACACTACTCTATGTTAGTGTGCTCTCAAAGGCTAGATAAAGAGCCACACCAACCAACCAAGCAAGCTCTCACAACTAGCTACACTAAAGAGCTTGACAACTAGTTTGTGGTAATGTAAAGAGAGTGATCAAGAAGGTTATACCGCCGTGTCAAGGAAGGAGCCAATCAATCACAAAGATGAATAACAATGAAGACCAATCACATCAGAAATCAAATGATGAACACAATGATTTTTACCGAGGTTCACTTGCTTGCCGACAAGCTACTCCTTGTTGTGGCGATACACTCACTTGGCGGTTCATGCGCTAATTGGCTTCACATGCCAAACCCTCAATAGGGTGCCGCACAACCAACACAAGATGAGGATCACACAAGCCACGAGCAATCCACTAGAGTACCTTTTGGCTCTCCGCCGGGGAAAGGTCAAGAACCCCTCACAATCACCACGATCGGAGCCGGAGACAATCACCACCCTCCGCTCGACGATCCTCACTGCTCCAAGCCATCTAGGTGGCGGCAACCACCAAGAGTAACAAGCGAAATCCACAGCGAAACACGAACACCAAGTGCCTCTAGATGCAATCACTCAAGCAATGCACTTGGATCACTCCCAATCTCACTATGATAATGAATCAATGATAGAGATGAGTGGGAGGACTTTGGCTAAGCTCACAAGGTTGTTATGTCAATGCAAATGGCCAAGAGAGTGAGCTTGAGCCGGCCATAGGGCTTAAATAGAAGCCCCCACGAAATAGAGCCATTGTACCCCTTCACTGGCACAACGTGGGGTGACCGGATGCTCCGGTCATATTGACCGGACACAGGACCCAGTGTCCGGTCGCCCGATGACGACCACGTGTCACACTGCATTCAACTGGAGTCATCTAATCTCAACGGTCATCTGTTGACTAGACGCTCCACTACAACTGACCGGACATTGAGCTTCTAGCGTCCGGTCGTTTCCAGTAAGGTTCCAGAAGCGACTTTTGCCAACCGGACGCGTCCGGTCATGCTTGACCGGACCCTGCCAGTGTCCGGTCACACTATGACTTCTTACTGTGCTGCCCGACAACACGACCGGATGTAGCCTACCAGCGTCCGGTCGCTGAGTGACC
Organism: Miscanthus lutarioriparius; assembly: GCA_904845875.1. Taxonomy (NCBI): domain Eukaryota; kingdom Viridiplantae; phylum Streptophyta; class Magnoliopsida; order Poales; family Poaceae; genus Miscanthus; species Miscanthus lutarioriparius. The sequence goes on along the minus strand of CAJGYO010000007.1, from coordinate 126,111,649 downwards.
CAGCGTCCGGTCACTGTAGCCAACGACACTTACTCCTTTTTACCTCTAACTTCTTCACCCTTGCTCAAATGTGCCAACCACCAAGTGTATCACCTTGTGCACATGTGTTAGCATATTTTCACAAACATTTTCAAGGGTGTTAGCACTCCACTAGATCCTAAATGCATATGCAATGAGTTAGAGCATCTAGTGGCACTTTGACAACCGTATTTCGATACGAGTTTCACCCCTCTTAATAGTACGGCTATCAAACCTAAATGTGATCACACTCTCTAAGTGTCTTGATCACCAAAACAAAATAGCTCCTACAAATTATACCTTTGCCTTGAACTTTTTGTTTTTCTCTTTCTTCTTTCCAAGTCGAAGCACTTGACCATCACCATGCCATCATCATCATCATTCTATGATCTTCATTTGCTTCACCACTTGGAGTGTGCTACCTATCTCATGATCACTTGATAAACTAGGTTAGCACTTAGGGTTTCATCCATTCACCAAAACCAAACTAGAGCTTTCAACGGATGGATTCAAATCCTCCGTACGCCTCGCTCTGCATCAGATTAGCTCATCAATCGCCAAAAGAGATAAAGATACAACAGCAAAATAAGTCCAAGGCAGGGATACTTATGTGTCCGCCCCACGGTACACTTTTCTGAACCGGCGCTACCAACCAGAGCCCCTAGGCGTGGCCTTGGGGTTGACTTGCGCGCCTTGGGGTGGAGGTCTCATGGCCTCCGCTGCCGGCCTCTCTTCTGCTTGTTGCTCGGGGACTCCCCTCGCTTGCTACTCAGGGACTTCCTCCCCTCTCTTTGATTGTACCATCACGCACGTGTTGCGCAGAGGCAGTTCAGTGCTCGGAGGGGGAGCTACTGGAGCCCTGTCGTCATCCGACCACTCGGACATCGCCGCACTCTGTGTCCGAGTGGTCTGGTCACTGCTGTAACACCCTCGGTGTTACATTGTACTATTCTTGCTAAAACATCGCATGAGCATCATATTTTTGTGCATATGTGTATAACATGAATTATAAATCAATGTTCGGCAATTAAAACATTTATGCGAAACAAGAAACGAATGTTACGTTTCGTGTCACATAACATTGTTTAGTATTCTAATCGAATTCTTGTCAAAACAAAAATGCTATAGAACGTTTTGTGAACGGCGATGAAACATGTGCGGTCGAGGACAAGGATAGCTAGTTAGTACATCCCGTAGGTCGGATTTGGGATTCGACACGAAATCGTTCGAATCGACGTCGTTCCGTGTAAGTTTTAAAAGGGGTCGACGAAGCCGCTTTTGACAATTTGTGTAGAGCGATCGGCTTAAGAAGTAGTGCGATGTCAGGACTTCGGTTGATAGCTTGATGTACCCTCTTGCGCATCGAACAATTAGTTTGGCGTTTGGAGCATCAGGTACGAGTTTTTGAACTGCTTTAAAAAGCGTGCACGGCACATGGCCTAAGCCCTGGGCACGGTCACCACCTGCTGCTGGCCTGGCATCACTGCTGGCTTGCCAGCGCATGCTGCCATGCTGGCTGCATCCCACCGCCACGCCTGTGCACGTGCATAGCCCTTGCGCTGCGTGCCAAGGACGTCTGCCACCGCGCATTGACTGTCTGCCACCGCGCGCTGACCACAGCCATCACCACTGCTGGCCATGACCGCCGCTGCTGGCTCGCCCAAACATGCGTGCACCGATGCACTGGCGTGTCCGCACTGCCACCGTGAAGGCACACACGCACAGGGTCTTGGCGTGGTTGACTTGTCCGCCTGCCGCCACTCGTTGGCGCGCGGGTCACAGCAACGCGACTGACGTGCTACGTCCGGGTCGCCGACCAAGCTCTGCCGTGCTATGCCCTGCCCTGCTTTGGTTGAAGGCGCGCCGGGTCACGCGCTACATGCCGCCAGCGGCCAAGCCCAGCACAGCTCTGTTGGCTCCCCTTGGCTGCTCACGCGAAGGACGACAACCTGCTCCTCCATCACCTCCGCGTCACTCACACTGTGTTTTTGTTGTTTGGCACTGCCCGCTGCGACGCCGTGCCGAGCCTGGTCAGCTTGCAACTATGGCCGTGAGGACAGTCGCTTGGGGCACGTCCCGCTGTCCCCCATCGTGGTGCGTGCTTGTTTGTTGCATTGACATCCGTAGCCAGACTAAGCCAAGCCACGCCAGGACCCCCTTGCCTTCGCTGTCTCCATGGCCACCAGGACTGTTCTTTCAAATTTGGCGTGGTAGCAGTGCCTTGTTACAAATTGATTACGTCCTCGACTCTGCTAGGTAGCCTGCAGTCCTACCGACCCCACATCATTGCCTGTAGCTCCGTCCTATGCTCCAATTTTGAATCACCGCTCGCCGGGTCCATAAGACCAGGGTGCCCTACGCCGTCGGCTAACCACACGACCAAGGCATCCTGATCCAATTCCTTGCTCTACTAGCCTCTTCTTTAGTTGGTCGTCACCATGCTCAACAACAGCCTAAGCCCTATCGACACATAGCAGTCCCTAGCACAGCCGTGCCATCGCCGTGCACCACCGCACCACCTCGTGCGCATGCAGCCAACTCACCTCAGGCTTTCTTCGACCAGACCGTCACCTCAAGGGTCTCCATGGGTAGTTCCTCGAGCTCGCTAGCTATTTGGTTTGCTTTGCTTTCGCTGTGGCTCATGGGAACGTACCCGCCCTCACAGGTCAAGGACCACCGCCGAGGAGGGAGCCTGGGACGATGCCCCTGTTTGCCGCATCGTTTCTAGCCGTCGTGTTTTGTTGTGGAGGTAATCATTGGCCCCGTAGCTAGGCCTTGGAGGCTTGGATGACGCCAGCGTGGCTGCTTGGTGCCCACGCCATCGCGCCAGTGCGCGCATGGGTGCCAGGGGACGTCGCTGTGGTAAAGAAGAAGGAGGGGGAGGGCGTATCTGTAAAAACATAGACTAGTTAAATAGTGCCTTAGAGCTCGCTGTATTTGCCAAGTAGATCGGGGGCGTTTTTGCGTAATTGCCGTCGCGCGCGGGTTTTCCCTCGTCGCGGGCCATTGGCCGGCTGGGCCGTGTCCCCACGTGGGCCGCGCTGCGCTGACGCGTGCGTCACGCCGTGGCGGGCCGAGCCGCGCGTGTTGGGCCGAGGTGTAGGATTCGGTTTTCTTAATTTCCAGAAGAATAGAAATGCTTATTTATTTTTGTTATGAGTCAAACTTTGATAAATCGTAGTAAATTGCATAGTTGTCCAAAAATAGTGAGACTAATTTTGTTAGGTTTGCAAAAATATCATCTACTAGATAGTTCAGTTGGATTGCAGTTAGCTATGACGAGTATTGGGTCATAAATTCAAAAGTAGAGAACTAATATTAGGTAGGTTAATACTTGTAGGAATATTTGTGGATAATTGGTGATAGATATAGCCACAAAAATTTTACAGTAGGTCCACTAGATTGTCATGTACTTGCTATAAATTTTGTAGCCTTAGAATGGGATGTTAAATAACATAGCTATTACTCCTGTTTTATCGTATCTCGATTAAATCGGTATTAGGAGTAACAATACCTGTAGTTGCAATAAGAATGTATGTCATGTTTCATACTTGTTAGTGGTGACGGTACATAGCTTAGCCTTTAGTGGGTAGACCTCACTTAGTAGTTTAATAGATGTACTTTTAGGTTAAGAGTTGTTGCTGTCATATTATTAAACAATGCATCATCATTTCATGTAGATCACGAACTGGTAGACTTCATGCCCGTCGGCGAGCCAGAGTATCATGAGGTGATCGAGGAGTACGAGGAGGAGATCCTCGTGCAGGAGGAAGCCTAGGAGCCTGTTGGTGCTGACCCTATTGACCCGGCGCCTGCCCAAGGCAAGCCCCGGAGCATAACCCATATTTTTATGATCACTAAATATATATATGTGATGTGCATTTAAGTTACAGACATTTTATGGAAACTACCTACATAAACATACCTACCCATGAGTCCTACTAGTACAGGTCGAGTAGCTGCTATGCTCAGGATATCGGTAGCATGAGTAACCTACCGTTACTCGCAAATAGGTAATAAAATATGAACACTCATGATAAAATGGTGGAAAGGAAAATGGTGATCGGACAGGGATATGGATTGGGTACTGGTGGGTGTAAGGGGTTGTGTCCTGCGGCCAACAGGGTATGACTTGGTTACACTTTTTCCTTGTCCGTGTCGATTAAGGACCGATCATTGCATATGGCTCTAGGTAAGTCACAGATTTATTGTCTCGAGCGCATACTTGGGTATGGGCGTAGGGATGACTTGTTGCTCTCCTGTCGTGGATCCGGCTCTTTCCATACCAACTGATGGGAAGAGGAGGTGGTGGAGATCCTTGCACCACACTGAGTCTAGGAATCAGGATGTGGGGGCTTGGAGTCCATGTTTGGATGGGGACCTGGACACCCGGGACAGGAGAGTGATGGGTTAGTCCTGCTTGTGCCTGGGGTACAAGCGGGGCGTGTGTTTTCGGGGCACCTAGCTCATCACATTGATTCGCGAAGTGCCGAGAAATCCGGTATGGCTTGTCTGCGGTTTAGCACCATAGTAAGAACTAAAAGTGGAAAATGAGAAGAAATATAACTGATTGCTCAACTCTTGCTTTAAAGTAGAACAGGTGCTTATATAGACTGGCTAGATGATAACTTAATACTACTGATAATAATAATAATACATAAATAAGGACTCACTATTAGTATTGCTTTCTGCTAAAGAAAACCAGCAAACCCTAAAGCCTATCATATTCCTTGGAGTCGGGAAATTATTCCCATCGGGTAAGTCTTGCGAGTACATTGTGTACTCAGGGTTTATTTACCCCTGTTGCAGGTGATGCTTGAAGAGTACCTTTGTGTGGAGGATCCTTCTGGTGGGCTCAGACGGAATCCTCGCCCCTACCGCTAGTTGTTATTTTTAAAATTCCGCTGTTATCATTCAGCACTCTGGTATTTGGTATTGTAATAATGTACTTTTTAAGAAACTCTAATGTATGAAATGGACTTGTGTTGTAACTCGTTCTCATTATTGGATCCTTAGGAAAAATGTGGATCTTTCAGGTTCTCCCTCGGGGTGTGCCCGACGGATACCACCCGCGGTAGCTTGCTTTTGGGGTGCTTAGTGTCTGGTGGAAGATGAGCGCATCCGTAAGTGTGCTATTTCACGTGCTTCTACCACAGTTGGTACTAGAGCCAATAATGGTTACGAGTTCATCACCCTTTTCAAAAAAAACTTAAAAATTTGACCAACAAAAGTTTTGCGAAAAGTAGGATGCGATTATATTAGGTAAATAAGTATAATCCCTAGCAATATGGTCTATCTAGGATAGCAGCACTGGTTTTATCTAATCAATTTTATGTAGGTACACTGATTTACGTTGCGTAAGAAATCGCTTAGTATACGGAAAGTGAGTGTGCGATGTGCCGAAAATATTACGAATGCCGCTATATTCCGGCTTGAGTGAACGTATAGGTCGAAGCATGCATCATGATAATAGCATCTTACTTCAACTGAAACCCCCTTCACGTATAATAGAATTAGTAAATTGATAGGACTAACTAACGGAATGCTTTAATAAATGTGTTATCATCCCTCTGATTCCTTGCTTCTGATTCGGGAAGGGTGTTCTAATGGATGGTTCCTATCTCTTATAGATGAATCTAAGGTCTGGACACGGGAGCACTAGTTCTAGGGCGGCTCACGAGGGCCAGGGTGACAGTGGTGGGGCCATTGAGCATGGCAGCGGGGGAGGTCAGGAGGTTCCACCTCTGGCTCCTCATCCTTTCCCGCCGCTGCCACCGCCTCCGCCGATGACTCCTGTAGAGATAATGGCGGAGCTGTTGGCTGCTTGCTAGGAGTCAGCTGCTGCTCACCAGGAAATAGCTTGTGCCATGGACATTATGGCATAGGCGGTTGCGGGCCTCGCCCGCGGAGGCCACGGGGGCCACGGTGGGAATGAGGGTGGTGCCCGCCGTCCTAGGGGACCGTCCTCTTACCAGGACTTTCTCAAGACTCACCCACCCACCTTCACCCCGTCTGATGAGCCTTTGGAGGCGGAGCATTGGCTTCGCACGCTGGAGCAAAAGTTTCTGCTGCTCGACGTGACTGATGAGCAGAGGGTGCGCTTTGCAGCGCAACAGCTTTTGGGGTCTGTTGGTGCATGGTGGGAAACCTTCCATGCCATGGAGCAGCCAGATCATCCGGCAACATGGCAGGAGTTCTCCACCGCTTTTTGAGAGTTCTTTATCCCTGCTGGTGTCATCAACCAGAAGGTGACCGAGTTCCTAGAGCTGCGCCAGGGGAACAGGACAGTGATGAAATATGTGAGCAAGTTTAATCATTTGGCTCAGTATGCTGGGAGTTAGGTGGATACTGATGACAAGAAGAGGGAACGCTTCTTTCGTGGTCTAGCTCCACTCCTTCAGGAAAAGCTATACACGGCGAACTATCAGACCTTTGGGGCTCTGATGAATGCCACCATTGTTATGGAGGGTTTTCAGCAGGAATCTCAGGCTGATTGGAAGAGGAAGCGGGTGGCATCTAGATCCTCTAGCCGGCCTCACACACAGAAGATTCAGGTTGTTCGGCGGGGGCCCTATCAACCATCCAGCGAGCCTTCGTTCTAGCAACCCCAGCAGACTTCACAAGCTTCCTCTACCCAGTACCGTGCACCTCCGTAGTAGGTGCAGCCACAATAGTCTTAGGGATAGCAGGTCCCACCTCATCAGGGGTTTGGGAACAGGCTAGGAGCTTGCTTCAAGTGTGGCAAAGATGGCCACTATGCTCGGGCCTGTCCCTAGAACCAGCCAGCTCAGTCAGCTCAACCGTTCGCAAATTCCAGGCTTGTCAAGAGGACCATCATTAAGAAGTGCCCAGCAGGTCCAGCCAGGTGCACTTCACAGATGCTACGTAGGTTTTGCAGCAGGAGCCAGTGATGGCTGGTATGTTTACCATCGACTTCCATCTAGCTTTGGTGTTGTTCGATTCTGGTGCATCACATTCCTTTATGAGCATGGGGTTTGTAGAGCGGCACAACTTATCACTTATGGCTATACCATATGCCTATAAGATCTGTACTGTGGGTTCACAAATGTTCATCAATACCCGCACAGATATAGTAAGTTTGGTATTAGCCACCCACACTTACCGCCTACAGTTCATGGTCATGCTTGGGCAAGGCATTGATGCTATTCTTGGAATGAACTGGTTGCGGGTGTATGGGGTAGTATTGGATATGAAGAGGAGAAGTGTGGAGTTATGGCTTCCTTCTTCTGAGGATAGGATATCTCTTATTGTACCCTCAGAATCAGTCTTACCTGTTGCTGCCCATGCTGAAGCTGCTCCTGATCTTACCTCCATTTCGGTAGTATGTGAGTTCCCGGACGTTTTCCCTGAAGATCTTCCTGGGTTGCCACCGGAGCGTGAGGTAGAATTCTCCATAGAGCTTGAGCCTGGTACTGCTCCCATCTCCAGACGCCCGTACCGCATGGCTCCAAGAGAACTAGCAGAAATGAAGAAGCAGCTGGAAGAGTTGATGGACAAAGGTTTCATCCATCCTAGTTCTTCACCATGGGGTTGCCCGGCTATTTTCGTAAAGAAGAAGGATGGTACATTGCGGATGTGTGTGGATTACCGCCCCCTTAATGCGGTAACAGTTAAGAACAAGTATCCTTTGCCCCGCATAGATACTTTGTTCGACCAATTAGCTGGTGCCAAGGTGTTCTCAAAGATAGATCTCCGATCAGGCTATCGTCAGATCAAGATCAGGCCACATGATATACCAAAGATAGCTTTCTCTACTAGGTATGGGCTGTATGAGTACATGGTGATGTCTTTTGGTCTTACCAATGCTCCTGCCTTCTTCATGTACCTGATGAATTCTGTTTTCATGCCAAAGTTGGATAAGTTTGTGGTGGTTTTCATTGATGACATCCTGATCTATTCCAAGAATGATGAAGAGCATGCCCGACACCTTCGGATAGTACTGACTCGACTAAGGGAGCACAAGCTATATGCTAAATTCAGCAAGTGTGAGTTTTGGTTAGATCGAGTGCAGTTTTTGGGGCATGTGTTGACACCTGAAGGTGTTTCTGTAGATCCCAGCAAGGTGCAAGATGTATTGGATTGGAAGTCTCCCAAGTCTGTGCACCAGATCCATCAGTTCCTTGGTCTAGCTGGATACTATCGGCGTTTCATTCCTGATTTCTCCAAGATAGCCCAGCCCATGACCAAGTTGCTCCAGAAAGAAGCTAAGTTTGATTGGAGCCCAGCTTGTGAAGAAGCTTTTCAATCTCCGAAGACTTTTCTGACCACTGCTCCTGTATTGGCCCAACCAGATATTGATAGGCCCTTTGATGTATACTGTGATGCCTCAAAGACGGGGTTGGGGTGTGTGCTTATGCAAGATGGGCATGTTATAGCTTATGCTTCGTGCCAACTGAAGAAGCACAAGATGAACTACCCCACTCATGACTTAGAGCTAGCTGCTGTGGTCCACGCTCTGAAGATTTGGAGGCATTATCTATTGGGCAACAAAGTGCATATCTTTACAGACCACAAGAGCCTCAAGTATATTTTCACTCAGTCTGAGCTGAACATGAGGCAAAGGAGATGGTTAGAGTTGATAAAGGATTATAATTTAGAAGTCCATTATCACCTAGGAAAGGCCAATGTTGTAGCAGATGCTTTGAGCCAAAAGTCACACAAGGTTGAGGAACCACTTTTATCTCTCAACCACACAGAGGTGCTAGCTCATATTGCATTGACCTTAGAATTGCTGGAGCAGATTATTCGAGAGCAAAAGGAAGACCCCGAAGAGATTCCTCACATCAGGAAATTGATGGCCAAAGGTCGTGGCCCTCACTTTAGCATTGATGAGCAGGGGGTCATGAGATACAAGGATAGACTGGTGGTTCCATCCAATGAAGAGCTAAAAAGACAAATTTTGAATGAAGCTCACCATTCAAAGTTGTCTACTCATCCTGGTAGTAACAAGATGTATCATGATCTGTGCCACTTGTACTGGTGGTCTAACATGAAGCAGGACATCACCCGGCATGTTGCAGAGTGTGACACTTGTGGCAGGGTTAAAGCAGATCATATGCGTACTCCTGGATATCTACAGCCCTTGCCCATTCCTGTTTGGAAATGGGACGATATTTCCATGGATTTCATTGTGGGTTTACCCCGCACATCCATAGGCTACGATTCTATCTGGGTCATTGTGGACCGTCTCACCAAGTCCGCTCACTTTATCCCAGTGGACACTAGATATACTACTAAGAAGTATGATGAGATATATTTCAATCAGATTGTGACCCTACATGGAGTTCCCCTTACTATCGTTTCTGATAGAGGGCCAGTTTTTGTCTCTCGTTTCCGAGAGCAACTGCAGCACTATCTGGGTACCCATGTTCTTAGAAGCTCAGCATACCACCCACAAACTGATGGTCAAACTAAAAGGGTGAACCAGGTGCTCGAGGATATGTTGCGGGCTTGTACCATTTCTTTTCCTGAGAAGTGGGATAAGTGTTTGAAGTTAGCTAAATTTTCATATAATAACAGCTATCAGGAAAGCATCCGTATAGCACCATTTGAAGCTCTGTACAAAAGGAAGTGTAGGATGCCACTCAACTAGGTTGAAGTGGGAGACCGCGGATACTTTGGGCCTAAGCTCATCTAGGTGGCTCGGGATCAAGTGAGCATTATTCGGAGTCACTTGAAGGCAGCTCAAAGCTGATAGAAAGCTTATGCTGATAAGTGAAGAAGGCCCTTAGAGTTTGTAGCTAGAGATTATGTATATCTCAAGGTGTCTCCTATGAGAGGGGTGCATTGGTTTGGTATTCATGGCAAGCTAGCCCCTCGATATGTGGGCCCATATCAGGTGTTGGAGCAATATGGTCCAGTTGCTTACCGTCTACAACTTCTAGATATTCTATCTGTAGTACACAATGTGTTCCATGTATCACAACTGAAGAAGTGTTTGCGGGTTCCTGATGAAGCGGTGGAAATGGAAGGACTTCCCCTCCAGCCAGATTTAACTTATGTGTAGCACCCTATCAAAATCTTGGATGAGACGGAGAGAGTGACTAGGAATAGAGTGGTAAAATTCTACAAGGTGCAGTGGCAAAATCATTCAAAGGCTGAAGCCACTTGGGAACAAGAGAGTTACCTATTGCAGCACTACCCTCACCTTCTCGCCAGCTCGAATAGTTAGTGTTGCGCCAAAAATGTATTCCCTGTCTCTTTCTCACACTAGGCACATGAAATCTCGGATCGAGATTTTGTTTTAGGGGGTAGATTTGTAACACCCTCGGTGTTACATTGTACTGTTCTTGCTAAAACATCGCATGAGCATCATATTTTTTGTGCATATGTGTATAACATGAATTATAAATCAATGTTCGGCACTTAAAACATTTATGCGAAACAAGAAACGAATGTTACGTTTCGTGTCACATAACATTGTTTAGTATTCTAATCGAATTCTTATCAAAACAAAAATGCTATAGAATGTTTTGTGAACGGCGATGAAACATGTGCGGTCGAGGACAAGGATAGCTAGTTAGTACATCCCGTAGGTTGGATTTGGGATTCGACACGAAATCGTTCGAATCGACGTCGTTCCACGTAAGTTTTAAAAGGGGTCGACGAAGCCGCTTTTGACAATTTGTGTAGAGCGATTGGCGTAAGAATTAGCGTGATGTCAGGACTTTGGTTGATAGCTTGATGTACCCTCTTGCGCATCGAACAATTAGTTTGGCGTTTGGAGCATCAGGTACGAGTTTTTGAATAGCTTTAAAAAGCGTGCACAGCACATGGCCTAAACCCTGGGCGCGGTCACCACCTGCTGCTAGCCTGGCATCGCTGCTGGCTTGCCAGCGCACACTGCCACGCCGGCTGCGTCCCACCGCCATGCCTGTGCACGCGCACGGCCCTTGCGCTACGTGCCAAGGCCGTCTGCCACCGCGCGCTGACCGCGGCCATCATCGTTGCTGGCCGTGACCGCCGCTGTTGGCTCGCCCAAACACGCGCGCACCGATGCGCTAGCCGTGTCCGCACTGCCACCGTGAAGGCACACGCGCGCAGGGTCTTGGCGTGGTTGACTTGTCCGCCTGCTGCCACTCGTTGGCGCACGGGTCACAGCACCGTGGCTGACGCGCTGCGTCTAGGACGTCGACCAAGCTCTACCGTGCTATGCCCTACCCTACTTTAGTCGAAGGCGCGCCGGGTCACGCGGTACACGCCGCCAGCGGCCAAGCCCGGCACTGCTCCGTTGGCTCCCCTTGGCTGCTCGCACGAAGGACGACAGCTTGCTCCTCCATCACCTCCGCGTCACTCGCACTATGTTTTTTTTTGTCTGGCGTTGCCCGCTGCGACGCTGTGCCGAGCCTCGACGGCTTGCAGCCGCGGCCGTGCGGACAGTCGCTTGGGGCACATCCCGCTATCCCCCATCGTGGTGCGTGCTTGTTTGTTGCGTTCACATCCACAGCCGGACCGAGCCAAACCACGCCAGGACCCCCCTGCCTCCGTTGTCTCCATGGCCGCCAGGACTGTTCATTCAAATTCGACGTGGTAGCAGTGGCTTGTTACAAATTGATTACGTCCTCAACTCCGCTAGGGAGCCTGCAGTCCTACCAACCCCACATCGCTGCCTATAGCTCCGTCCTATGCTCCAATTTTGAATCGTCGCTCACCGGGTCCATAAGACCAGGGTGCCCTACGCCGTCGCCTAACCACGCGACCAAGGCATCCCGGTCCAATTCCTTGCTCTACTAGCCTCTCCTCTAGTTGGTCGTCACCATGCTCACCACAACCTAAGCCCTACCGTCGCATAGCAGTCCCTGGCATAGCCGTGCCATCGCCGTGCACCACCGCACCACCTCGCGCGCACGTGGCCAACTCACCTCAGGCTTTCTCCGGCCATACCGTCACCTCAAGGGTCTCCATGGGTAGTTCCTCGAGCTCGGTTGCTATTTGGTTTGCTTCGCTTTCGCTGTGGCTCACGAGAACGTACCCGTCCTCGTAGGTCAAGGACCACCACCGAGGAGGGAGCCTGGGACGACGCCCCTGTTCGCCGTATCGTTTCCAGCCACCATGTTTTGTCATGGAGGTAATCATCGGCCCCGTAGCTAGGCCTTGGAGGCTCGGATGACGCCGGCGTGGCCGCCCGGTGCCCGCAACGTCGTGCCAGTGCGCGGACGGGTACCGGGGGACGTCACCGCGGTAAAAGAAGGAGGGGGAGGGCGTATCTGTAAAAACATAGACTAGTGAAATAGTGCCTTAGAGCTCGCTGTAAATGCCAAGTAGATCGGGGGCATTTTTTGCGTAATTGCCGTCGCGCGCGGGTTTTCCCTCGTCGCGGGCCATTGGCCGGCTGGGCTTGTCCCCGCGTGGGCCGCGCTACGCTGGCGCACGCGTTGCGCCGTGGCGGGCCGAGCCGCGCGTGTTGGGCCGAGGTGTAGGATTCTATTTTCTTAATTTCCAGAAGAATAGAAATGCTTATTTATTTTAGTTATGAGTCGAACTTCGATAAATCGTAGTAAATTGCGTAGTTGTCCAAAAATAGTGAGACTAATTTTGTTAGATTCGCAAAAATATCATCTACTGGACAGTATAGTTGGATTGCAGTTAACTGTGACGAGTATTGGGTCATAAATTCAAAACTAGAGAACTAATATTAGGTAGGTTAATACTTGTAGGAATAATTGTGGATAATTGGTGATAGATATAGCCACAAAAATTTTACAGTAGGTCCACTAGGTTGTCATGTACTTGCTTTAAATTTTGTAGCCTTAGAATGGGATGTTAAATAACATAGCTATTACTCTTGTTTTATCATATCTCGATTAAATCGGTATTAGGAGTAACAATACCTATAGTTGCTATAAGAATGTATGTCATGTTTCATACTTGTTAGTGGTGACGGTACATAGCTTAGCCTTTAGTGGGTAGACCTCAATTAGTAGTTTAATAGATGTACTTTTGGGTTAAGAGTTGTTGTTGTCATATTATTAAACATTGCATCATCATTTCATGTAGATCATGAACTGGTAGACTTCGTGCCCGTCGGCGAGCCAGAGTATGACGAGGTGATCGAGGAGTATGAGGAGGAGATCCTCGTGTAGGAGGAAGCCCAGGAGCCTGTTGGTGCTGACTCTGCTAACCCAGCGCCTGCCCAAGGCAAGCCCCGGAGCATAACCCATATTTTATGATCACTGAATATATATATATGTGATGTGCATTTAAGTTACAGGCTTTTTATGGAAACTACCTGCATAAACATACCTACCCATGAGTCCTACTAGTACAGGTCGAGTAGCTGCTATGCTCAGGAAATCGGTAGTGTGAGTAAGATGCCGTTACTCGCAAATAGGTAATAAAATATGAACACTCATGATGAAATGGCGGAAAGGAAAATGGTGACCGGGCAGGGATATGGATTGGGTACTGGTGGGTGTAAGGGGTTGTGTCCTGCGGCCAATATGGCATGACTTGGTTACACTTTTTCCCTATCCATGTCGATTAAGGACCGGTCGTTGCATATGGCTCTAGGCAAGTCACAGATTTATTGTCCTGAGCGCATACTTGGGTATGGGCACAGGGAAGACTTGTTGCTCTCCTGTCGCGGATCCGGCTCTTTCCGGACCGACTAATGGGAAGAGGAGGTGGTGGAGGTCGTTGCACCACACTGAGTCCAGGACTCAGGATGTGGGGGCTTGGAGTCCAAGTTTGGACGGGGTCCTGGACACCCAGGACAGGAGAGTGATGGGTTAGTCCTGCTTGTGCCTGGGGTACAAGAGGGGCGTGTGTTTTTGGGGCACCCAGCTGGGCACATTGATTTGCGAATCGCTGGGAAATCCGGTACGGCTTGTCTGCGGTTTAGCATCGTAGTAAGAACTGAAAGTGGAAAAGGAGAAGAAATATAACTGAATGCTCAACTCTTGCTTGAAAGTAGAACAGGTGCTTATATAGACTGGCTAGATGATAACTTAATACGGCTGATAATAATAATATATAAATAAGGACTCACTATTAGTATTGCTTTCTACTAAAGAAAACCAGCAAACCCTAAAGCCTATCATATTCCTTGGAGTTGGGAAATTATTCCTATCGGGTAAGTCTTACGAGTACATTGTGTATCAGGGTTTATTTACCCCTGTTGCAGGTGATGCTTGAAGAGTACCTTTGTGTGGAGGATCCTTCTAGTGGGCTCAGACTGAATCCTCGCCCCTACCGCTAGATGTTATTTTTAAAATTCCGCTGTTATCATTCCGCACTATGGTATTTGGTATTGTAATAATGTACTTTTTAAGAAACTCTAATGTATGAAATGGACTTGTGTTGTAACTCGTTCTTATTATTAGATCCTTGGGAAAATGTGGATCTTTCGGGTTCTCCCTCGGGGTGTGCCCGACGGATACCGCCCGTGGTAGCTTGCTTTCGGGGTGCTTAGTGTCTGGTGGAAGACGAACGCCTCCGTGAGTGTGCTATTTCGGGCGGTTCTGCCACAACTGCCAAGCCAGATGCTGCTTGGCTTGTGGGGAGCAGCACCCGCTGTCGGTGTTTTGGAACCGAGGGTCTTTAACCGACTAGTGAATTTGTGCTGCGTGCTCCCAATTCCGGATGGTGATGCAAAGAGACACAAGGTTTATACTGGATCGGGCAATGGATGCCCTACGTCCAGTCTGAGAAGATGTTCTTGTATTCCTTGCACCGGGGTGCTCGTAGTAGGGGGTTACAAGCTAGGCGAGAGAGGGAGTTCGTCCCAAATCTCTATGAGGGGAGGTGATATGAATTACAGAATGCGGCGTGTTGTTCGTGCGAGTGTTCGTGGCTCTATCCGCCGTCCCTAGAAATGGTCCTGGCCGCCTCCTTTTATAGCCGCAGGGAGGAAACCAGGAGTACATAAGAGAGCTACACGTGGAGCGGACTATTCAATGACGTATTTACTCCTAGAGCAAAGATGGCGTTGTCGTGGGAGTTCCCAGATGTCTAATCGGTATGGTCTCCACCGCAAGTAACATGCTTAGCATTTGTTGACTTG